>VFFE01006970.1:837136-1179963 GCA_008921705.1 Burhinus oedicnemus | reverse complement strand
CCTCGGTACTGCTCTCGGCCGTGCTCTCCACAGCCATCTTCTGCCAAGGGTCCGCCAGCTGCGCCAGGGGCATCTTCCCCGCCCGGCTCCCGCAGCCTCCGCGCTCCGCTTTCCCGCACGCCGGCGGCGGGGGCGGCGAGGCAGGCAACCAGCCCTCCGGAGGGCGCGGGACACCCCGGCTGGCTCTAGCGGCGGCGGCTCCTGCGGCGACTGCTGCCCGCTGCTGCCGCCGTCCGTCCGCTCGCCCGTCCCGCCCCCTCCCCGCTGCCAGGCGGAGCCGCGCTTCCGCCCTCCCCCCGGACCGCCGCTCCGGCCCGGCTTCCGCTCACAACATGGCGCCCGGCTCGTACCTGCCCGGCTAACGGCGCCTGCGCGCGCCACCGCCGGGCGGATCCACCGCCGCCCTGTCCCTCGGCGCCCGCAGGTACCGGGCAGGGCGGCCCGCTGGGCCGAGCTGAGCCGCGGGCGAGAGGCGGGAGCGCGGCGCTGTGGTAGACCCGGGCAGGACCGGGTCAGTCGCGGGCGCGGCCATGCTGCCGCCCTTGGCCGGTGGGCGGGGGAAGCGCTCGGTGACCGCGGGCCGCCGTCCCGGCCCGGTGCGGTGCGTGTGCTCCTGGGAGCGAGGTCCCTCCGTCCTATGCGGCCTCGGTCGGTTTTGCCCAGCGTTATGCAGGGCAGCGGCGGGCAGGCCGGCTGGGTTGAAGTGGCCGAGGCGCGGTTCTTTATACGAAGCGCGCTTGTGTGGGGGGGGAGGCGGGTTGGGGGTGGTGTTGCCCCGGGTCGCCGCCGCTGCGAGGTTCATTCAGGCCTGGCCCAGTGGAGAGGGGGGCTCGGGTTCAGCCAGGCCAGCCCCAAGGGAGAGGGGGGCTCGGGTTCAGCCAGGCCAGCCCCAAGGGAAGAGGGGCTGTTGGGGACACGTTGGGAAGCTCGGCTGGGGCCCGGGGCTGCGGCTGCTCAGGCAGGTGAGCCGGGGGGCAATGGGAGAGACGAAAAGTTTGTTTGCATAACCAGAAGAGTGGATGGAGAAGTTGAGAGACGAGTGAGGACGGGGAGGAAGATACAGTGTTGTGCTGAATATCATTAGGCAAAGAGGGAAAGGAATTAAGATGCAGGAATTTGTTTTTATAGCAATACCATTTAAGTAGTGGTTGGACTGCATGAGTAAGAGTTGCCTTGAAGCGGGAAAGTCATACTTCTGCAGGCCAAGAGACATGAAGATAAAGCTGTCAAAAAAACCCCCACAGGTTCTGGAAACAGCCCCTATTTTCCTTTTTATTCTCAGCTGTTAGCTAGTAGACAAACAGCTGACTTAAATGTGTATAGATATCCACAAATGTATGCGGTCTTACATGGGCCTCTTCAAATGTTAAGCACTGTAATAAACACCCATCTTTTTGCAGTGTCAGATAACTTAGCTGATGCAGAAGAATCCTTGAAACATTAGACCAGCAACTGAAGATGGGTACTGGTGTCAGACATCTTGCTGTCAAAGCCAATTTTTTCAGAACTGTGTTTGAGAAGGCCACAACAACAGCCCTCGCTGTCTGGAAGCATTTCTAGATTTTGGCAGGTCACATGCTTGGTTCCATCTTTGATAAAAGTTAACATTCTTTAAATATTTGGAGTTTTTTTGGGGGTGGGAGGAATGGCAGGAGTGCTAGTAATTAAAAATGTGTGTGTGTGTGTGCACACACTCCTGTGATAAACACTAGGCTACTTTCTGCTTGGTAGCATTTTTGATCCCACTTTACATTCATGTAAGCATAAATACCTATCTACAAAGAGGTACAAAGGCGTGGATAGGCAGTTGCTTGTAATGAATCAGACTTCAGCTGGTACTACAGAGACTTCCATATCTGGAGTAAAAGGTCAAAGTTGAATGATCACTTGAAGCCATCACCACTGCCAGGAGAAGCAGCTGTGCCCTCCCCCTGCTCACTGCTGTTCAGTCTGGCCCTTGCATCAGCCTCTCTTTTGAAGTGGTGCAATTGCTTGTGCTGCCACGTGGTGAGTTAGACTGGGGAACAGATCTTCGTCAAAACTAACCGTACCCTTTTTACCTTCTGTTGTCCTCAAAAAAACCCCCACCAACCAACCCTATCAAAGTTTGGGTTAAAGGTTGAAGAGAGGTCAGGACTGCTTCCTTCAAAAACAGGCAATTTGCAAAACTCTGGCCAGTTATTGGTATGAAATTTAGAACAAGGTAATAGAAAGCAGATAATTCAGTAGCGCTTGGCAGCTTTTACGCTTAATAGCATAATGTTATTAGCAAGGAATAATTTTTTTGTAGTCTGGTCAGCACCAGGTCACTTCAGTCTCAAACTGGCTGCTAGAATGTTGAATAGAAAACTCATATTCACAGTGGTTGTACATTATGCATTTGACACAAATCGGGACTTTTTAAAAGATCCTTGAGTTCATGTAGAAATCCATGATGAAAAAAACATTTCCTTCAGTCCCTCTGGAAACATCAGTTTCTATTCCCTCACAGGGATAATTTGCTTTACGTTATCAAAGCTCATGCATTTGTACCTGCATCAACTACATAATCAGGTACATACATCTGAGATATGCCATTAGGGAGAAGAACCTGAGCAGCTGAAAGGTTGCAACCACAACAGGAAAAAAACCCCTAAACCTGAGCTTGCATTTAACACAGTTCAAGCAATCCCTCTTTGTATGATAGGACTTCCTTCCTTTAAATAAAAAATTCCATGATCTCCTCTTTTCCTTTCATAGTTGTGTAGTCCTTTCCTGCCATAGGTACCTATGCCAAATTGTTTGAATTAAACAATTCAATTGAATTAAACTTTTTAGAAAGAGAGTGGGTGTCACATTTCAGTTAGCATCTCTAATTTTTGTATGTTGGTTATCTTTTGTCGTTCCCTATATGTGTCCTACAAATCCAGAAAAAACAAGGGCAAAGATCTTATGCACTAGCATACAAGAGGGCTACAAACAATAGAAATCTGACCTTTTCCCAGGCACTGAAGTACGGAGGGTAGGCAGAAGTATGCCATTTCATTGTTCAGGGGTTTGAGTATTGTCACACCACACATTTAAATTTTATAAAGGAGAAAGCTGCATCAGGATTTTAATAGGAGCTACTGTGCAAGAACAGGCTTCAGGGCAAGAAAATCATCTGGAAATTGTCTCCACGGGGAAGAGAAACATATCAGTTAATCTCTGGGAGATGCGGGGGATTCTGACTTTCAGATCCTGCTAAGCTCAGAGTTGGATCGTCCTCCCCATGAGAGGTAGGATGCTGAACACATTTTGCCTCAAGATGGCAGCTCCTATTTTTCATTCCTTTTGTCTCAGGCCAAAGCACGATAATGCTTTCACCTGTGGCAGCAGACCTTTGCTTTTACCCTTTTTCCCTCTAGGCACAGCCATCACTACTTGACTGTAGTCACCACTAATAACTGTCACCAGACTCGGTTGTGGGGGTTGATTTCACTTTTGGATAAGTGGTTGCAATCGTATTGCATCCACACAGGTGTTCTACATGTTTTGCACTGGAATATTTGATCACATTCGTTAGGAAAAGGGTAGCATATGGGACTGAAATGACAGTGCTGCATAAAATCCTGTTAACCTGTCATCATATGAAATTAGGTGGGCTTCACAAGCTGCACCATTTTTTGATCTCGCTTCTAACAGATCTCACTAAAATGTCACCCTATTGAAAGGGAGACATCAGGTTAATAGGACTTACCTGTCTTTCCCCACAGAACGCATCTTGATGTGTGAGTAGCAGAAATTGAGCAAGCTTGCTTATGGTTGGTGGTATCTAATGCTTTGCCTAGCTTTGAAGTAGTACCTACTTACTCTTTGCAATTAAGGCAGAATTCGTGTCAGAGTTAGTAAATCACCATAGTCATACCCAAAAAGTAAGTTAATAAGTATGAAACAGGATTAGTTTGCTGATATTACTATTGGAATAATATTTGGGAGCTTGAAATTGCATTTTTAAAATACAAATAAAAGGGGGGGAAAAAAACAAAGCAAACTATTTATGGCAATGAAACCCACAATCCAACACTCATCTAGAAGGTGTAGTAATGTATTAGGTGTGAATTATAATGCAATATCTTCTGGATTAAAATGAATAGAATATGGAAAAGTAAACGCATTCCAAAAGTGTGAAATGCAGTTTCAAGTATTACAGCCATAGTACTGGGTTGTATAATTTGAATTTAATGCACAAGAAAATATATGGAAGTTACTGTCCAAATTTACATGGGAAAAGCCTCCAAGGAGTTAAAAAAAAAAATCAGTACAATTTATTTGTATAGCTAGTAGATGCAGAGAGGCTCTTACTCTCAAGACACCTGGATTCAATTCCTAGTGGATCACAAAGGACAATTGTGTAATTTAGTAAGTCGCTTAATATAGATGAGATTCAACTAAGGAGACTTAGTCTTTTTTAATGATGTTTTCAAAAGTGTGAAGAGGCCTTGATTGGAGGAATGTAAATACATCCTGCCAAAATAGACCAAGGAAGCCTTAGTGCTAATTAGAACTGGTTGCTCTGTGCTTTAGTCGCAAATATAAAGACCATCTCCTTAACCTCATTGGGATATTGAAAGGATGGTTTCATTGATGTTTGGAAAGCTGACAAAGACCAGGGGGAGAGAGACAAACTGCTGCAAGAGGTTTCCAGCTGGTGTGAGTTGTCATAGCAGAGACACCAGAAAGATTGGCTATACGAACCAGGGTTAAAGAGACTTAAAATCCATAATTAAAAAGGGAAGACCTGAAATGAATTTCTATCGTGTATTAAGACTTAACCTGACCTTTCAAACAACATCTGCTGAAGAGTGCTTTCACCATTACAGGCCCCTGGATGATGGAATCATACAGGAATGCAAACATTTCCTACAATTTCCTTTGGCAGGCTCTTCTTTGAAGTTCTGATCCTGCAAGTGTAGTAGAAGATGCGATAATGACAGTAAGAATACTTCTAAATCCTACGTATATTACAGATATGGCGTCTGACTCACCACTTAAAGCTCTAGCTTTTCTGGATGTATGTATGTTTACATAAAATTGCACTGAAAGAGTAAAGCATAATGGATCAGGCTTGATGGTATTACTGCTCTGAGTTTTATCTGTGGTCACTTATACTAGCAGGAAATATTGTGCCTGTGGTTTCCACATCCTGAGTGGAAATCTGGAATTCAATAAAATATGGTCTCATTACAGCATACCTGTCTCCAACATATGTTCTTATTTTAGTGTTTCTGTACATACAGATAGCTCAGATTTATCTTCTGAATGACAAAGCTTATCCTGTTCACTGCAGAGTATGAGAAACCTTTTGCTGAACTTTGAAATCTTACATGAAAACCTGCTATCAAATACTGAATACAAGTTGTCACCCTGTTATGGTGGAACATTGAGAAGCAGATCAGAATTTCAGATTGTGGTATTTTGAGACAAAAAGGAAACAGTAGAATATGAAAAGTCTCCGAGGGTCAGGGTTCACCTGGGTTAAATATGACACAAGCTAGCTGTTCACGAAAAAGAAAAAAAAAAAAGATACAAAGGTGATAGAGGTGGAATATTATATTATACAACATAGCATAGCAATAACAAACTTGTCAGCTTCACAAGTCACTGCTAGAAAACACCTAGAGTAGGCCACAGCATTATATGTATCCTACCTGTCTCCTCCTCCAGACCTAGGAGTTTAAGGGTCACATGCCTTTCTATTATTGTTATCAAATTAGGTCTGATTTAAAGAGTCTACTGACAAAGAAAGCCCAGTTTATCTAGGTTTTGGGGGAATCTAACCTTACTACCTTAATTTCCTGATTTTATGCTCTCCCAATTAAATAGTTTTAATATCCTTCCCAATCCCTTAGTCTCTTCAAAAGTTACCCACCGAATCATCTACTCTAACAATCTTACTCTTCACTTCCTTTTATAGATTATTGTCTCTTAGCCAAGAATCCCTTTTAAATCTAGAAAGCCTTACTTTCTCTTTCCTGACCCTTAATTACACTCAACAGGATTCTCCTGACTGAGCTAACAGCTGTCCTTTATCCTGCTTGACAACATCTGATCCTCATTCCCCGCAGTCTGCTGATCTTTTCTGAAATACCTGCTGTTGAAGTGATCAGACCTAAAAATATAGTTTGCTACCTCTACTGGTTTGAAAGATCCATGTGTTCTCTCAAGACAGTTCACTTGCTCTTCCACCAGCATCTCACATTTGTGCCTTGCCTTTTCCCCTGTAGAGAACCAAGCAGTGCCATTCGGGGTGGGGGGGAGGGAGGGCACGTTTGTGACCGTGGAATCATAGAATCATAGAATGATTTAGGTTGGAAGGGACCTTAAAGATCGTCTAGTTCCAACCCCCCTGCCATGGGCAAGGACATCTCCTGCTAGGCCAGACTGCTCAAAGCTTCATCCAACCTGGCCTTGAACACTTCCAGGGATGGGGCCTCCACAGCTTCCCTGGGCAACCTGTTCCAGTGCCTCAGCACCCTCACAGTAAAGAATTTCTTCCTGAGATCTAATCTAAATCTCCCCTCTTAAGGTTTGAAGCCATTACCCCTTGTCCTATCACTACACAGCCTTGTAAAAAGTCCCTCTCCAGCTTTCTTGTAGGCCCCTTTTAGATACTGGAAAGCTGCTATAAGGTCTTCCCGGAGCCTTCTCCAGCCTGAACAACCCCAACTGTCTCAGCCTGTCCTCATAGCAGAGGTGCTCTAACCCTCTGATCATCTTTGTGGCCTTTCTCTGGACCCACTCCAACAGGTCCATATCCTTCTTAGGTTGGGGGCTCCAGAGCTGGACGCAGTGTTCCAGGTGGGGTCTCACAAGAGCCCATAAATGTTCTCCAGTGATCAATAAAACTTGTTGCATCATCAAATGTAGATCACAAGGGATCATAGTTGTGCATGTTGTACAACAGGCTGTATGTATGTAGTATTTTCCCCATCTCCCTGTATGATGTCTGCTGTTCCAGTGCAGCCGGGGAATTCCTGCCATGAGCCCTGGCCCCCTCGTAATTCAGGTATTTGACAGATTCACACTCCATGACTTCTGTGAAAAAGGAACTTCACTGATGGTTGGCTCACCTTGAAGTGGTTCTTCACTCAGTATGATCTGTGGGTTGGCAAACTCCAAAGCATACTGGCACTCTTCCTTGTGTCCATGGGTGATTTAGTGGTGAAAAGGTGCCTACTCTGCATCTGGATATTTTAGATCCCCAGCAATCATTCCAGGACCATGCAATGACACAGTTCCACAGTGAGTGCTCCTTTCCATCACCCAAAGTCAGCACTTACTGAAGGGAGGCATGAATGTGATGGAAGCCAGCTCATTATCTGAAAGCAGTGAAGAGAAACATGCTAACTGAAACAACCCTGTCCCCCTCATGGGTACCGCACTCTGTCCCTGCTGTGTTGACCCACTTTGTCCTACTTGATGGAGCAAAGACGTCCTCAAGGCCTTGCTCCAGAGTCACAACCTTGCCAAAAGGAGTAGCAAGATGAGGCAGCGGTATTTATCCAGTATTGCACAGCAGGTGAAGGCTGTGTTAAGACAGCGTCCCTTATTTGGAGCTTTGGTGTTGCAAAAAGGTATGTATATGAAAGGCAAGTCAGAAACGGTAAAGACTGTGCTGTCTGAGCTGTAAAAGGTTCCGGGCTATGGTGTGCTTAAGCGAAGAAGTGGTATGGACTTGACCTACTGCTAGATTGTGCAAGATCCTGTCAGTGGAGGAGGGGAGGTTGTGGAAGATTTTTGGCTTGTGGGTCATTCTCCAGTAAGTGAAAAGGAAGGTAAGGTAAGATGTAGGAGGAAATGGAAAGGGGAGGCTGAGAACAGGAGATGGCTTTTTAAACAGGGAAGAGGAAAAGGCAAAACAATTCTAAAGAGCATATAAGGAGCAGTTGTGTCTTAGAAATGAATAGCCAGTTAATCATATATCAGAATTTTTGTGTCAATATTTAGTGAATCACAGGAAACCGGAAAGGCTGATGTGTTAACACTGATAAGCCATAGAGATGCTCTAAGCAATTGTAGAAATCTGCCAATATTTTCTTTTTTAGAGTCACTTGATACAAGATTAATGAAACAAACAGCCATTCAGTGTCTCATTAAATCCATTACAACTAGATCAAATTTCCAATGGCTTCAGCTAAATGTTTCCAGTAAGAAGCAAATTTTCAGCTTGTGAGTGGGCCTACAAGTTAATAGAGTCTTTGGTATTACATCACCACAGACAGTAGAAAGGATTAAACGAGTTGTCAGGATTATATTCCTCCTCTACTGATTCACTTTCAGCAAAACTGAAACTTTGTCTGTCTTCAAAGAAGCTATTTTAAAAATCACAATTTTCAGGAAGGAATGACGTCATTTTGCCTGCTTCACCAGAACGAATGCTCCTCTGCTGCGCACAAATGAGCTGCTTGCCCTAGTTGAACAAAAGCTACGATGAGGGCTTTGATCTGTGTTGACAGTGTTCCTACAGTATTTCAGTGTCTCATTCCTTTGTGCTTTCTAGAACCACTACTAATAACGTTGGTTAAGAAAGAGTGTAAATTGCAGTAAGATGGCCATCTCCAGAGAGTGCTGAATTGGTCTGTTGCAAGGATTCTTTAATTATTTATTTCATCGCTTCAGATTTTTTTTTATTTAATAGTTTCTCAGGACAAAGAGAACCTTTATGAGCTCCTTAAAGCACCACTCATCTATATGACAAAATTTGTCCACTTTAGTCTATCGAAACCCCTTTTACATTAGTGACACATCAATGCTCTTATTTAAAGGGTTACATTCCACACTGCGTTTATTTTTCCTTGGAGACAAGCAGGAAATCTGTCACTAATTTCCTTCCAGCCAGCTCTGACTGCCTTTTCTCAGTCTTCTTAATCCTCTATACATTTCTTCTTCTCCGTTTTATCTTCTGAAGACAAACTTGGTTGTCTTAACTTCGTTCTTGTGTTTCTTTCAAGGTATTTTTCATCCTTCATACACAGCTCCAAGCTGGCACTTGGCTAAAAAAGCAGGTCGCCTGCTCTCCCTGCAATACATCGAGCAGATCTGAGGTGCTCACCCACCTCGTGTACATCTATTTCCTCACTTACCACATCTCCTCTTTCCTGCCCAGTCATCTTTATTTTTACCTACGTCCGCATTGCATGTGGGGCATCCAAAGCTTTGCTTCCCCTTTTCACACCTAAGCCCTTTCTCTTAATAACTTCCCACTTGCCGCACAAGAAACCTCTCTAATCCTCCTTGCCAAGTCATCAGCTTCTCATTAAATCGTGTACCTTCAGGAGCTGCGTATTTGCAATTCAGCATTTCCTCTCTGTTGCTGCTGCCAGGAGTTGCAGTCCCATTGCTGCAACGTTCTCATCACCTCGTGTCTCATCACTCACCGACAAAACCAGACTGCTCCCATCTCTCTTGATGTTTCTGCACCTTCACTTCTTTCTTCTTCTTACTCAGGTTCAGCTTTGTGGCAATGAAGAATTCTGTCCTGGCTTTTTTCGCTTCTCTCATTTTATCCTTTACCTTGTTCATGGTTCCATATCATTCTGCATCTTCTTTCCTGCTGCTTCTCAGCCTCATGCATTTTTTATGTCACTTTGTGCTTCAGGCTTCTTACGTAGAAAGCCTTACTCTTCCCCAAATCCCCTCGAGTCTTCTTGTATCCACCTTAATAGTGTCTCTCTGCCGCTGTCCCAGAAAGGATATCTTTTCCAAGTTAGAAAACTCTTCAAAGCACAGCTTTTGTACTGTCAAAAAGCAGAAGCTTTTCCACCTCCACTTTAAAAGTAAGGAGTGCACTTGAGAGAGTGGTATTTTTGCGGCTGCAGAGCCACATTCTATACCATCCACTGGGGCTCACAGGTTGGGCATCTAAAGACTGACAGACTCCATATAATGTCACTTATGAATATTTTGGCAAATGGTTTAAACTCTTCCCTGTTTTATTTAGGTGCAATTCCAAAGTATTTGGAGGACTTGTTCCCACTTAGTACATGGCTAAAATTGCTGTAAACCTTAGGTATTGGCTCTCTCTAAAGAAGGAAAGGAAAAAGTTTTATTCAGTTACAAGCCTTTGAAAAATGCGTATGTACTTTTAAGCATGGAATGACAATTGCAAATAATACCTCATTTGAGTGAGTGGGTGCAAAGCAAATATATTAGGAGTAGGCACAAGAAAAAGTTAGCTCCCCTTTCTCTCTTTTATGCTTCTCCTTTACCAGTGCTGTGGAGACTGAAAATAACTCCACTCTCAGTGATGTCATCACCATTAGAGGCATGCTGTCAGCTTAATTTGTTTTCTGACTTCAGCAGGGGAAATAGAATCTGGCTGCTGACTCACTTGTTAGGTCTGAAGTAAAGTAGTTATGTTTATTTCATCTATTTGGCCATGAGTTTGGGGCTTTAAATATCCACCCCCCTAATAGCTGGTAGAGGTACTCCTGTTCATGAAGGAAAAAGGGAACGAAGAGTCTGAAATAATTCTGCACTTTGTTATCATGGAGAAGATGTTGTCTAAAGCAGGAATATGTAAGATTTTTGAAGAGCTGCCCTACTGAATAGTTTTCTTCTTTCACAGTAGGCCGCAGTGGTGGTCTAGTTGTTGGTTGTCTGGGATGGTTGAGTTGTTACCTTAACCTCAGCCTCAGCAGCTGAGGCAGTACCGGTGGTGTCGGCAAGGGATGGTTTGGCTGCAGATCCACTGTTCAGCTGCTTTTATTTTTCTTTCTTGGCCCGCCCCCTAATGTCTCTGCAAGCTGAAGTGAAGAAGTCTTGCAGAAAATCAGTGCAAATGGACCCTCTTTTGTCTATTTCATTACCCTTTGTTTTCTGCGTACCTGTGAGATTGGGCAGAATTTCTGTTGCCCACAAAGAGTGTTTGTGATGCCTACATGACATATTTTATGCACATTTTGAAAAAAAAAAAAAAAAAAAGGTTGCAGTTTAGTTTGGACTGGCGAAGTAGCAGCAAATGGAGACTTTTCCTGACAGCATACTTTTTTTGGCTCTCCTTCTGTATTTAAGTACCCGGGGGCCAGATCCTCTGCTGGCAGAAGATGAGAGGGGCTCTAGATTTTTTAACCACTTTGCATCTTCTGGGGATTTAAACCTTTGACTGCTGCTGACTCGCCTGAGCAAAGTGGAGTTGTGTCCATAATCAAAAGATAAGGCATATTTGAATGCAATGAATGGCTCTAAATATTTAGAGCAAGGAAGAACACACACAAGAAATAATAATAAGAAGAAAAAAGATACAGATTGTTTCAGTCGTGTGGTTTTCCTCAGGATGTTTAAGTAGCGTTGCCTTAGTTTCAATTTATTTTTCTGTAATCCTTAGAAGTTATTTAATATCAGATCTAATCTTATCTTCTGCCTTTAGCTTGTTTGTTTTTAGGCCCTTCTTCTAGAATTTAAGTTGGGAGCTACTCCATGCTGGTTTTTTACCCTTTTGTTAGGTTGCAGGATAAAAACATGCTGGTATATTTCTAAATTCTCATGGACTCAATGAATCAATTTTTTTTTATTTGTCACACTTTTAATCACGTGTGTGCATTTCAATGATAGAACTGTGTATTTCTTTAGGAAAAAACAAGGAATTCTAGAAATTGATATCACAGCAACATTAATAATACTTTTTTATAACTCTTCCTCCACGGATTAATTTCAGTTGTAGAAAGTATCTTCTTATAAACAAACTGTGAAAACTAATGGCAACATTTCATTTAAATATGAGGTACATGGGAAGGTAATGTAGTAGTACATTAAAACAATGAATACAATTCTTTTCCCATCAAAACCATAGGCACAATTCAAATAAATACCTACAAAACTCGATCTAACTTTTAAACTTTTATTTTAAAATGGCAAAGTTCATCCAGATGTAGAGGATTGCTGCATAGCATCCTTCAACTTAGGAGCTGTCAAAACAACTTTCTGGTATAACACCTTGCATTTAAAAGACATTGTCTCTGTACTCAGAAGCAAATGCTGACTGTGGGCATTTTTAGGATGCTAAGGACAAGACTGTCATTCTAATGCTGCAGACTATGGTAGTCTAATTTGATCCTGCTTTAGGAATCCTCCTAGATTCAGGATAAGATGAATGCAGGATAAGGAAAGTTTGCAGTACTAGCTTAGATATTTGTATCTCTGGCTTAAATGGGCTACACCAATACACACAGTTTCTGTGAAAATATCCAAGTATTTCATTTTCAGCCTGTAATGATTAATGAAGATTACCAAATAGTTTCTTTTGCTCGTAGACTGGTAAAGGACTTTAACTTAGCGAACCAAAATGTCCATGCTTCAAGGGCTCTGTATCATAAGACTAGGAGGGACTTCATCTTCCACCCCCCAGTGGCATCTAAAAGGTTCATCCTTAGCCTTGCTTTTTAACTCTGCATACAGTTTGGTGAACTCTTCACATAAACTGGTCTGCATCCTATAAAATGGCTTATACTCGTGTCTTTTGAAAGGCAAAGACCGTTGAAAGCTCATGGAAGTTTTGTCTGATGAAGAACCAAATAAACTTTACATAGAAACCTCAGGATCTGGCCCAGAGAAAGCTCAAGTAAATCATTCTTCACTGTTACTACTGGCAGTTACTGAGCTTTGTAAACAAGTTGAAGGAGATTTCAGCTAAAGAAACAACATATTGAAAATAAAACATGATAGAAATCATAAGTAAACAGCATTACAAGAATTAGGAACTCAGCCTTCTTGATGGATAGATGGTTTTTAAGTTGTTCAAAACCACAAGTGTTAGTATTTTGTCTACTATAATATTGTTCTATTTTGTATTTGGTGGTATTTAAAAAAATCATAATGACTGGATTGAGTGTCATGCCTTCATAGGGGTGGGTTCAAACTCACTGAATTTCTACATCTAAAGGCTGGAGGAGAATAAAGGACACCTAAGCCATTTCTGTGTTTGATACTGTGTGCATTAGCTAAGTGTGCATAAAAAATACAACAAAAATGAAGAAACTATGGAAGGACAATTCTTCTTGCCTTATGCACTGTGTAATTTTGCCTTACAAAACAGGGTAAAGCCCAAGTTTTCTAATGGTAATGTCTCATATCAGGCTCTGAAATAAGCTACGTATTTATTTCATCCATCGGTTCCTGGCATATCTACTGATTTGTCCTGCTGCTTCCCTCTCATGTGTTAACCATTTCTATGAGCAATATTCAAAATAGTACCTGGGCAGCAGCTGATCTGCATGCTTTGTACTTGTCAGCAAAGCAAAAGAAATACAAAACCCAACACAAGTTCAGCAAAAGGTAGTTCAGCTTGACTTTTTAGCTGGAGGAAGAAGCTAACACTGGTGTTAATTACATGCCTTTAAAAATGCAAATCCTCATTACAGCTATTGTTCCCAATTCAAAACCAGTTAGATTTACTGTCTATCACAATTCCTAGCTGCAATTCTTAAGCACCAGGAACTGCCTCTGTACAAAAGGCTGCAATCAAGGACTTGCCAAAATTAAATAGATGCGTGCATTGACATGCTTATTATAGCACTTATGATGTAATAAGCGCCAGGTGGATGCATGGACTATGACAGAATAAAAAATACAGAGCTATCCCAGCTTTATGAGTTTGTATTGTTTGGTAAAACATATCTAATGCCCTTTTTTCAGAGGTATTGAGACATCATACTTTCAAAAAACTTTCTCTAGGATGGAGAGGCAGAGTTTATTAAGGTTGAGAAATGTTGGTTCTTCTAGCATGTCTGTAGCACGTTTTGATGGTAATGCAGCTAAACTTCTCTGTCTGAAAATTGTAAATTAGGATGTGGCAATTTTGAAAATTTTGTTACATTGAGCTATGCGCTGTTAACTTTCAATGGTCTTTAAAACCTGCAAACAATAGGAAGATGGATACACATGTAGCTTATGTGTGGTTGTATATTGGGTCACTGTCTGAAGGTGAACTTGAAAATGTGAGGAAAAATGTTAGTCACTTGAAGTCAAGCTTAGCGTTGTATCTGGAGGAGGCTTTCTGCACTCAGGTAGTACTTTCGCAAGTGAGACAACAAATGGTTGCGTTTCTCATGGGCAAGCCTCTACCAAGCTTGCCAACCCCCTGGGGAGCCACTGGCAGGGCTCATGTCTCAGGCGGCTACTCACACACACAGACCTTTCTCACCATCCTAAATTCCCTGTCACTAGGGGAATGCAGAGGTGAGGAAGAGAGAATGTAGCTGGCAGAAGTCTCTTCCCTCGCATGAGATTATCCAGTCATTTTAAGGACCCGGTGGGAATCCTTTGGCTCAGTGCCACACAGCTCTGCCCCTGATTTTTAACACTTCTTGCCCAGAAAGCAAAACCGCCCCTCCTTTCTGCTCTCAGCCAGGCATCAGATGGCATGGCAGGAGATATCCATCTGCCCTCCAGCCCACCACATCTTGGAGACAGCTTTGGGTATCTGGACAGACTTCACTGCAGCCTCAAAGCTGAGGGGTGCAAGAGGGGTCCAAGCAAATCAGGTGAGAGCTGACCCTCACAGGAAGAAGCAGAAAGGTGGCTGCACCTAAATACCATGCACCTTTCAGAGTCTTGCACGGGAAGCCTCTGTGTGCTGGCTGACAGCGCTGGGCAGTCAGCAGTGTGGTGGTGAACCTTCACTCCTTGGGTTGAAATATTAAAAAAAACCCAACCCCCAAGCCAAACAAACTAAAAAAGTTACTCCCAGTGCTTCGAAGTGCCACAATACCTGCAGTGATAAGAGCAGGAGGGTTGCGGTCAGGGCAAAGGCTGGGAGTGGGCCTGAGAGCAAAGCTTGGAGGAGGGCTAGCTGGGCAAACTACAACAATGAGGAAGTTGCTCAGATAAGCAGGTTCAGAGAAAGTCATAGTATCTGCCTTCCTGGTCCTGGAATGGATGGATGGACCTAGACCTATCTTGTTCACCTGCCTTGTCAAATCAGACATGACTGCTGGGCTCCTAAGCCTGGGATTTTCATGCAGGAAAACAGTCAATTAACTTCTAACCATGATTTTCTTTTAGATAGTGACAACAGCTTTTCCACAGAGCTTGTCCCACGTCTGTCCTGGCTTTGCCCATTTCAAACAATGAGAAAGAGCAGAGAGGCGTAGTCAAAGGCTGTTTCTCCACCATTGCTCTAGCTCTGCTTGGCCTTTCCATGCCTATACTCAGGAACCATCTGAAAAATGATTGTGGAAAAAAGGCCTGTGCTCAGATCACTAAGAAATGCCTATAAACCTTTTACTCTTTAAAGTTTCTGAGTGAGAAAAGCCACAGTAGTGAGTATTTATTGTTTCTTTGATATCTCAAAGAAAGTGTTTTCCTCAGCAGCTCCCCTTACCCCACCTGCAGCCATGGCCTAAGCTGTCCCATAGTCTGTGTTCTGAGGGATTCCTCAGAGCAGTTCACCAAACTTTAAAGCTGTCTCAGGTCTAGGTCTGTCCGTCCATTTGTTCCAGGACCAGGAAGTGAACAGTAGTCTTCTTCCTAACATCCCTTCCAAGCCCCGTTGCTGTCTTCTAGTTCATCCTTTTCTATCACAACTTAACATATAGAGTAACTTAGTCTAAATGGCTTCTGTGAAAACATCTCTCACGTATCTCTTCAGTGCTGGGTAATTCAAGGCCGAGGGGGTCAGTGTTTACATGGAGTGAGTGAACCTGATTGACAGTGTGGAAGCTTTGGTTTTCACTTGTTTGTGTTGGCCAGGGATGCTGTAAGCTCAGAGAGAACTGGGGAGACAGTGGACAGAAATGGAACTTAAAGAGCTAACATGAGACAAAGGAATGGCCCCAAGGTCCGAGGCAAGGGCTGGATAATTACATAGGAATATGGCCCGCATGTGTCCCAGAGTCTGCGTGACCTTTGGTTTTAGACATCAAGTTAGTACTGGAGATTTACTGGAGATAGATGGGATGAATCATAGAGTGGAATTTATCTGCCTAAATTGCCTTAGACAGCTACTTTAAAGTTGATGAGCCTGTCCATCCTTTAGGTGGTTAAAATTGTATGAATGAAACCATTCCCTGAAGAAATATCCCGGGGAAAGTGTTGTGGGAGTACCAGGTGGGAGTGATGGAGGGGATAAAGTGCTCTGGGTTATATTAACTGATCAGAATCTGTCTATGAGCCACTAATGAGAAGCTTCCTTGAAGCGGAGTGCTTAGATGTGTAAATTGAGGCAATTTGAGAAAAAATGAGACATTCATGCAGGTGTGTGTGACTGCCAAAACTTGATCTGGAGTATTGTATGCCCTTCTGAGCATCAGTGACTGAGGGAGCGGGAATTCAGACAGGAACAGGTGCAGAGAAGTGATGACGGTGATGAAAAATGTTTTGGAGAAGAGAGCTTGCTCAGCTTAGAAAAGCAAAGACTGAAAGAGTCTCATGGTTACTCTCTGTGAATGCCAAACAGGTAAAACACCTGGAAGGGAGGGAGCCACTTATGCTAAAGAACAATACTGGCACGGGAATAAATTGGCCATGAATAAATGTAGATTGAAGGCTAGGATGGTTTATAACCCTCAGAGCAACAAAGTTTTGGTTGTTTTAAAACAACGGAAATAAGAGAGGACAGAATCCATGTAGTTTTAAAACAGAACTTGACGGGTTTATAAAAAGGAAGATGCAGGTTGTTTGCCTGTACTAGCAGATAGGTAGAACTTGATACACTGGGAAATTCCATCTAGTCCATTGCTCCTGCATCAGTCTCTTATCTTTCTACTTGGGCAGACATCACCACTGCTGATAACAGATGAAACTAAAGCTAAACTAAAATTGAAATACTAGTGGCTTGCTCTGAGAGAGTGGTAATTATTTAGAAGATAATACGCCCCTGTAGATACCAGAATCAAGTTCCTGCTGGCAACATTGAGGTATTTAGGCAACATACAAACCTGATTAAAGACAACTAGGGTAAGGTAGGGAATAAAAAACAATGCCTTGTAAACAGAGATTACATTACAGAGGTGGCATGGCAAACACCATTCACCTACAGCCTTGAAAGTAAAAGAATAAGACATTAGTGAAACAGTCTTTTCATTTCTACACGGTCTTTAAAACTCAAAATATTCAAGGAATACAGACTTTCACTTTACTGCAACCAAGACAGCAAAGCACCACGCAACTTCTGAGCTCTGAAAGAAAACATTACCGGTGGCAGATCCCCATGACTGGAATAGGATATATTGGATAAGATGGGCCAAAGTTGTCAATTTCTAAATTTCTATGATAGTTAATTATGAAAACTAATGGCATTTCTATACCATCTTCACTTCAGTGTATTATTCATCCCCAGGAAGAGGGATCTCATTTTAGAATCTGCGATGCTAAAATTAGCATTTCTGGTAGTGAAAATCTGGAGACTGTGATCCTCAAGGATCAAAAAGAATTGTATAGAGAGGGAAGCATATAGATGTTAACATTAAACCCAACACTCTCCACCTTTATTTTTTGACCCCACAGACTAAAACTACTTAAAACACGTGTGTACCATGCTCAGCAACTCTGCAGTCTTAATACAGGGAAAAAGGAGTCTTAAAGTCTTTCAGATGAGAAGAGTCTCAAAGGTAACCACTTTTTCATCGAGTTCCACATTTTTGGGTCTGAATTTCAGCACTGAAGATTCCAGATGCTATAAAAACATTAATGTAGCGCAACATAGTATTAAGGCCATGTCTCACTTATGCAGACTGTACTGGTTTAGCCACCCAGCCTGACAAACTGCTGCCAGTGCCAAACCAATATATCTTTTTTCCCCATAATTATACCATTTTTATTCCAGAGTGAGATTTCTCAGACATGCTATTGTTGTCAGGGACATAAGACTCGATTACCACTATGCTGAAAACTCTTCCCTGCCCCCACAATGCATTCAAATGGATCTTAACATTTACTAAACAGTGGTTTCGTAATCACAGATTGAACAAAGTGTAGCTAAGCTTAATAGAAGTGTCATAGTACAGACATGGTCATTTTCTTATTTAACTCTAAAAAAAACCCCTCTGAACAATACTTTTTTTCTTTTTTAACCACCAGCATTCCCTCCCAAGACTGAGATGCTGTATCAAAATTTTAAAAAAGAAGTCTTTGACTGGAGTGGGGTAAGACATATGGGCCTCATGCCAGAAAAGAATTAAAGATGAAAACAAACTGGAAAGCTGTATTGCATGTAAACCGTCTTCCAATTACATCAGCAATTGATAAGGAGTAATTTGGGTTGATGTTCCTGTTATTTTCAGAAAGGAGTTCAAAGGCCCAGATTTTTTAAGAAGTGTCATTTTCATTGTATTAAGTCTCACTGTAATTGATAGAAAGGCTCTCACTGATCTAAAAATAGAAGACCAGGTAGCCTCTTCGATGGCAAACTATTATGGAAAGTCTTACGAAGTTTAATAGCAGCCACGGCTGGCAATGCCTGGCAGTACAGACAGGCGATGCTTACCCATGGCAGAAAGGGCCTTGCTCCTTGGGAACGAGCACAAGTTCCCGACAAGCAGCAGGCTCCTGCTTGCAGGCTGTCATCCTGGGGGTGGGAGTTCAACTACCCAGACACCTGCTGGGAGGGCAACACAGGATCTGGCAGGAAACCCAGGATGCTTCTGGTCTGCATGGGTGATGGGTACTTGTGGAAATAAATGCCAGATGGGCTGAACAGGATCAGGGATTGACTCAACCTGCTGCTCACAAGCAGGGATGAACTGGTGGCAGCTCTGGTCACACAGGGCAGCCCTGGCTGCAGCAGCCACCAGATGCGGGAGGTTGGGGTCCAGAGGAAGGCTGGAAGGCTGGAAGGACCCTAGGTTTCAGGGGAGCAAACAGAGGCTTGTTCAGGGATTGCCTGGCATGATCCCGTGGGGAGCTGCCATGAAGAGCAAGGGTGCTCAGAAGAGTTGGCTGGTTTCTAAAGGCAACTTACTAAGAGCTCAGCAATGAACCATCTTGTCATGTGAGAAGACTGGGAATTTCAGAAGAAGGCCTGCATGGATAGATGGGGAGCTTCTCATTGAACGAGCACATAAGAAGGGAGTGGAGAATAGGGAGAAACAAGGACAGGCAGTAAAAAGCAGTGTTAGGTACTCAGTGTCAAAATCAGGAAGGCCAAAGCCCAGCTGGAGCTGCACTGATGGGAACCAGACAGACTCCGTGGGAATGCTAATTTCAAAGTAAGTTCAGGAAAAGCATGGACCCATAGACAGGTGGAGAAGAAACCCTAGTTACAATGGAGCAAAAAAGGCTTAAGTATTCGATGACTTATTTTGCCTTAGTCTTCACAATCAAAGGCTGCTCTGGTACTGGTGTGATTTGGGATGGAGAGGGGCAGCCCTCCCTCAGTGGCAGGGGACAAACAAGTTAGAGACTTGAAAGAAGTTGAATATACTCAGACCCATGAGGTTGGGCAGGATTTACCTGAAGATGCTGGAGGAGTTGGCCAATGTGATTGTGGGATCAGTGTATGGGGAAAACATTTTTAAATTAAGCTTTTTTAAATAGCAAGGGAGCTGTGAAGGAGAAAATGGAACATGCATGTGAACAATTTTAGCTGTAGCTGAGCTACATTAGCTGCACTGGCTATTATAATGAAAGAAATTCCCACAACTGAGTGGGCCATGGGATTTGATTTTCGTATTTCTTGTCCTACTTTTATGTTTATAAGACATTACATACAGCAGCCTTCATTTTTAAGACCTGGGATTTAGTGTATCCTATTTCTGAAACGAAAAAGAAAGTTTTGCTGAATTTGTCACAGAGGGAAGAGGGAAAAATCCAACACCAGGTGAAACAGTACTTTTAGAAGCCGAGCTTGATACAAGCTTTCGCAGCTGTCCTGGGTGAGACAAGCTAGTGCTCTGGTGAAATACTCATTTGACATCTGGGGAGTAAATACAGTGATGAAGTGAGCTCTTACTTGGCCAGTGGGCTGAGTCCCAAAGTTTCTGCTTCATTTTAGCTCAGCCAAATGCTCATTTGACTCAGTTGGATTTCTCTTGAGAACTTAGATATGCACAAGGATTGTGAGTCATGATCAAAATGACTCCCCCCCCCAAAAAGAATTTAAAATATTACAGATTATTCAGTTTGTGAGTTGTCACTTGTGAATCTCAGTTTCCACAGTCTGGCATCTGATCTGCCTAAGACTCCTCTCACACTCATCCTGGCTCATCTTTCTCTGTGTTCTTTAATACCTGGCTACCAACCTTGCTACCTGTGCCTCCCAAGTACTGCCTTAGCGAGAGGGAGCACAGACTGGCAAAACAGGGGGAGTAACTACCCATCTCACGCTGTCACCTTTCTCCTAGAGGGGCAACTGATTTGGCTGTCTCTTGTCTGCTATCTTCCCAGAATTTGGAGAAATATAATCTCTTGGAGATCAGTAACTCTCTCAAGTTAAGGTAGTTTTAGCCAGAAGGTTCAAAAGTGAAGGTGGGCAGACAGAAAATGTGGTCAGATAAGCCCCATCTCATTCAAAAACCAAGCTAAATGCATAGTGATTTTAAGAAGGAAGAGAAAAAAGGAAGCTAAGGCTGGGAGTGAGCGATACCACTGAGTCTCATTTTCCCTTTCATTTATGTCATTGGGAATTCTGCTAGCTGGTTTGAACAGGAACTGAACTGGACCCTAATTCAGCTGTGTATATTTCAAAGAAACACATTTAATTTAGGAAGTGAATAGTGAAGTTATAATTTAAAAAGAAGGAAAAGGAGACTTTATAAAAGAAGCAATGATGCTTGTTCCCTTTTTTAAATTTCTGTTTGATATTAATATTTGGACATCTATTGACACAGTAATAACTGCTTTGAGGAACAATTAAAGGAAAAATGACTGGCTTTGGGGCTAGGTGAGAATATAAAATCAATGTCTTGATACAATGGAAGAAATAGAAAAATAGAGAGAAATGTTATATTACCAGTTAAGAAACAGTGAAAGGGGCTCATTTAAGACTGAATGCATAACCTCAGCATTACTATTTTCTGTCTTGCTGTGCTTAGGCAATTTACGTGTTCTTTAAATGTACGTGCTTTATATGAACATACAGGTGATATAGTGTCAGTGTATATACCGAGATCAATTCCCCTTCACCTGGGTTACCAGCTGTACATTCTGAATGCCTATAATGAAATGTAGTTATTACAGAGTTTTGGTCTCCTCATTTTTTAAGCCTAAAATTATACTAGGATCTTCTCTAGCAACATCATCCTTGTTAACAAACTGCTTCCTTCAGATTCAGCACAGGATGAGCACTTGCTTTGTTAGTCTGACCACAGTTTCATAATCATTGAGCACTGGTGTTAACAGTCCTTATGGACTTCATTTGGCAGGGTATGAGCTAAGCAGCGGTTAAAGGTTTCATTTGGGCAAGAGCTTAAGTGTATGTTTAAAGTTATGTGAATTCTGCTGGACAAACATGTCCCTTCTCTGAGTTGTGCCAAGGGATGCCATGATTCACCATGCATATTCAGGCACAAGGGAGAAAAGGCAAATAGAGAAGGGGAGAAGCTTTTCTGAGACAAACTCATCTTCCTAGAAGCTTGCAAATGGCTCCAGGCACCTGCGATGTGCAGCCTCCAGATGTTTGGAGGTGAAAACCAGGCAGGCACCAACTCTGCAACTTACTTCCTTGAGGAGCTAGAGAGCATGCAGGCTTGTTAAATAAGGATCCATAGAAGTTTTCCACTTCAAGGTTATTGTGCTTAAATTTGCAGGCTATAATTAAAAGAAATAATCAGACTAGGCATCCTCTGACGGAAGGGTGTCTACTGCCTGACAACCTTCTTTGCTCCTGCTTCTTTCTTCCTCCTGTCTTCTTCCCAAAATGAGTCTTCTGTGTTATTCTCTCCAGGTGTCTTCAGGGACTCAGCATCTTCTCACAACCTGATTTATTGCCTAGTTATCACTGACCTCAGGTATTCAGAGCTGAAAACTGCTGTGCCCTGGACAATAGCCAAGGGTGTCCAAGAGTGACACATGAAAGTGGCCTGTCAGTCTTCGTTGTTCCCGTGCACCCTGTGCTTGATGCAAGAACCATCCTTGTCTCCTTCCATGGGTTCTGTGTCAGCTGGGAGGCCAAACACAGCAGAGAAGGCAAGAGACCCACAGTCAAAATGATGTTTTCAGCCTGACCTCTCTATGCAGATGCCTGATGAGATTTAGAAGCCAAACAGAGAGACATTTCACGGAGGTCTGCCGTAGTCAGGGCTGTTCATTGGGCTGCCATACACTGCACAACTTTCAGTTCTAGGCAATAAGCTGTGAAATTGGCTGAAGCATAATATGATTTATAGGGAAATTCACTATATAGGATAAATAACTATATACAGTGGAACTTCATGAGCTTATAAAAGCTGCTCTTGCTTATGTAGAAAGAGAATGGCTAGGATCTGAAACTGAACTGCTAAAATCCCACTTTCTCATCTGATTTCTAAATTCCAGTTTTGGGCTGTACTTAGAGCTGTAATCAGTGTTTTGAAATGAGTTAATCTCAGAGCATGAGGAGTGACTAATACCATTATTCTGCTTTTAGATTGCTTCCACAGAGTTTTCTCTTTCTGATTAGTAAGAAGAACTCTCTACCCAAAAGGCCCATCTACTTGCAGCCTCTGTATTCAGTCAAGGATTACTTTCATTTAAGACATTACTTCGATAATTTTCAAAATCCGCTCAACATTTTCCTTTCCCATCCCTCATCTTTTCTTTTGCCCATATTCTCCTCTGGCTTGCACTTCACAGAGTGCTATCCAAAAAAGACAGGGGTTGCTATGATCTTGCCTCTCTTCCTGCAACAGTTTTGAAGATTTAGGGTGGAGATAGTGAGTTTCAAAGTTATCCCTCTTGTGAGCTTCCAGCTCCATTTCCCTCTCTAAAGAAGGAGACACTGTTTATTAAAGAGGCTACCACCTCCGTAGTCTAGAACTCAGCAATTCAAAAGCAAGTAAAAAAATCCAAACTCTGCTGCTGCTCAGGAGTTGTGCATTGGCTTAAACGTCAAAGTTAACACTCAAAATTATGCACAGGCAGAGAGCACATCCACAGATCCAAATCCAACCTGAGACACCTATGCTTCAGAAAAGGGAAAGCCTTCCTTGTCTTGCTTCTTTCCGAGACATCAACTCGTCTGCTTTTAATAAGCTCCCTGTTTATTGCAAGGCAGTGCAGTTACCAGTGGCTCACGCTTCAGCAGTTTGTTGCTGCTCTTTTTCTACTTCCCAGTTTCAGAAGAGATCACCACATTGGGTTTGAACTTCCCTTCCAGCAGATGGTTGTCTCACTTTCCCAATAAGCTACTTCAGCCTTGTCAGGCCTGATAACACTTTCTCTTCCTAAAGACACTTGCCCAGAAAAGCCTCTGGCCTTTGTGGTTCCCTTCTGGGGCCATCACAGCCTCTCAGGGGAAAGCAGCGTGTTTGGCAGTGCAAGGGAATAAAGCTCATCCTTAGGAATGTATCTCAACCCAAGTACAGAGTTTCTCGATCCTGGTAAAGCGCTCCTGGAATGAAATATTCCCATCTCTGCCCTTTACTTAGGAATTGCTCTGAGCTGAATCTTCATTTGTTCTTTATTGATTTTACATTTCAAATTTGTTGGGAATTACAGAGGTTTGATGTAGAACATACTTAGCTCCAGGAGTCTTTTTATAGATTTCAAAGAGCTCTTTATTATTTGACAGTTCGCATTCAGTAGGAGGTAGACATTTCTGGCTTACAAATTGGTAACATTATTTTGTTTTTCTTTCATAAGTAACACTTAACTAGTGTTTCTAATAATATTGCAGCTAAACAGATTCTAAATATGACAAAGTGTTGAAAACACTGATGTGCAGGGGAAGTTGTATAATTGAATAAAATCTTCACTTCTTATGCCCAACACTTTAATCTAATCCATCCATTCAAAGCCTAGAGGTTTCTTGGTCTTTCAGCTGCACTTATCTGATAAATGAGCTTTTAAAAATAGAGATGGGACTAAATTCAAAAGGAGTATTCAAACCTCTAAGTACTGGGATGGTATAGATAAACTGGACCTTATATTAAAAGCAGCTGCTGTGCTAACAGTCTACAAAACCAAAAATAGGCCTGAAGTTGACTCATTTATTGAAATATTGTAGTATTTGGTTATGGTGTAATCTGGTTCTCCATGTGTTTGTTGTTCTACCAAGCAAAACCCGATTCCAGTTTAAGATCACTATCATTACCTCCTGGAAGGCATATGCTGTTACTTGGACACACTGACAAGCTACACACACGTGTGCTAAAAACCGGCTGTGGCTTTGACAGCTCATCCTAACTAATTGTCTCCAGCAAGATAAACATGATCCTGGAGTTCGATCAACTACTTTTTAGGATAAGGGACAAATGGAAGAGAGCTAGGCACTGTGGGAATCCAGGAGATTAACAGGAAAAAGATTAACACTGTAAGAATACTGCTGTATCAAGGCAAAAATACTCTTAAATATTTTATGCTTATAAGGTACATCCTATACAAGCAATTTAGAACAACCTGTGATTTTACCTTTGCTACATCCCACAAGGAATATCTCCTTTCCTTCAGTGCCATTTTATTCAGTAATTGTCCCAAGACATTATACTTCCTACACAACAATTAACAGTCAGAAATGTAAGTGTGAAGGGAGACACATGGCTTCACTTTGTGGAAGAATATGTACCCCACTCCCGCTTGGCATGAAATTTTGATCCAATTTTACAGTCTACTCTTATTATTTAGCTTTGCACATGAACTTGAGTCTTGAAGAAAAATTTGCCTGCTTCTTTATGCTGCTGTTGCACAGGCACAGACTTGAAGGATGCACCTCTCTCTTCTCAAGTCGAACCCAAGTGTCAAGAGGAATAACATGAAGAATGCTGAAATTTGTTGCGAGTTAGATCTGGGTTTGTGTTTTGTGGCATGCACTAAACTCTAATATTCCATTAAGACAAAGGAGAAAATTCAGTTTTCACTGTGGATTTATTTCAGTTGCATGCAAATTTGTGGATGATGAGGTTGCTATGACTTTTCAGCATCTATAAGGAATAGAATTATCTTATCGCAAAAGAGAACTTTGAGAATAGGAAGCTCAGAGAAGCCACCAAATTTAACTTCAACGTCCTCTGAATTTGAGAGAATTCATGTTCCTGCTTGCCAGATATCTCACGATAGTTCTACTGTTAGCTGCCTGTTGTGAAAACCCGGAACATTTTCTCCCCAAAATATGCACTAAAACTTTCCCAAGGACAGAGGTGATAATAAACAGGGTGAACCATCCCCACTCTGGCATAGCACTGAAAGGGTAACGCCAGGCTTACAAAGGCACGAATGCAAAGTACGTGAGCACGTTCGCTGTACAATTACTCTGTTTGTGCAGTCAGTTGCAGTAATTGGATAATTGGGTCCACAACTGCCTGACTACATCGGTAACTACTCATTACTAAATTATATGTGAGCAATGTATAAAAAGCCCCAGTGTCTAAAAGCCTTTGTTACAGAAACTTTTATTTCATGAAGGCTCATCCTACTTAAAAAAAGCGTGCCTGTGCACCATGATCTTTTGTTTGTTCATTCCTTTTGAACCAGGAGAGCGTAGACAGAAAAAGAAACACAAATGAACGGGAAAAGAGGCTGTTGTGAACACAGGCTGTTGCTTTTCTTTTCTGCTGTTCCACACAGCTTTTCAAGGAACGCCATGGGAAGTTAAATAAGGAGGTTTTAAATGTCCAGCCTTTGAAAAGAGCATTCTGACCTGGTCTTCCAGAGACAGGCTGTTATGTTTTTTCCCTCTCCTGGCCTTTTCACAGCTCTCATTTCAGTTACTTTCATAGGAATAAAGAATGACTTCAGAATGTCCTGAACCTCAAGCAGTTTTGGAGGACTGGGCCTTGGCAATGGCAAACCCATGAAAAGACAGATTGCCCTAAGTGGCCACCACGTGGAGAGTTAACAGAGTTACCAGCAGGACCACATTTTTCACCTGAGAGCTCTAAAGAGATGCGAATGTGAAACTGCTGAACTACTAGTTGTAGTGTACAGCCACTTATCTCTCACCTACAGCCAATAACCTGCATAGCAGAGGAATGGAAATGTAGCAAATGATGATACCTGTTATTCAAAGGAGTTGCAGGGGTTTTAGAAGATTACAAACTGGTGTTGGACGTTAATAAAATAGCAGAATTGTTGGATATATAGGCAAATATTATATGTTGGGCAAAATTCTTCATGGTTTTGTAAAAGGAATTCATTCCTCATAAATCTGTCAGAGTTCTCTGAAGGAATGAACAAGCTTGTTGGTACTGGAGATACAGCTGATATGGTCTCCTTGGATTCCTGAAAGGCATTTGACAAGATCATTCACCTTAAAGAAATTAAGACTGGAATGCAATGGACAGTGCTGACATGGATATGCAACTGATTGAAGGAATAAGTAGCTACTTTTCTCACCAGAGGGAGCTTATCACTGTGGTCCCATAGGACTTATCTTCATCACATTCACAAGTGAATGGAAAATGGGTGGAAAATGAAGTGACAAAGTTCAGTGACTGTTCTGAACTCTTCCTGGTAGAAAAAGCAAAAGCTAGCAAAGTGTGAAGAGTTGCTATAACATCTTGTGATACTGAGTAATGGGGGGGGTGGGGGAAGAGAATGTATGAAAATATAAAAAGAGTTCAAAAGAGAAATCCTAATTTAATATATGCAGTTACAGACTCTGAAAAAGCTATTATCAACTAGTACAAAGATTCTGAAGTTATAATAGCGAGTTCTGTAGGAACGTCAGCACAGTGCTGAATGGCAGTCAATATGAAGCAAATTATTAGGGAAGGAAGGGAGAACAACCCGTAAACTGATATTAGGCTACAATATCTTGAATGCTGTGGACATTTTTAGCCCTCATATCACTATATATATAAAAAAGATAGGACTAAACAAGGAGCATAGTAGAGTGGCAAGGACAATCATGTATGAAATAGGCTCAATACAAAAAAATCAAACATACAAGGACTCTAGCTATGAAAAAAATTGACTCAGGAGATATGAAAGAGAGATATACAATCATATATGGGATGGAGATCAATAAGGAAGGATCATTTTGCTCTTCTAAAATAAGAGGGAGCATCCAAGGAAATCATCAGGCAGCAGCTCAGCTCAGCTGTAGAACCCAGGCCTAGGGATATTCTAGGTACTAAAAATTTACATTGATTCAAAAAGTGATTAGATAAATTCATGAAAATAAAAAAAAACCAAAAACACCACAACAGAACACCAAAGCCTATTTAATGCTGAGATGGAACTCTGGCTGGGGAAATGATTGTTTAGCACATTGCCAGAGGCTGAGAGGCTGGGAGAGTATTCTGGGAGAGTATCTTCATATGCTTGTCCTGCTTTTATAACCTTGCCTATATATTTGCTATTGTTCACCATCAGATACTTAACTAGATGACTTTAGTACAGTTCTGAATAACTATTCTTATGATCAATACAGCGATACCATGAAGTAGGAGACTTTTCATTAGGAGACTTTGGCTATATTAACAAACAATGTTGCTGCTTCTACTGTCTTTTTATGATGACTAACTTTTTAAGAAGAGAATTGTTTCACATTGACAATACTTATCTCTTTTTTGGCACATAGCTGCTATGGAAAGAAACAATAGCTTGGCACAGACCTACATTCTTTTTGTTTTCATGGGTACCCTCTTCGAGAAACTCCAGATCAGTAAGTGACAGTGACATTTCATGAATGAATTTCATTTTGTAACGTGCACACACAATTCTTGAGCTGACAGAATAGTTTTATAGTAACTAATACATATCAAAACCAGTCACTGTGTAAGGGAAGTTTTCAGCTTACCTGTTGCAGTATCATGTTGAAAAACAACCAAGTGTCCCAGCAGGAGAGAAAAAAAAATAGGTTTGTAGCTTATTTTTAAAATAATTCTCAACTTTTGCAATTGATGATTCATAAAAGGGCCAGTGCCAGTAGGCAGCAAATCTCACGATCTTCAAACAGTTTTGATTATACTGTTGATTTCAAGTGCCTGCCTTTTTTTTTTTTTTTTTTTCTCTTTTTTTAATGCGTGCAAGCAGTTTTTTATCTTTCTTGTTGTGGCTTCCAGATTTTATCTCTGTTTATTTTGCTTTTTCACCATAACACCAGCATTTTCTTGATCTGGGTTTTAAAAGTCCTTTCCTTCTTTGCATGTGCTTGAAGACCTTTAGAGAGGCTCCCTGATTTTTTTATATCTGGAACATTGTCCTTTTTCCTGCTGAGAGCCCTCAAAAAGTCACATTCACACACTCGCACTGGATGCAGTGGCTCAGAGAAACGGCAGTTTCCCTTCAGATTGCCATCTCAGTGACTCAGCTAGCTTCTGAAGATGATCAAAATGAAGATGGCACAACCCAGGGTCTTTCAGGAGTGCTGAAAATTTTACACTGTGAAAGTTACTTGGTAAGTTTTAAAACTGGAAACAGTTTTATGTGACAGCATTGCGTAGTTACTAGTGAATGCAGTTGCAGGCAAATTCACTATGTTCGTTCCTTTTTCTTGGGTGGGGGTTATCTTTTTTTGTGGCTGCACTGTTGAAAGTACTGCAGTTCTGCCTCGCAGCTCTGGCTTATGACTATGTCACGCAAGCGCCCCGACTGCTCTGCCCGCCGGCTGGGCCTGCCAGGTGGGAAGACCACATCTTGTAGTACCTGAAAAGCTGGGGTCTCCAGGAGCCACATACCTCCTCTTACACATTCACCTCCTGAATATACATCAAATCAATGCATCTCCCCTTGTTGGAGCTCCTAGGATATATACCACAGCTTTTTGAAAGTATTAACCCCCAGGGACATGCTATAGTCACATACATAGAAAAAGGATATGAGAATGATGAAAATAAATGCCAAGTAAAGCAAGAGTTTAGCTTTGGATTGAGTTCACAAAGTATACGGTCACCAATAGATTTTATGAACCACCCATATACAGCTGCAAATGTTAAACAGAGTTAGTATTAATAGACATATTAGAAGATCAGTGAAGAAATGACAACCATAAAGCAAGAGGCCTGGGAGCTGGCATCCTAGCCTATGGCCTACCAAGACCGATGCTCCCTGCACCTCTCGCACCCCAAGGCTCATGCATATTGCTATCACTGTTAGTATTAAAGGCATAACAGGTATAAATCTGCATAAGTTGTGCCTACGGTCTGTGGAGAGGCAGAGCCTGGAGTGGGGTTGGCAGTGGGGTGCTGGTCGGTGTGGTGCTCTGGCACGTGCCTGCTGGCTGCACCTGCCCTGAAGCTGGTCTGGGACACCAGCCATCATGGAGATGGCCTAAAATGCCAAAAGAAGTGACTTGACACAAGCTATACCCTCTGGTCAAGCATGACTGAAGGGACCCAACGCTGGCATTCGGGTTAGTATGGGGTGCAGAGCACTTGTGCTGTGTGGGATGCAGCAGTACAGTCGGGCGGCACAGCCCTCTTCCTTCCTCCGGCCCCAGGATGCCTTCCCTGTCCCTCATGCCTTCCCAGCAGCCCCCAACAGTTTCACTTCAGGAAGCCAAGGTTTCACAGATAAAGTTTTGAAAGTAACCTGACATTAAAATGTCTCACAAACTTAAACTCTTCTTTTTCCTCTCAGTATCCTCGCATTTTAAATGTAAAATGTAAAAGTCTTTTTAGTTCCAGCTGTGTGCATGTCAGTTTTCTCAACTCGCTTAAAAAGGACATAGGAAATCACACAGTAAAGAGCATAAATAAGTCAGCAGATTCAGGATCGTGAAGCAGTATTTGCTGGATTAGTTTAGCTTAGACCCGGAGCCAAGCAGCATGACTGCTTTTTGCACTTCATAATCTTGAAGAAACAGCACTGTGCAATAATTAGGCTTGTGTACTCAGGCCTCTATTTATGGTTAGCATTTGATTCTGCTGAAAATCTGTTATGAGCTGAGTTTTCTTGTAACTTTTAAACATGGGAGAAGAAGTAATTCCTTTCTGTTATGAATTCATTCAGGCAAGACCAGTCTCAGCAACCACAGAGCAGTTATCAAAGCAGAAGATCAGTATTTGCAGACGTCAGACCTGTGGATCTCACAGGTATCATCTCCTCATCTCTGAAGCAGTCAGCGTGGCACCGTAGTGTCCTGTGCCTTGGTGGGGTGGAGTGGAAGCTCCTTGGACTAAAAGCCCTTTTATAAAGTCTGTCACTTATAATATCTATGTATCGTGTAATGTCTGTGAAAAGCCAAAGTAATAGTAAAGATTGTTTAATGACACATAGTAAGAATATGTACAACTGATATGTATTTAGTAGCATACAGGATAAGACTTATGAATGTTGTAACAGCAAGGAAGTGGTTTGAATAGTTGACATAACCCCTCAACCCAAGATAAGCCATGAATACTTCACCTGTATCTGTACAGGTCTCTCGGAGGTGATCATGATATGCATGAGTAATTTCCCATTTGAATTAGGGAAGTGGTAGAAGGAGCCAGTAGCTCGAAGAAGATCAATATCAAAGGCAACCTTAAATGTTAAAGGCAACAATTTCCAGGTAAAGCCTGAATACCTCATTGGCACTGAGGAAAGGAAACTGAAAGAGCTGTATTGATAAAGCTAGGAGAGGCTGGCTTTCAGCCCTTGGGGTGCTGCTGGAGCAGTTGATGCTGCACTTTTACTGACTAAGGCCTGACTTAGGGATTGTAGATAAAGGACACAAAAATAGCCTTGAAGCAATCTGTTGGCAAGCAGACTGAGCCAGGCTAGAACCAGGCTTCATTCCTCCTCTCTGCCTCTGGGAACCTTGTCTCATTTTGCAACGAAGACATCAACCTTTGTCACTTCCAGAATATCCCCTTCTACTGTCACATGCAAAGAGCTGAGTCCAGAGTAAAGCCAGTAGGTCTGGTTTGTACTGTCTTTCTGGAGGCAATAAAGCCAAATCAGCCAGCATGCACTGGCACCCAGAGATGTGTTTAGTGGAGGCAGATGTCAAAACACTAGCACTGATTGTCTGGGAAGGAATTTCGAAGCAAGGAGTGGGTGCAGCTTCAGGAAGACCCCAACCCACCATGGTGACATCTCTGTTGGTTAGTAGAAACAATTACTTTCCTCTAAGCATTCAGTATTTCTTGCTCGTAGTCAATCATAGCCTGAATGCTGTGGGGATCTTACTACAAACCCCACTGCTAAGAGTTTGTGTGACACTTGTCTGGCTGAAAGACCTCACTGATCAGTTAGCAGATTGTAATTGTTAGACAAAACTGCTGGATCCCTCAGGATACTCCAGCTCTGCATCTGTAACAGTGACATTAAGCTACTTGTCAGGAGATAGGTCCTTCTGTGTGCAGGAGCTCACCTCTCAGTGGGCTGGCCACAGGATCCTGGCTCCAAGTCTTCACTCTCCCTCTGTAGGTTAAACATCTCCTTTCCCAGAAAAGTGCTGGCAGCATGAGCTTCTGACTTGCAGCTGAAACCCTCAGGAGCCACAGGATAGACATAGACAGGCTTCACAGAAAACTTACACTCATGCTAGTACTGTACTTAAGATGGACCTCAAAGGTTTACAGAAGCACAAGCTTATTCATCCTTCATGGGGCAGCTGAAGAGAGAGTCTTTCCCCATCCCATGTAATGAGGTACGATTGTAGGTTTTTTTCCAGCTAGTATAAATTTCCACAGGAACAGATTGTATATAATTGCATGACCTTTCCTTCACTCTTCAAATGTGGTTCCCTGAAGTGGGTAGGCTTAGATTTGTATGTGGTGTTGTTGCAAAATAATTAGCTTATTATTACTTTTAACTATTGCTGTTTTATTGGTAAATAAGAAAATCATTTTTTTAGGATCATTTTGGTAATTTAATTGTAAAACTGTAATGCAGTTTGGCTTTTTACTGGCATCTGACTGTTTTTCTAAGAACAGTAACAGCCCCAATCAATACCATAAAGATGAAAACACATCCTGCCCTTTGGGTTATATTCTACCAGTGATGTTATAGTTTCATACCTTTAAACCCATCTGAATGCTTGATGGCTTTGCTTAGCTCACTACTATAGTTTTTACCATAGGTGAACTTCATTAGCCCTTCCTAAAATAAAGAAATAAATTAAATAAGGCTGATTAATGCTCAGCACAGCCCAAGCAGTCCAGCTGCAGTGGTTTATCAAAGCAAAGCTCTTTGTGTTCCCTCCAGACTTACCCTTCATTAATGCTTCAGCCTAGCTGAGAGCCTGTCCCCGCTAGGGAAAGATGATGTTTCATCACTATGAATGAACATGTGCTGAAATCCTTGGGGATTCCTGGCCTCTTGGTGCCAATGGCAAAATTTTAAGGAGAGAGGATTCAGTCCCTTCTATGGAGGAAGAAACTGTAGTTGGAGTTGATATTAGCTGCTCGTGGGTTAACAGGAGGGAGTTCTTTCTCACTGTTTAGATTACTGTACAAATTAGCTGAATGTGTCAAAACACTTCAGTTTTACCCTGGTACAGAAATGGTCTTAGCTCGAAACCCCCAGTGTTAATTTCCTTTTATGCAAGTTGAGGCATGCTTGGCCCGGCTGGCAGACAAACTGCTGCAATTCAGTTACGCTAAAGCTGAGGAGCAATAAAATGCTGAGCCTTCCATAAGCCAGGAGACCACACACACACTCTTCCTCCTCAGCAGAACAAACCCAGCAGAAAAGTGGCATTTTTGCTAATCCCCAGCGAAGCTTCCCAGGCGCAGCACGGGCAGGGGAAGCCCGTACCCGGGGTTAGCGTGACCCCCTCCCTGATCCTGGGGGAAGCGCACCCCGGCCCCATGCCCTTGGCAGAGCTGTCCCCCTGCCAGCATGCTGGGGGGACGGGACACATATTGTCCTAATTCCTGACGGCCTCCTGTTCTGCCTCTCTCCTTCTTTGCGCCTTTCTAGCCCCAGCTGAGTGCCCCTGCGCGAGCAGGCCTGCATTCAGACTTGGGAAATTTGGCAAATGACAGGAGTTGAGCTTCCCGTCATTCACTGCTGGCAGTCCTTCCTCGCCCCCCTCCCTCCATCGCATCTGATGGTGAAGCCAATAAACTGCAGCTGGGGATGGTGCTGGGGACCACCACGTTCACTGCAAAGTCATGGCAATCTCATGAAAAGCCTCCCCCTTTTCCCCCAAACCAGCGTTTGTTTAATTTGGTTAATTATGGCCTTGAAGAGGGCATGTAAGTTTTATAGCAGCAGTTGGGCTTTAATTACTATCTCCAGGTGCCTTATGCAATAACACTAAATCACCCTACTTAAGAAGCTGTTCAGTAGGACAGGTATTTTTTGTAGTTTCATTATGATGGCAAAGGCTGAAAGAGGAAGAAAGTAACTGGTGCTTATATTTACCCTTCCTGTACCAGTGTAGAAATGCCTGTGCGATATTCTGATGGTCTGTGATGAAAATTTTAAAGCTGTTTCCCCTTAATTCCCCTGGTAAGGAAGTTTCAGAAGAGTGACAAATGGACAACTGCTTCTTTTAGGTCTCATCAGACCCACCACAGATCTCTTCCAAGGCTCTTCTTCACCAGGGAAGGTCTCCCAGGCCTCTTCTGCAGGTGTCACCAGGTTGGCAATGGTGGTGATGGCATTTGCCAGAAATGTACTTTAAAGTCACTGGGGTCCCCACAGTGACATATGGACTGTCCCTGAGGACTCCCTGCCTCTGGTAATCAAAAAGGAAACGGCACTGTGCACATCCCATCTGGGTAGCAGAGGCACTGCATGGCCAGTGACACCACGTGTGAACCCACCCTGCTGTGACCATTTCCTTGCCTTGGCAGAAACAGGGCAGCTGTAACGGCCACCACATTGCTCCCCACTCCTCTGCTTGCAAAGCCTAAGAATGACCAAACCTGGGGAGATGTTTCTGTTAGGTAGTCCTCTTCATGAGTCCTCTCTCAGGGCACACTGCTTTGGGAACAGTCTTCCTCATGAGAACATTGGTGTCCCAAACACACTGCTTTTTGGATCAGAAAGACTTTTGGTTAGCCCTTTTGGTTGGTACAGATGTGACCTAGAAGTAAATTACATTGCAAACTTCATTCAAAACATACTACCCCACACAAGACACTAAATGCAGGTAAGGCATTTGCTTTTGAGAGGCATCTGCAAGGATTTTTTCATACCCTTTTCTCCTTTCAATATTTTTTAGCTTTAATATTTTAATTTCTGGTGAATTTTATTTTCTTTCAACAGCTCGCTGGTCAAGTGAAGAAAAAGACAGGCACTGCTTCTGGGTGGCAGTTATGGTCTTTTGGTGCTTAAAGGAAAGCTAATGAAGATTTACATCAGCTTTGTGTATGAAGAACCGTAATGCAGTGTAAGTTACATTCCTTATCCTCAACCCCATTTAATTTTCAAATGATATAGGTAATCATGGGAGGCAGAATTCAATATTGCAATATTGAATTACTATCATCTCACACGTACGTATAAATGCCTGGATCAGCTCAAGCACCTTTGTGAGAAATGATCTGTCAGACAAAGTGTGGGAAATACGCTGCAAAACAACTGTCGCCAATCCTTTTGTAGATGTAACAATGTATTTTAGCTGTTCAAGCATAGGAAAGCCTGTTATCATGAAAGCACTGATGAATGCAATGCTTTTTGGTCATGTGGATTAAAGTGCTTCCTGATGTGTAGCATTTGGCAAAGCATCCTGTATTTTTTCTCAAATAATTATTCATGCGCATATTCTTGGCATGTCATTCCTACTTTGAAAAATGCAAAGTAAGGTGTCCTCTGCTTATTCCGTTGTCAAGATTAATGCTCTCATGCGAAAAAACTGCAGATGATGGTCACTTTTATGAGTCTACAAGAAGATGCGAGACTCCTGCAGAAAAGCCCATTTGCACCCATGGGACTGTGCATCCTCCCTTCCTCCCCCGCAGAGGAGTTCTAATGCTTCCTTTCCCTCCCAATCTCTAACTGCTTATGGGGATGGGAGCAGAGCTCCCCTGTGAGTACACCCTATGCACTGCTGAAGGTGAGCTCAAGCTCCCGTGTGGTCCACACACCCAGATGGTCCTCAGAGTGAGCCCCGACACAGGCTCCTCCCAACGTACCTCGCAGGGTACCCTCAGGACACCTCCTCCGGCCGTTGTTGTGCTTCACTCATTCTTGCAGCTGCAGATTTCTTCAGATATGTTTAGCTTATACAGGCCTCTAAAAGCATGGTCAAGGACATATCAGAAGCATGGCCAAGGACACTGTTTGAAGATCCCAGCTATGCCCGCCGCCTCCTCTTCCCCGCAGTCTTTGTCTCGGCACACAATGTACTTATTAGTTTGCAAGAGTGTATGTCGTTTTCTTGTTCTTACGTAAGTCACATTCCTCCTCCCGTCAAAGAAAGCAATTGTGTTCATGTCCAAAGCCCTTGGACATACCAAGCACAATTAACGCCTGCTGTATATCCTCTTTTATCAGGAAAGTCAGAGCAAGGATAAGCTTGGCCAAGGGTGAAACCTGCGTTCAGTGTTGTGTTCCTCACACATGAATGTTCTTGCAGCATTTAAAGAACAATAACTTGCTGACATCATTGCTAGCAATACCAGGGCATATTTTATTAATGTATTCACACAGAGTATTGGCCAGCTCTGTCTAACAGCTGCCAAGGGTTACACTTGCGAATACCAAAGAAAGTCTCATTTGTTTGCCTGCCTGGGTACAGACGTTGGACCTGAATTCCCTCTCAGCACAAGGTCTCTCATCCTCTCCCAAAACATCTCCTAGTCATTTAATTCCTTCAGGCCACCCTCTGTACCTGGCCTTTAGCTAGCATATCCTAGCTTGCTTTTCCCAGCGGGAGCAATGCTGCCTTTGAACGAGGATTGCGCCCAAGCTGGCACGGGGACGGCAGCACACGCGCAGCAGAGCAGGGTGCCGGTTACATAGACAAAATGACAATGCGAGGCTTCGGAGAGCCACAGGAAGGATTATCTGAGCCTGTTTCTAATGTCTATTAGTCACAAGCTGGCTGAGCCATCCTCTAATGGCTCTCTAGGCTGAGTCCAAAGCCTGGATCCAAAATGAGACCATTTAAATCTAAGCGGCTCAGCCTAGCCCAAGTGCTGGAGGACCTCTCTTGGGAGAGGCCCTGCTCTGGGTTTCCTCTCCTCTGGGTACTTTGCTTCAGCCCTCAGGGGCACACAATGGTTGAAACACAGCCACCAAGCTTTCCTGGAGCAGTTTTTAAGCCTCTGTGCTTTGCTCCAGAGGTCTGGGAGGATTGCTGGAAGCATAGCAGCACCGGCACACCAATTCCTTCCTCAGTTTCCTCGCTAAAGCCAGGGAACTTCTGAGGTTTCTCCACGTCTGTGATCAGGCACAAACACATACCCATTTGGTGAGTCATTTTGACTTCCAGTGACTAAGCCATCCAACTTGCAGGAGAGAGGGAAATTATAATAGTAATAACAGTTTGCGCTACCACTGGAAGATTTCAAAGTGCTTTATAAGCAGTTTTCCTTATCAGGGCTCCTCTGAGAGGTGGGAATCATGCAACTGATATTTCATGGTCATTTCTGTCTATTATCTTTTTAAACTGCTCGTTGCTTTTTGGCACTTCCAAGACCCTCCCAACTCCTCCCTTCCCCTGGCCATAATCAATGATCATTTCCAGTTTGGAAAATTATACAGTGAGTTGCACTGTACTGAAAGCAAACTGGAGGCACAAAACACCCATCTGTTTTTTAACACAACCTGCCAATTTTAAAAACATCAGCTGTTGCAATGACTGCAAAATAATCAGCTGTCAGGGACGCCGGGGAAGGCAACTCCACCTATTTAAGCCCTTGGGACTGCTCAGGTACACCTCTAACAGAAAATGAGAAACAGCTCAAGGAGGCAGATGCTGCTATAGATTTACATTTTATTAATATTAATTTGGGGACTTCTTCAGTCAGTTTTCCTCTTGGCTTTTCAGCTGTTCTCCCCAATGCCTTGTGCATGGCAAGAATGTATACAAGAGAGTGTAACTGAGAAGTTATACTAATCATAAATAGATTCTTGATTGAATTGGGAGACATAATGGACCAAACCAAAGCTCCTCAGCTGAATGCTTGGGCTGTGTTTTGATTCTGTAAATGCAAGGAAGATGGCAAAAGGACTATTCTTCCCGGCCAAGAAACTACTTTTTTCTTCTGTAGATTGAGTCAGTAACCACTGAAGATTGTACTGAGGTCTCTCTGAAGGAGACTTGCCTACTCAGCCCCTTTCCCTCTGCATTTTAACAGGTGATTTTCCTTGCTTGTATCTTTTATTAATTTTTAGGAAAGTCACTCAAACTGTAGTATACAGACCTTTTGCTTGCTGGTTTTCAGGCATCAGCAACTTAGTGTGAGTGAGGAACCCAGAATTAGTGCAGCTCGGTTGGGATCAACACACAATTACCGTTCCCTAACTCTCCCTCTGCCGCATTCCCCCCGCCCTGCCAATCCCTAATAAATCAAATTCACAACAATAAAGAAAAGAGAACCAATCGACTGTCCACAGTGAAGTGTTGTTTAAATAATGACTCAGTCAGATTAGAGGATAATTTATTTCTTTAACCATTAAGAAATAAATTTTACAGGAAGCATAGAAATAGTCTGACATGGCATGTTCTGCCTTGGACACCATAAATGGTTCTTTTCTTGGGAAAAAATCCAATAAAATTTGTACAGGTGTATATATACATATATATACACACTCTTATATAGATAAGATATATAAAAATACATATTTTGTTTATAAAGCTATTACAGTTATAAAAACCAGTCCCTGCTGTTGATGATGCATGCTATGTGCATAGTATTTGTATGAATATTGAAAAGTGTAAACTGTAGGTTTTGCTAATGTAAGCCATATTATCCCAGATGGCAGGGAGCAGTTCTTTCTCTTGATGGGCCATTTACCCATAAATATCTATAAAATGGGCCTTGTCATTTTTATGGCTTTCATGTTGTTATAAAAAGCTGAAAATGCACACAGATAATAAGGAGATATGGATGGCTAATTGATCCATTCATTTTGTTTCCAGTAGTATTTATCACATGATGTCAGACTTGTGTAAAATGTAAGGGATGTTATATACTGCTTCAGGGATATATACCAGAACTGGGTGAATTAGCAATGACTGATTGTGTTGGGTCATCATTTTTACCTGCATGCTAATGAAACTCTGCTGCAGACAGTTTTTCAGGGTCACCAAAATATGTCTTGTTTAATAAGTTCTGAAAAATGTGTTTAGCACTCTTTTTGGACAGTGATTTATAAAAATGACAGAATTGACTCTTAGAAGATAGACTTCTTATTTTAAAACTAAATATTCTGTTCTATGTTATAGTACTCGCATTTTAAGCGTATTTCTATGTACTATTTAGCATTTGCACTATTCCCTCTCTGGAGTGTAGATCCTTTCCTCTCCATGCTCTCCACGCTCTCCACAAGTTTACCTTTATTGCTTATTTTTCCTCTGTTTGACTGTCAGTCTGTCTACATGTTTGTCTTTCATCATATTAATTCTGCTAATCTGGGCAACAAGGCACCTAAAATTCAATGCCATTTTACAGGATAGTTTGATAAGACCTGTAGAGTTGCTGTTACCTACCTGGAGAGTAACATGGAGGGGGAGCTAAGAGCTATGGAAAAGGTGAAACAGAGCGTAATTGAAGTCCACAGCAGATTACCTTCAGCTAGACTGTCCCGTTCATTACTGACCCCCCCGGGGGGTCAGTAATTACACTAGAGCTCAGGTAGTTAAGCTCACTCCTTTCTGTCAATCTCATGCCCCCTACTACTGAGATCAGGGAGTATTTCTCACATATTTCATGTTGGAGCAGAGGTCTCCACTTGTCCTTGCAGGAACATGGAAAAAACAGTGGAAGATGCACTTAAGTGACTCATCCTCAGCAGCACAAATATATACTTGACAAATACTGAGATATATAGGAACACCAGAAGAATCATTTAAAGCTAATCCCATGATTTGCCTTCTATCCCCTCATCTGATGAAATCCAAATTTGTCAGCTGTTAGCTGTCAGCTGATCAATCAGCTGGGTGTGTTGGCAATAAAAACATCACTCCAACAGGGGATTTGTAGCAAACTGATAGTGTTGAAATCTTTTTATAGTAATGACAGTAGATATATATCACTGGATTATCAAAGATGAAATGCAATAAAACAAGATTGTCAAATACATCTTAGTTGGCTTCTTCACTGATTTCTTTCCTTCCTAAAATACCCCAGCTACTTGCAAAATACTAAAACTTTCATAATGGCATCATATAGAGCTCAAATTTAAAAGTGACTGGAAGAAAGTCTCTCTTCCCCTTAAAACTATGGGCAAAGATACTGATACTATTGTGTGACTGTGCCAAGTAATCAAACTGAGTTTATGTAAGTGTTCTCTTTTATGGGGAAATCTCGCCTGTGCTGGAAACAATAGCCCAGTATTCATTAACTTTAATGGAAACAGGATTTCCCTCTTACTTTTATTATTTGTTTTTTATGGACAAGGTATTGGAAATGATATGAATGAGTTGGTCATATATAGTACTGAATGGTCTATAAAAATAGACAGATACATACCTGTGCATAGACAGTAAAAAGTAATCAGTATTAAAAAGAAAATATTGTCTGATTACATTAGAAACTGTGAATTCAATAAGAAGGTCCTCAATGTGCTAATAAATTCTTTAGAATAGACAGTCCCCAATGCTGCAGAATACATACAGTGTACAAGGTTTTAATGCAGCTTTGTGAACCTCCCTTCCCAACGCTTGGCTTTTTCCTTTGGGTACTGATTTCTTCCTCTATTGTGGACAACATTCTCTTTTTGTCTGGAAAATTGGGTTTGCTGGCTTCACTCAAACCCTTGTCATAGGATGTTATCACCCCTAAAAAAAAGCACGAACATTTACAGACTGCAAAAATAAATATATATTCGCCCCGCAATTTTCCACAATACTTCAGTTTTAAAGCTAGCAATGGTATAATTTCATCTGAACATAGGTAGATTTCCCAAATCACTACACCTATAGATGATGGTTTCCAGCACTGCATTGCTAGTGGCAAGTAATACAAATATTCAAGTCATTCACTGAGGTACAGCTTGTTGTGAAAGCTGATCTTGATGATATATAAAAGGAACTTCAGGACAAAATTTCTCAAAGAAAGGAAAATGCCACAAGGCCATGAGGCTGACATGATTTACAAGTGGAAATATACACGATATATGTGGTGAAAAGATCCAGTTGTCATAGTCTAGGCCCAAGACTCTTAAATGTCTGAAAAGATTCTCCTCTGAAGGTGCAATGTGTCTGGCTAAGTGCCAAGTGCCATGTTTTTATCAGATGGGTTTACATGACTCCATCATCTTGGACCACAGCTCAGGGTATGATGCTTTGGTTCCTGACTGCATCATGCATAATAGGGTGAAAATAGTTCACACATTTGTCATGACGCAGTCTAGCATCTGTAGCTACACAATATTCCCCACTTTCAGGGTTGGAGTTTAGTGGCTTCATAAACAGATCCATATGACCTATAGTTATACTAAACTATAATAATTCTTTCTCATAGTACACATCTTCAGCCAGGCTCAAGAGCAAATCACTCCTCTTGCTATTTTGCTTTGTGCAATGGACGGTGCATACTCTTTATGATCTACCTGGTTGTTATTTACGTCTTTTCTCTGCAAGTTTTAGTTCACAGTGGCATGTTCCATCATGACTAGCAAAATGGGATCTTCAGCTCAAGAAAAGTACATCAGTGGCAAATAATCAACAAAACTCCCATTTTGCTACAGGAGTAACAGATTTGAAATCACCTTTAACTTTTAAGGTGGATTGTTTACTGTTGCACTGTCAATCATCTATATGATAGAAGAGGCATTTCATTTATTTTGTTTTCTCATTTTATAAGGTCTGTGGCTCTACTGCAGCTCCTTAATGTGATCATATTTCATAGAAATTGCATCTTCTTGAGCCTTTGCCTTAGAAAAACTGTTCTTCTCCACCGGGTATTTAGACTATAGGAATATACTTCTTGATTTGTGTTTCTCTAGTGTTCACATGGCCAATTTTTCTTCTATCTTTGGACTGTATAGAACAGTCATCAAAATACCTGTCCTGGTTTGAGGTAAAACAGGACCAATTTTGTTCAGTAACTTTACTTTTTAGCTAGGCCTCTTCTACCTGCTGAAACTAACAGCATGGTGTGCAGAAAACTGTTCGCTGTCAAAGTGGTAAGACTGATGTTTCTAGTTGATGCCAAGGAATGGTATGCAGAGAGGCTTTTGCTTATACTTATTGCTATAACAACCAAGGGCAGCCAACTTTGTTACTTGCCCCGTTGGAGGGTCGGAAAAGCGTAGAGGGGTCACACCTGCGGGGAGGAATGGACAGGACAGGTGACCCCAAACTGACCAACAGGGTATTCCATCCCATCTGCTTCATGCTCAGTATAAAAGCTGAGGGATCAAAGGGTGAGGCCTCTTTCTTCAATGGCCGGCATCCAAGGAGGACTCTGTGTGTTCGTCTTCCTTTGATCCCGATCCTGAATCCAGATCCGGAATCCAGTTCCCATCCGTCACTGAGTCCAGTCTGGGACTTCCCTAGTGCCTGCCGGTGACATGATCGTCATCCTGGGAGCCTGATGTGGTTTTGTATATATTTTATGATTTTCTTTTTATTATTTTATTATTAATATTTCATTAAAGTAATTTAGTTCCTTCTAAACTCTTAAGTCTCTCTTTTCTCTCTCTCTTCTGCCTCCCCTCGAAGTGGAGCAGGAGAGAGAGAGAGAGCATCTGTCATTCCGTCTGATTGAGCCAGTCCAGCCCAAACCACAACATACCAAGGAACTCAACTGATTTTTTTAAAAAGCTATTTAAGTTTTTCTCTCTCTTAAAATAAAAGAATGATTGCAATGCCTACTGTGGTCACAGTTTGACATGTTGATGTCTCTCATTTCTCTGTTGAAGCTGTGTTACTGTATAGACAAAAACATCCCGTTCTTTTTGGTATTTTGAGAAATACAACTGCTGCTGTACCCTGTTGTGAAATTAATTTTATAAATTTGCTTCCTATTAAAAGGCTGGATACCTAAGACAGCAGGGGATATAATTAAAAACCCTTTTAAAAAAATCATGGATATAATAAAGTTAACCAAGCAATTTCAGAAATATGGTTTGTGTAATTGAGAAATGATGAAGTGATGCTTGTAGAGGTCCATGCTGGCATCTGCTCTGAAATGCAGTAGAGCATTTGCAAAATTTAGAAAGACACATAAATAGGAAGATCCTTGGAAGTCAAAAAGTATTCACTCCATCTGATGATATAGCCAGAGCACATTATGACTTGAAGGGGATAGCGAAGGGAATGTTTCCCTCGGCATGAACGAGTATAAAACTCATCCACACCCTTTCTTCTGAAAACAATAGCTCAATAGCTCAATAGCTCTGAGTACGTGGCAAGTTAAGCCACGCAGGCAGTAAGAGGTATAGAGATTATGTAATTCATCAACTATCTCGCATTTTCATTAAAATGGGTCAACACAGCTTGTCTATAAAGTCCACTACAGGCCATATTTTCAGCTTTATCTATAATTGCCTTGCCCTGCTATGCTCTATACTGTTCTCCCACAGCTTTTTCTGGAGGTGAAAGGCTTATATTTTATGGATGTGGCTTCCCCTAGGAGAAGAGATTGGAGGTGGTTTAAAGCCTCCAGAGCATCGCTGTCAAAGGCAGCTGAAAATGGTGCTAAAGAGAGTCAGATATGAAATGGAAACTTATTGTGAAGAACTGGCTGCTCCTGGGCACATCCAAAGGAACTGCAGCCTGACCAGGGTGGTTTTGAGGAAAGAGTGAAAGTTAGCGCATGGTGCCGATGGGTTGGTAAAACCACCTGCTTGGCTTACATGGACCAGGAGAGCACAGAGTATGGGGCTTGCATTTTGCTGAGTTTCTGTCTTATCTGAGTCTGTCATTTTCTATTATTTTCACAGTCGCATTTAAATAGAAGTGGAAGCTACCTTAAAGCCATATTGCCCCCTGCATTTATATTCTAGTATTGCTCTGAGCATAGAGATGAAATAAACCAGGGTCAGGCTCGTATTTTTTCTCTCCTTGTCTCCCTTCCTCCTTTATATATCCCAAATAAATGTGATCTGTTCACCTGTGACCCACTTTCACAGAGGTATTTGCCTAGGCTTAAGATCTGATAGCTTCTTAGTAACGACAGCTGTTTTCCAAAACTCTCGTGTAGCATTTCTTCACTATGTATCAAGATTTCCTTCCTGAGAATTTTTTTATATTTTTTTAAAGTCCTTCAAAACTATATCCATACGGCAGTTATTCTATTATCTACCCCCTCCTGATTTTTTAATAAGATTGGCTGTGCACGACAGTTATCCTCCTGAGATTATAACTAATTTCTCAACTGTTTACTGGCCTTTATCTTTGGTATAGCCATAAAACAATTTTTAAAGGAAGTATACTCTTTAAAAGTTTAATTCGTTGTGTTTATTCCTGTTCTTTCAGAAATGAACAGCTGATAAATTCGCTGAAGCAGACCTGTGTGGTGCCACGTTTATGGAGTGCTGTCTCGGAGCAGAACAATATGTTACAGCTTTAGCCACAAAGTGCAATCTAAAAATAATTCTGCTTTGCTCCAAAGACGTGTGTGGATTGATTATTTTTCTCCTTCAGAGGTGATTTAAGCTATTAAAAAGTAAGATGAGTTCAACAAAGGGAAATGTGATTAGGTCAGGTGGATTTTATCTTTACTCTATGAGCTTCCGGCTTTCTTGTAAGAATTGTTAGTTTTAGCTTTGAAATAAATCACTTACCACTTGCATATTTAAATAAGACTTTACTTTTGGCAAACAACTAATGTTGAAGTTTTAATGAGGAGTGGAAACAAAAAACATGACTGTCAGGTAACTTTAGTTTATCTTATTCAAGATGGAGCCGTAAGTGTTTAATGCAGCTGTTCATTTTCTTTGGCATTGAAAAGAAAACACATTTCACTCAGTTGCTACAGTTTGCAGCCAAGAAATGCCAATCTAATAAAATACCTTCAGAAGCTGAAGTTTAGATCCACATTTTGTGCAAGGTGTGAACCCACAAGGAAACAGAAGGAAATGGGCCAGCTCTTTCCTGAGCTGCCAGACTTCACGGAGGACCAGCACGTTCCTGATAATGTGGCAGGCTTTGGTGATGCTTAGGGAAGGCGAGGGGCGATTGCAGGGATCTGCTTTCTGTGGCTCCGCCTCACTTACTAGACGGTTTCTGAGATGCCCCAGCCGTGATCCTCTCTGCCTGACCTCCGCCTTCCTGCAGCACGCCTCTCCTGCAGTAAGTTCTTTCCACAAAGGACAGCCATTTAACCCTGGTTAACTCCTCTCCTGTCCACCTTTGACAAAGCTTCTTAAATGACTGCGATTTCTTTGCCCTTGCCTTGTCCCAGTATGCAAGTAGCCAAGAATGCCTGCTCTAGGTGACCCTGCTCTGGAAGGGGGGTTGGACTAGATGATCTCCAGAGGTCCCTTCCCACCCCTGTGATTCTGTGATTCTGTCTCAGCTGGCCTTCAGTCAAGTCCTGGAAGCAAATGAGATTGTAATTACCTGCAAGATCTCTGGATTAAGTGCAACAGAAAGCTGGCAGCAACATTAACTGCATTTTTAAAAACCTTTTTTTTAATTATTTTTTAATTAAAATACAAACCAGAGGAATACTACAGCTTGCACAGTGAATACTGTATCATGGTTTGAATACTGAATGCACACAGCAATTTAAAAATACAATACAGTCCACGATTTAAGATCTTTTAATGCTGTCCCACAATTTCAATCTGTAGTGTCTCTTAAATGCTGTTGAAGACAGTCCTAACTCAGTTGATGAAGCTGCCAAAGGTGGGCTGTAGTTATTGGTAGCTATCTAGAAACATTCTAAAATGTTTGATATGGGAGGTTTTTTGAAAACAAGCAAAGCCCCAAATCAGCTCAAACGTTCTTAACATCCAGAACTAGGAGGTAACAAAAAAGTTTTCATATAAATTGTCATCATTTGATGTTCCTAAGATGAACTGGGCACCACAAAGCTGGCAGTGGCGCTGCTTCAGGCTGCCTGCAGATGCAGGCAGACGGTACAGTATCACTTTAAAAGGCTCCATGCTTTTGAAGATGTCTTCATAACCACTAACCACCAAAACTATAAGCATGCGTTACAATTTTACATATTTAGGGACTGTGAAATAATTCTGAAATAATCCTTCAGGAGAGGTAAGAGAGTGGTAACACGTCAGGGAATGCACACAGACTTGTGCTTTTGTCACCAACGGTGATTCATGTTTGGGATAGACCCAGAGGCTATGTCTTAACGGGAGACCTGGAATCACTGCCATACTTATGGGTCAAGAAGTGTACTGCGGCCGTCTCCAGAGGAGATACAAATTGCTTACAGCGCTCCCACCCTTTTCCTGCTTGCACAGAAAATGGGGCAGATGGAGCACATTTAGTTCCCCAGTTTGTACAGTCCAGCGGTTAGATGCATAGCGTGAATAAAACATTACTGTTCTTCTGGGTGTCTATAATTCTCATCATTTCATCTAACTGCTGAGTTATACTCAGGGATCCAATAATAATAATAGGTGTCTGATTTATTGTCCTGGCTGGAAGTCAATGGAAGACGATCGGCAGCAAAAATGCCCATTAGTATTGGCATGACATACAAAGAAGCTTTCACCAGTTGTGCTGCAAACCTAGTTTTCCCCTCTGAAGAATAGCAGAGGTATTCGAGCAGGATGTTTCCAAATTAGTTGTAATATTATTCAGAGAACAGAAGATTTTAAGTGGAGAAAAAAATCAGTGGTTCTCTCTTGAATGGGAGGTTATCTTGAAGGAGACTGGCAATGAGAGTTATTAACTCAGCGGCTGTGGTTAGGGCTTGTTTTGTGAGAAAGGTTATATACTAAGATTTTGACTAAACTTTTTCTTTACAGATGAATGAGATTGTTCTATCATGAAGTACTGATAAAGCTGGAAACTCCAATGAATGCTCCCACCAGAACCATGTTAGACATGGGTATTTTCTTGTATAGTGAAGAGGAATGAACTGATTTTTTTAAATTTACCTGTTGTCTGATATGGAGATTCTGAGTTTCCGTATGTTTAGGGAAAGGCTTTAACAGATCAAGAGTTATAATACACAACTGGCAAACTAAATCATTTGCTCACACCCCACACGCAGACATGCTTTAGGGAACCTTCTCTCTTCTATTAAATGTTAATTTCTGCACATAGGACAACTTTTTGAGGAGCCAATTAGCAAATGGAGGGGTTTCTGTGGGTCTTATATTCCCAATCTCAGTTCTGATTGCAGATGGAATTTCCTGTGCATTTCTCCAGAAGCTGAATGCTTGCTTTCGCTCTCTCTTCCTGCCCATGATGTCACATTTTCGATGAAATAATGACTAAATGAAAAACACTCACATTTCCAAGGAGACCAGCCAACAACATTTCATACCAAGTAAAACTTGCAGATATTTATCATTTCTGTTTCATCCTGATAAGATTATTTGTGTTTCACAAAATGCTTTTTAGCGGAGTGAGGACGCAGGTGCACGCTATCCCACCAGCACAGTACCCCAGAGAGATGGGGCTGCGCAGGGAGAATTGGGCTCAGCACCATCTCCTGGCTCCCTTTCCTCTTCTTCTTGCCATCAAGCTCAGAGAGGTTCAAAGCCTAGCGTTGATGATGGTGTACTTGTTCTTCCTGCTGAGTGAACATATGACCTAAAAAAGGGAATCTTTCAGTGTAATGACATTATCAGGTTGACTACTGGGGAAAGAGCCCGTTACAGCTTTTGCCATTGTGTTTCATGGTTTTGCCTCTTTTCTCTCCCACTCTCCCAAGAACAATGATGTAATATATTAAATTAAGTGGTAACGATGTATGAAGCTGTGGTTATCATAAAATATTTACACCCCTGGAGTGTTGTAAACAGACAGTGGAGCCCTAATTAACCATAGGTAGTCTACAATTATCCCATGGTAATTACCCTAATTGGAACTGGCTCATTATGGGGAATAGAATAGAATTTGTTTTCTGTTTAGTACTGAAAAACAGAGTTGGCAATTAACTAAAAGCAGCAACCGCTTCATCTGACTTAAAAAATTAAATTGCCCTTTTAGAGCCTGTCACTGTTCCCACAATCTGAGCAGTTTTACAAACAAAACCAATAATCAGATCCAGTTTCCAAAGCGCGCGTACTTTCATAACCTTGTCTCTGTGTCAGCATTATCAATGAATCATGTGATTAATAACTGTGATGCACAAAGGTCCGTAAAAAACCCAGAAGGGGTTATCCAATGCACTCAGAGATACACAAATCAATTGCTCTGTGAAGCTACTAGAGGAGTTGTGGGAGCAGAGAGAGAGAGCACACACTTTCTTTTGCTACGGGAATTATTAAACAGCGAAGACGGAGAGACTCTCAGCTTTGTTAAAGCATGACAAGCAATATTTCTGATCAGGCCTCTCCTGCCCCAGCCATTGGGAAATCTTGTAAGTCTGGCAGATTCCAGCTTATTTGCAAGGGAGCGATCCTACGCCTGCGGATTCCTCCCACAGCCCAGGGCGCTTGGCCGTCACCCCAAATGCTCGGCCCCAGGCCCCTGCTAGCAAGAGGGTGCAACACTCCTGTGCAGGACACTGCGGGTGTATCTTCGTAAAGCACTAAATACGGCCAGTGCGCAGGAGGGTGAAAATCCTGGCTCCCTTCCCAAGCATTCCCAAATGCCGGAAGCGGCCTTCTATTACCTAAAGAGGGCCTACAGGAAAGATGGGGAGGGACTCTTTATCAGGGAGTGTAGTGACAGGATGAGGGGTAATGGTTTTAAATTGAAAGAGGGCAGATTTACATTAGGTATTAGGAAGAAATTTTTCACTCTGAGGGTGGTGAGACACTGGCACAGGTTGCCCAGGGAAGCTGTGGAGGCCCCATCCCTGGAAGTGTTCAAGGCCAGGTTGGATGAGGCTTTGAGCAACCTGGTCTAGTGGGGGGTGTCCCTGCCCATGGCAGGGGGGTTGGAACTAGATGATCTCTAAGGTCCCTTCCAACCCCAACCATTCTACGATTCTGTGAAACAGTCAGACATATTTTCATCAGGCTAATAAAACTACTGCCTCTCCTCCATCGGGGCTGGCAGAGGAGCATGGGGAAGGAAAGCTCACTTGCTGTTGGATACCGTCATGAACCAAAGAAGAGGTGGGATTTCTGGACTAGACTGATCCCTGTTGGCCAAGGCTATGGCCAGGCATGTGGCTCTGCTGCTGCTCCACTGAGTAAAGGTGTTGGTGTTCCCAAATGCCAAAATGCCCATCCCTGCCCCTCCTTCCCCACCAGACAGCCCTGATCCCTTACACCCACCAGCATCAGGGTGATGAGAGTATGGGGGCGCGGGAACAGCTTTACCTGGGCTGCTACTGGCAGAAGAGGATCTGTAATTGCAGCCTGAGGATTGAGGACAGCATGCTGCTGCTGTGAGGAATCTCCTGTTTCTAATTTTATTTTCCTATCTGTTCATAAATGTCGTGAAAAATTAAACTAAAAAAGAAGTGTAGGGTGTGACAAAGTCCTGTCATAAAAATGTATCTTCTAAGTCATAAATTAATGATTTGTTTTCTCCATCTGGTTTGCCTGATACAAACAGGAGCAGTTTGCTTTTGCTGAGAGTGGAAATGCCTCTGCTGAAGTGATCTTGTGGAAAGAGGAAGATGCAAGAAGAAAACATTCAAGTAGACTGTAGCAGTCTGCACACTGCTACAAACAGAAGGAAAGTGCACAAAAGGAAATATGACTTGGAGGACAAACATATCTGGCACGTTATTATTGGTTACTCCCTACCATACAACATGCCCTCAGCTGGTAGGTATGTAGCTGTTTTCCACAATTCATGAAAACCCACTGGTTTTTGACTTTCCTTCTAAAAGCACGACCTGCCTACCTTTCTTCCATGTCTGTGACTTTCAACGTTGTTGGCCCCTCAGGCCATTCTTTTCAGTGCTGTTTTTATTTTTTCCAGCAATTACACTAACTGCTATCTCTAAAGGGGAAACTAGTATTGCCAGGTATGAATGAGGTTAACTGTGAAAAGTGAGAAAAGGAAGAAGCTGGAGGTATGCCTAAGCAGTATTTCTACAACAATTCCAAAAGGAAATACATCCTTATGCTTTGGAGACAGTGAACAAGGTGGCTTTTTTGTCAGAGTGAATAAGGTAAGTCCTGTACATCTAAATAAATTATTTGGTTTTTTTCTTTATTGTAGAAATCAAATCTATCTAAATAATTTTTGTCTGGTTTACAAATATCTTGAAGTTGGATGCTAGCAAAAATTTGTGGCTAGATGTTAGCTATTTGCCTGCAGTTATGCCTGGGAAAACGAGGTAGGGCTACTGCACAGGGAGGTAGTTGGTGAGGTTTTCTACATCTATGTGGTGGCTTTCAGAGGACCTCAAGATCAGCAGGAGGGGAAATATGTTGGTCTCATCAGGACAATTAGACTTGAGTTTTACCATGATCTTTGCTCCTCCTTCAGCCTCCTCCCAAAGTATCCTGGGACCTTAGTTTTTGGGGCTGAGGCAAGTGGAGGCATACTGGAGAAAGAGACGAGATTATAGAAGACAGCTGTTTTGCTTGTTAGGATCTCAGTGGGAAGATAACAGACACCTAACAGGAGAAAGAGCATAAAAGAGCAAAGCTCTGTGCAAAGACCAGTTATAAACTGTATTGAAAAATGATGGTTGTCTTTCATAAAAATATTATAAAAATGGTATTAAAAAAGGTATGCACATGCATGTCAGATTTATCTTTTTGTTCTCCCTTAGCTAATCCACTTGTTTCTACTTCTCATACTGTCCCTTGTCTAAAGCAGCTTAGTTTCAACAGTCTTTTCTCTGTCAAACTCTTCTTTTGCTCCCAAGCATCTTCCAGCAGATCTCAGCGCAGTGTGACTGGCATGCAACACCCTGCTCAGGCTCCCCAAGAGATGGAGACCCTGGCCAGGTAGCTTCATTGCCAAGGAGAGCTGCAAAGTGATCTGTCAAATCAATCCCCTTCTGTTGTGTTGTCCGACATGTTTATGTTTTTATGAAGGAGCCAGTTCACTGAGCCTCTATTTTTAGGTTTGTGCTAGCAGCCCTTGGGATTTTACGTTGAAGATGGAGATGAAAGGATGTCTGGCAAGGTGAAGGTCTGCATAGCCAAAATGGAGTTGGCTTCCTGGCCAGTACTCCCACAGGGACTGCAGACGCACAGTTTGTGAGCAGTGTGGATTGTCACAAGAGCCTAAATACATTCACTCGATACTTCTTCTATTTGCTTGTTTTTGAAATACCTAAAGTTTTTTAGCTTTGCATTAGTTGCATTTTATGAGCTTGTCCCCCTTCAACATTGAATAAAGTACACAGAGGACTATAATGGCAAAGCGGGAAAACCAATCACAATGTCTAGAAGACTGCTCAAAAACCTCTATAAACCCAAAAGAGGTTTAGAGAAAATGTCTAGGGGAACGTAGCCTCCTTCGGGGTTACCTAGCATAGGGCAGTGCCATCCAGAAATTTTCACACCAGTTCCCTACAAGCTGATTCTGATTCTAGAAGGGACCTCTTCATCACAGCATGACCCTGCCTTGGTTCACTACCCTTCCTAAGCAGCAGCAGGTTGTATTTGCATCGACAGTCTCCCTGCTTGCTTCACAATACCCTTTTCCAACATCCGTGTTTAGGGCTAGTCTGGGCATCTTTACATGATACTGCATTGTGCTATATAAATGTAACCTTTAATTTTGCTTTGTTTCTTTTGAAATAAATGTAACCGCTTAATAATTGCCAAGATGACATTTAGGTTTTGCTTTTTATTTTGAAATATGAATACATATTTCAGTTCTCTAGTCTAGTAACAAATATCCTATTCTAATGGTTTCAAACACGTTGTTAAATCATTTTAGATGTTACCACTGTATTCCCATTTTTCCTTAAGTTATTAATTTGTTCCAGCACTCCTTTTGGCAAGAAACTCACTTGCATAAGCTGTTGGATCAGCTTTTCACTGATCACTCAGTGATTTTTTGCTTCAGCAAAAAGAATGAGCTGAGTAAAAGAGTTTTTAGTTTAGAAATATTTCTCCCCCCCTGGATTTTGGGTACCTATTAACTCCAGCAGGAGTGGAAACGCTTAGCACTTTGCAGCATTGGCTTGCTAAACCAGAGGTGCTCCTGTAACTTTGTCCGGCTTCCAAGGAACTGTGCTGCTGCAGTGTTGTTCCCACTTGTCCTCTGTTTCTCACCTCGTGTTTTTTTGAATTTTTTCTTTGAGTGAAGGCATTAGTTTTCTTGGAACAAGCTGCAAAACCTACCCCTCCCTCCGCAACAAACCTCCTACCAGTTGTAATACAGCTGATTTCTCAGAAGTGTGTTTTTTTCTTTTTAGTGGGCAAGTAAAGTGCTGTTAATCACTAGTGGGTGTTTTAGGTGACTGAAAGTCAACCTGATGAGTGAGTGATGCCTGGCAGGTGAACTTGTTGATTCTTTCAGTTGTTAGTTGACATTGCTTGCAGCGACTCCTTCCTTGCTTTGCTTGCATAAAGTACTAGGGAAATTTGTAACCAACAAGGAAAATATTTATTAAAATTATAATGCCATAATAGCTTAAGAAATTTTTACCTTGTTGGGACTCCTTCCAAAGCAGTACATTACAAGGGAAAATACAGACATCTGCAATAGATGCTGCAGCAAAGCAAACCTTGAAGTGCTCTTGAAAGCTCTCAGTGATTCCTCTTATGGAGCATTTTGAATGTAATGATGGTGAAAAGTGATTCACATTGCTCTGCCTCGTAGGTATCAAACTTAACTGCACAGCTGGCTCTGTGGGGTTTTGTAACACTTCTGTTCACCTCGGTAGATCCAGGTTCCAGATGGAAAATTTAAATTCTGTGAGATAGTTCATGTGAAAACCTTGTGTCCCTGGGGCCAGGCTGAGTTCTATCTCCAAGACAGATAATTGTTCCATTCTTTCCTCTTCAAGAGATTTCACCCTTGAATCCAGGCTTCACACATCCGTTACAACAATCCAGACTACAAGGCAGACGCTAAAAATTTGAATCTGATCCGTTCTCAGCCAGTAGCTAACTTCTCTGTTGACGGCTGTTGAACACAATCTGCTGGATGCAACTTTCTCAAAAAGTCCCTACGTTAAATGTTGCTAGGAGATGTGAAGGCAACTCCACTCACATTACTTACAGCCTTGTCCTAAGTCTCCATTGCTGACACTATTCAGGACAGTCTCCTGGGTTAAGTGGCTCTTTGCTCTAACCCAGTGGGACTCTTCCTGTGTGCTTCCTTGGGTAAACAATTCAACTTCTGTGCATCTCCATTTCCAAGTCTAGAAAATGGCGATAATGCCTCACCTTAACCGTGCTTATGTGACAGGCAAACCAGGGCAGACTTCTAAAAATATTCAGGCATTCGAAGAGGCAAACTATCATGTAATGGGGTTTTCAAAAGAACACAGGTATCTAACTTCTCTTGGAGTGAATCAGAGTGAATCACTTTGAACACTTGCTGCTCAAACAAATGGGGCTCAGGTCCTGAAGGTTGTGTGAAAGAAGTCTAAACGAAACCTTGGGTCTTTCTTCTTGCAAATGCAGATGAGTCTTCTTCTTCCCCCTTAAAAAATGAGACCACTTTTGTTGGAATTTTTCACTGAAATGAAGACTTATATACACAGGCTGAAATAATACCCCCTTTTCAGGTGCCTACCATTGCTCCATACAGTTAGCTGACTTTTCAAGAGGTTTAAAGATTAAGATATACTTCAGTTTGTAACTCCCTTTTTTTATCGAGGTCACAAATGCAGCTTTGTAAAGGCATCTGGTTGATATGATTCATAATGCATTTTACAAAACCACTTGGCTCTGTGGAGAGAATTGATTTCTTTGTCAGCAAGAGGGATTGACAGTCCAAACCCACATAATCTAAAAGGAGACGCAGAGACAGGATCTGACAGTCCATCACAACAGACCTCTCAAGTTAGCAAAGTCCTGTGCAGGAGTCATGCACCGGGCTCAGTGATGGGGGCAGGCATTTAATCAGGTGATGAAGGCAAGTGATGAGCGTGCCAGACACCGTGACGAAGATGGCACAGGGAAACCATGTGCTGTGGGAGAGGCTGTTGCTGGAGCATCTGCTTCCGAGCGGTGCCGGTCCCCGGCTGCAGTGCAGCCTCCCCCCTGCCCAGGGAAGCCAGGCACCAGGCACAGCTGCTCAGAGGCCCTGGCTGGTGGGTGTGAAGGGGAGTACAGAAATGAGTCCTGTGATCATGTGTGGGACCCGATGGGTCTGGCACCACCTCAAGCAGATGTTCTTGGTCCCTGTTTCAGTGGGCTGAGCTGGAAAACAGCACCAAGCCTTGGCTCAGCAAGGCTCTCCAAGCTGTTCTGTGAGTGTGGCCAAGTCCTGTGGAAGTTGATTTGCAGTGGTAGAGTCTTCACTGGAGCCTTCATCTCGGACAACTGTTCAGAAACCTGGATGAATCATGTTACCAGTGCTAAGCACTGAATCATGCACCTAGCAAATCTGTCAGCAACAGAATTTATAGGTAAAAAATAAGTCGATACACCTCTTTAAAGTGTTGGCAGCATTTTATCAGGAGAAGTATTTGGATCTTATAACCATATGAGCTTTCCAAAGTATTAATTTAATTGCACAGCCACCTTCTTATCTAATTTGCCCCTAGCCAGATCTTAAAAATGATTTAGACTTCAAAGACGATAGTAATCCCACATGCACAAAGACACTTGGAAAAACTATTTCTTTGAAATATAACTGATTACAAACTAGTGTTGATTGCCTGTGCTTTCCTTGCAGCATTAACTTTTCTGTGGGCATGGAGTGCTCTTGTAATTTGTCAACTGCTACCCCTATTTAGGATCAGTTAAGCTTTCTCACATTAATTAAAAACTGTAATTAAATAACTAAAAAGCCCCTCACTATGACTCAGTCTCAGAGTGTGCATCTGGCCCTTGTTTGAGATGGAGGGGTAAAAAAAGAGTGAAGCTATGTCAGAAATTTCCGGGATGTTTTCTTTTGATTATCCCATGAAGGCACTCTGCTGAAATGATAATGGCTGGGAAATAAAAGAAAGAGACAGACATCTTTCACCGAGGTGGAAAGGACTATGGTAAATCTTTCTGCTTATATTGTATTTTGATCTCAGAGTGCAGTACAGGACTAACGGATCATGAACAGAAGGTGCAAAATAAATATTATTTTTAAAATATCTTTTAATTATAGCTCTGTAAAAGTCTTGGTGAACTTTATTTAAAAAGATTCCTCTCCTTGAGGAGATGTGCATTCCACTCTTGCTCTTCCATATCGACACAAAAGAGGAAGATGAGTATTAAAGAAGCAGATTTACTCTTGCAAGTGGTTACCACTGCATTTAATAGCTGTACATTTATATATTTTAAAAGATTAGGTGTAGCTTCTGAGTACATTTGGGAAAGAAGAGCTCTGTGCATAAGCTTTATCATATTGCACAAGATCTGTCTCCACTAATTGAGTTCGGCCACTTTTATGTTGTTTTAGTGACCACATAAAACAGGGAGGGTAGGATACCTCAACTTCTGTCTCCTGATGGAGATGACATACATGTTGTAGTTAAAGCTTTCCAACAATTAAACTGTCCTGATCGTAACATAAAGATGAGACATATTTCCTCATAACTCCCCATCTAGATTCCAGGAGAGCTGTTCAAAAACATTTGTTGAACAGCTGTCTCTAGAAAGAAGAGTATGCTGGTGAAATGTATTTCTTAAATCGATACAGATTTCAGTGGATTGCTGTTTGGAGATATTTTTTGAGAAAAAAGTTTTTGGAGTAAAAAAATCATCACTTCAAAATCCACTTTGTTTTTCTACAAAAAAGAGGTTCCAAATGGTGTTTACCGAGCTGAAAATTTGGAGTCATACACAGTAATTTTTTGAAGGAGGGAATCTTTTGTGATAACTGCTGGCTTTAGAGCTCAATTTAGTTTGAAAGAAAAAAAGATTATTTTTTCCATGACAGAAATCTCCTTTTTACGGGCTCAAGATTCTTATTTCTGTCATGGTAGATGGAATTTTTTTTCTTGATCAAAGCAAAAAGGTAATTGCTTTGTTTATTTACCTTTCATTTATTCCTATGCTGTAAACACATTCAATTGAAAAACACAGCTCCCTTATTAAGAGGCTGTGATCTCACTTTTGAAATCATAGAGTCATAGAATCACAGAATGGTTTGGGTTGGAAGGGACCTTTACAGATCACCTAGTCCAACCTCCCTGCCATGGGCAGGGACGTCTTCCACTAGATGAGGTTACTCAAAGCCCCATCCAATCTGGCCTTGAACACTTCCAGGGATGGGGCAGCCACAACTTCTCTGGGCAGCCTGTTCCAGTGCCTCACCACCCTCAGAGTAAATAATTTCTTCCTAATGTCTTATCTAAACCTACCCTCTTTCAGTTTAAAACTGTCACTACAGGCCTTGGTAAAAAGTCTCTCTCCGTCTTTCTTATAAGCTCACCTTTATATATTGAAAGGCTGCAATAAGGTCTTCCCAGAGTCTTCTCTTCTCCAGCTGAACAACCCCAACTCTTTCAGCCTTTCTTCATAGGAGAGGTGTTCCAGCCCTCTGATCATCTTTGTGGTCCTCCTCTGGACCTGTTCCAACAGGTCCATGTCTTTCTTGTACTGGGAACCCCAGAGCTGGATGCAGTACTCCAGGTGAGGTCTCATGAGAGTGGAGTAGAGGGGCAGAACCACCTCCCTGGACCTGCTGGCCACACTTCTTTTGATGCAGCCCAGGATGCAATTGGCTTTCTGGGCTGCAAGCACACATTGCCCACTCATGCCCGATTTTTCATTCACCAGTATCGACAAGTCCTTCTCCATAGGGGTGATCTCAATCCATTCATCCCCCAGTCTGTATTGATATGGGGGATTGTCCTGACCCAGGTGCAGGACTTTGCAGTTGGCCTTGTTGATCTTGACCTAGCGGCCTAGCTTCCCAGACAGAAAAACAAATAAGGGGAGAGGAATTGCAGAGCCACAGAAATGTTGGATGGAAAGAAGCCTTCGTGGCCACCTAGCCAGCCTCCTGCTCAGAGTGGCAATGCTGCTAGTGCCAGGTCAGCTCTGTTATGTTTTTGTCCAGCTCAGTCCAGATGGCCAGAGATATCACCACCTCTTCAGACTGACTGACCACTACTATTCTCTCTTTCTATTAAGTTTTTCCCAATGCCGAGCTTGATTGTTCTGACCAGCAAATTGTGCCTGTTGCCCTTGGTTATATCTGTCTCACAATACTAAGAGGGATTTGGTCATCATCTCTGTAATTGACATCCAAGTAGGCTGTCATTACAGTGTCCCTTAGCCTTCTCTTTGCCAGCCTGAGTTGCTGCTCACAAGCAGGGAAGAGCTGGTGGCAGCTCTGGTTGCCCAGGGCAGGCCCCCTGCAACAACCATGAGATGCTGGAGGTCAGGGTCCAGAGGAAGGCTGGAAAGTGAGCAGCAGAGTTGGGACTCCAGGTCTGGGGGAGAAAATGGGGGCTTATTCAGGGATCACCAGGCATGATCCCCTGGGGAGCTGCTGTGAAGGAGAACAGTCCCCAGGACAGCTGTCTGGTTTCTCAAGGAAATGGTGACAGATCCCACTTCAGCACCCCAGGTGTTCCTTCCCTGTGCTTTTCCCCCTGTGTGGTACTGAGCTAGAGGCTCACTTCCAGCTTCATACTGGAGATCTACACAGTTAAAGAACTCCTTAGCACAGAGTGTGACTGCTTCCCCTCTTTTTCCCTGCCTGTCTTTTCTGATCAGCCTGTAGTCATCCAGAACCATGGTCCTATTGTGGGTGCAGCATCTTACCATATCACCACAATCCTAGTCTTGTTGTAGCCCTGCCACTGTGGCCGGACTTGTGGGTCCTTCTGTTGTCCAGGCTTTGCACATGAGCTCTGTACAAGCAGTAGGAGAAAGCCTCTGAATGAACTTGCCTTCTGAATAGGAATGCAAAAGTCCCTCTGGAGGCCTTCTCCCTTGCATATCTCCTTCATCTGCAGCTTCTCTTTCGTCTCTGGACTTCAGCCCTTGTTTTTCAGTGAATCTAGCTTAACGATCTCAGCAGTTCAACAAACATGGCCACAAAGTTCTCTCTCTCTTGGCCCAATGGGTTCCCTCCCTTCTCAGCGGTCCTTGCTCATAGTCAGACAAGACAACATGGTGAAGGACACTAAATCCTTGCTAGTGATCCCAGCTGTGCAGTCAGACACTGGTCTGCTCTTTTCAGAGCCTCCCTTTGTGACTGTAAGGATTAACAAGAACACTGCTTGGGCCCCCGATGCCCTCACCCTTCCTCCTGAGGCTTTATGGTCACCTTAATCTGCTCAGGGTTTTTTGTGGCTGTATCACTGGTATCCATATGAATGAGCAACAAAGAGGAACAGTCAGGCATCTGCCTGGGCCTTGGCAATCTCTACAGTATCATGGATCTGGTCTTCAGGCAAAGCTGCTCTAGCACCAAATCTACTGGGATGATAGGTCTGGCTGACAAAGGGGTGCTTCTCCTCCCTACAGAAGGGGGTCACTGGCCACTAACACTTGAAAAATTATTCTGATTATGTTAATCCTAATTTGAAGAGAGAGATGTCCAGCCCCGAGCCTTCCCCCAGCAGGACTTGTTCCTTTTCTATTGCAAGTGGATGTGGGAATGAAGCCTTTCTCCTGGTGACCAAAGTCATGAGTTTCAAGCTTCCCCTGTCCTGAGAGTCTATGTCCTTTCTTACCTTGGTCACGTCAACCTTTTTGTTCTTTGTTTTCTAGGAAGCAGGAAGCTGGATGTGTGTTTGCTCTGCCTGTCTGCAGGGTCCTTTGCTTGGCAGGGCACCCCTTGTGCTACCTCCGTCCTCCTGGCACAGCTCACTTGTGAACATCAGAACCACCTCTTGCTGCTCCTCCCATGCTGTTGACTAGGAAAAAGGACTTGACATTTTCTCCAACTCTCTGTGAAATCTCTGCACATTTACTTCTGTGTAGACTGAAGGAAAGAAATATATGTTCTGTGCTTGATCTGTTCCCTTCTTTTCATGCAGGCTAGGGACTGTCTATTGAGCAGCTCATACAGTCTTCTTCTATGGAAGAGAAAATCTCCTTGCAGTTTTTCTATGCATATCTTTAAGTTTTTTGGTTGCTTGCTTCTCAAAATCCCTGCATTAAACTGAACCAGCCCACTGATGTCCTAGTTACTCAGTGTGTATCTGTGTTGACCACCTTTGCAGCTAGATCAAGTGTTTGCCAAAATCTCCTCACTTGTGTAGTGAAAAATATCTCTGCTGAGAACTGTTCAAAACAGCTGAATATACAGTCAAAAACACAGAGTCAATCCATGGTCAAAGCCTCTTTCTAAATTGGACAGATGAGATGTAGAAAACAAGATAATTGTCTTTTTACAACTCTGTGCAGACTCTTTACAAACATTGATTCTGATGAACAATTAATAATAAAAGATTTCAGAAACATAGAATCATAGGATGGTTGGAGTTGGAAGGGGCCTTAAAGACCATCTAGTTCCAAACCCCCCTGCCATGGGCAGGGACACCTTCCACTAGACCAGTTTGCTCAAAGCCCCATCCAACCTGATCTTGAACACTTCCAGGGATGGGGCAGCCACAACTTCCCCAGGCAACCTGTTCCAGCGTCTCACTACCCTCATAGTGAAAAATTTCTTCCTAATATCTAATCTAAATCTACCCTCTTACAGTTTAAAACCGTTACCCCTCATCCTATCACTACACCCCCTGATGAAGAGTCCCTCCCCATCTTTCCTGTAGGCCTCATTTAGGTACCGGAAGGCTGCTATAAGGTCTCCCTGGAGCTTTCTCTTCTCCAGCCTGAACAACCCCAACTCTCTCAGCCTTTCTTGATAGAGAGGTGCTCCAGCGTTCTGATCATCTTTGTGGCCCTCCTCTGGATTTGCTCCAACAGGTCCATGTCCTTCTTATGCTGGGGGCTCCAGAGCTGGACACAGTAGTCCAGGTGGGGTCTCACGAGAGCAGAGTAGAGGGGCAGAATCACCTCCCTTGACCTGCTGGCCATGCTTCTTTTGATGCAGTCCAGGATGCAGTTGCCCTTATGGGCTGTGAATGCACATTGCTGGCTTATACTGAGCTTCTCATCAACCAATACCCCCAAGTCGTGCTCCTCAGGGCTGCTCTCAATCCATTCTCTGCCGAGCCTGTATTTGTGCTTGGGATTGCTTCGACCCATGTGCAGGACCTTGCACTTGGCCTTGCTGAACTTCACGAGGGTCGTGTAGGCCCACCTCTCAAGACTGTCCAGGTCCCTCTGGATGGCGTCCCTTCCCTCCAGCGTGTTGACCACTCCACACAGCTTGGTGTCGTCAGCAAACTTGCTGAGGTTGCACTCAGTCCCACTGTCCATGTCATGGATAAAGATATTGAACAGTACCGGTCCCAGTAACGGACCCCTGAGGAACGCCACTTGTCACTGGTTGCCACTTGGACATCAAGCTGTCCAAGTGGTATTCTGCACACATTCTGCAGTCTATAAACTAACATTTCAGTTGACATGAAAAAGCAAACATGTTCTTTCTCAATGGAGAAAAACTGTAAGAAATAAAATCCCATCTCATTCTATAAAAAGAGTTTCCTTACAAGTAAGACCTACGGCATCTGATCATCGCAAATATTTGAATCAAAAAAACTGTTTCAAATTTCTACCAGTGCTCTGCTTGAAGTATATTTGGATAACTTTTTAAGTTTGCCTGTTGACGTCTATGCTATGACTGTTACTGATCTTGCCAACTAAGCAGCCTCATTTGTGGACAGAGGGCCATGTAGAAACCCTGAGTAAGGTAAGGAGAGGACAGTCTGAGTGAGATTCAAACCTTAGACAGCTGCAGTTCAGACAAGTACATCTTATCAAGGCTCTTTTGAAGCAATAGACACTGTGATTCACATTGCACAGGGTGAGAGAGATTGTGCTCTAGAAGCACCCAGGGCTGTGCAGATGTAGACATCTGCATTTGATGAGATGAGTACCAGCCTTGGCAACCATGGGAACCAAAGTCACAGAAAGATTTTGTTTGGTCCTGTTTTCGCTACTGACACGAAGGGGGAGGAGGGCCTATACAGGAGAAAGTACATTCTGCTTGTCATGAGTGGTTAGATCTGTGCTTCAAGGATGTCGGATATTAATTAAGTACACAGATTATAAAAGAAAGCAATCAATGATGCTTGATGCTCCCAGGGTCTGAATTTCAACAAAGGGTTGGGATGAGGGCTACAGATGCTAACAGCTCCCTGCTGTGCCCTGGCCTACTGCCACAGTTCAGCAGCTGACAGGATTTGCAGAAGTGCCTAAGGACTGGTGTGGCTGGTTAGTTTTTGTTTGCTGTTTCCTTTTTTTTTTTTCTCTAGGACTGTAAAGTGTCAAATGTCTTTATCAGCCCTCTCACCCTTAGTACTGAGTCTAGCCAAGTGTCCACGTGAGTCTGATCACTTCAGTCTGAGGGGAGGTTGCCCTTGCAAATGCATGGCTACAGGCAGGGCGCAGGGGAAGGGTGACACACGCTGTTGTATGTATCAGCTCCTCATTATAGGTGTGGAAAGACTCAGGGAGCTGCCTTGGCACTCAGGGAACAATAGTGGTTGCCTGCTTGCCGGTGCGTGCTCCTTCTTGCCCCAGACAGAGATCCAGAGCATTCTGCTCATGGGCTGAGAAGATTAGCATTTGAATGAGGAATCCTTCTGTTGGTTACTCAGACCCAAAACTCCTAATGGAGTAAGTTAGAGACCACTTATTCTTTATTTTTTTAAAAAATAGAGCTTTTCCCTGTTTCTCAGAAAAACAGGAGATGATTTCATCTTATCATAATTGCTAAATTTATTTTTAAGATGGGAGAGTGTCAAAAGCTGTAATCTTGCACGCCTCCTTTAATACGTAACATCCTGATTATAGTGGCCCTGAAAAATTAACAAGTATTCAAATAAACCCTAACTGAAAAGGATGCGAGGCCACCATTATCCAGCCTGCGTGACTCACTAAAGTGAAGGGTGAAGAGCACAGCAGAGTTGCATTAATCACTTGGTTCTGCTACAGGAAGAAAAGCATTTGTGTGATACTTTATTTACAACGTACCACGTGCAGAATTAGCTGATAGTCTCACAAAGACTCTAGGGATGCTGATGACAAAGAAGCATCCCACTTCCAAATAATTTTGGGAGGTTCTTTAGTTAAATTTCATTTCAGACTTTGCATTTTGCTTGATAATCACAAAAAACTTCCAGATTTTTGCTTTTCTTGATGAAAAATAAAAGCTTCATTTCCTGTTTAATGGCGTCTTCCCTCCTGGATTTTAGAATATGACAAAAACTCACATAAGTTTGAAAAGATAATTTTATGACTAGATTTTGTAAGACCACGAGAGAAAAAAAACCCCCAAACTTATGAAGAAGCTGAAGACACCTTCTTTAGAGCAAGTTTTTGGATCAGTTACCTTTAAGATGCTCTCAGAAAAGTCATATGGTATTAGCTTAGTTCTCATACCACAGGTGGATGTGCTATTGGAAAAAGAAAAACAAATGGGTGACGTAAAACTCTGGTTGCTTAGACTCTCTGAAGAATACTTGGAATCAGAAAAAAAGAAAAGAAAAGAAAGCAATCTGAATGGAGAAACAGACCAGAAGGGGTATCAGAAGATAAAAAAAGTAGCATGGTTTCTGATGACAGGTGGTCCTGGTGCATTTGGTGTTTTTATTGTCCAGGAACGACTGATTTGCAGCTGATAAGCCAATCTTGCAGTTGGGTTGGGGACTCCAAATTGTGTTTACATGAGATGGTAAAAAAGGTCTCTAATGGGAAATTGGGTCAGCATTGACAGCAAAGGATATGACAGGAAACTACTGACAGGTATAAATGTTATAAATTACCATTCAAAAGAATGTACTGGTCCAGAGTAAGACCTCCTGGTAATAGTCATTGTACATTCACGAGGATCTTCACAAGATGGTTAAAGCCCTGGATTGTGTTGGGCAAAGGCTCGTGTTGCACAGCACTGTTCAGAATTGAGGCAGCAGACGGAGAAAATCTCAGATGTGGTTGATACTACGAGATCCAAAACACAGAAGAAAAGAGACTTGGTGCAGGAAGAAGTGATGAATTCAAAACTGATGTTACAAAAAACAACATATGGAGCTTCATATGCTATGGCAAACACCATAAACTGAGGCATTTGGAAAAATTTTAATGTAGTTTGATTATTGTTGTTGTTTTTGGCTGGGGAGCTGTTTGAGAGCCTCTTCCGGGAGCCAGCTGGGACTGATTACTGTGCGGAGCAGTATACGTTCAGTAGTGCAGAGCAGCTAGACCCAAAACACTTGTGGAGCAGACCTCTGCCAGGCTCCCTGGCTTGGAGTGGCTGCTGGATTTCCTGTGGTAGAAATCCCAGAAGGATTCCCAGTCTGAAACTGCTGTATCTTGACTGGATAGTTTTTAGATTTGTCCACACAGAGCCATTCTCACCTTCAATAAATCAATTGAAGGACCCGCTTTAAGATCAGACAGTGAGTTCTTGTTGATGTGGTCCATGGCTTTTCTGTTGATGTTGTCAACAAGCTTTTCAACTAGCGCCAATTGAGGCAGGGGTGGCTGTGATGTGGAAAGATAAGTTTTGATGATAATCAAGCAGAAAATGGGCCTTTTAGCTTCTAATGGGCTTTTATTTAAAATTAACTCTTAAACTTTCCTGAGCTTGCTAAAATAAAAAAGATTTATACACAGTCTTCAAAATTTGCAATGTTGTACGCACATGTGGAAGGTGTCCTTGCCCATGGCAGGGGGGTTGGAACTAGATGATCTTTAAGGTCCCTTCCCACCCAAATCATTCTATGGTTCTGATTCTATAACCAGTAGGGTTACTCTTATGCTTAGAGAGATACCTGTCTGCAAGGTCAAGACCTTTTTCTGTAACTATGGAATGTCGCAGCTATGGAATAACACATAGATGGGTGGTGGAACTGACATCACTACTAAGCTGAAAAGGGGTCAGGTTCAAAAAGTAATAAAAAAATTGAGTTCATCATCTTTCCTGGGTCAGCAAAACCTGGCTGAACCTAGGCTTTCAGTTCTAGATTGATGGCATTTTCTTCTTTGTAATGATGGAAATGTCAGAAAAAAAGCCAATGCCTTCTGTTGTAGAGTAATAATATACATGATGAGCTAAATGTATTCATCAGATTTGGATTACCTCTTTTAATTTCTGACCCACAGTAGATAATCACCACGTCTCCCCATGATCATGCCCTACCATCGCTCCTTTGCTGTCTGCAACTTTCTCTCTCAGATATCACTATTCAACAGTCAAGTTAAACTCAGTCTTCTTCTCCATTTGCATTTAGCTTTGCAAAACGCTTCTGATATTTCAGACCTGAAAAAGAATTTGTGTGCCTGAAAGCTTTGGTTTTTTTCTCAATGATGTAAATTGACCTAATAAAGAGATTGCCTGTCTTTGCAAATTGTGTTTTTCCAGCAAGACAGCATCTTTAACCAATTAATCTGAACTGCTCTGAATTTTATAATGTATTCCAAACTTACATACACATAACACAAAAAATTTTAGGGTGAATTTTATAGGGTCATTATAGGGTTACTTTTTCCTACCATGCTGAAGCTCACTTGTAAACTATTTTGGTTATTCAGATTTTTGTTTCAGGATGTTAAATTGATGTTGGGAAGCAAACCTCTCTGTTAACAGAATTACTGACCCAAACCCAAGACACTAAATGAAGTATGATTTGATAAAACTGACATCTTGTTAACATTTCTCTATCCCTTGACACAACCTTCAGTACATCAGAGCTGTAACACTAAAATACTCTATATAGTCTAGTCTCATGCTATCTGTGAACTAGCCAAACCAGCAAACTATGAATATCTTATAAGGAAATCTGATTTTCTTTGGTCCCATTTTCCTACAGAAAGTTTCTCTGGCACATTTTCCCTGTTGCATTTACAACTGCAGCATTCTAGCTCTTTCAAGCTCTGTGAAATAAATCAGGTATCAAGAAGTCAAATATCCATGTCTCCTTCATATACATAGTCTGTGAGAGCACTCCTATTGACTTCCTACATTGTCACGGGGAAGCATTTATATTTTACCTTGTTTAGTTAAGGTACAAACATGTCTTCGATAATGAACACAAGTGCAGAGGGAAATAATGTCAACAAAAAGTGCCCCAAAGATCTAAATAAACTGTCATTTGAGCTTCTGTAACATGCAGATGAAACTGCTACAGATAATAGAAATACCTGTCATTTTAGCTGTCAACAGATCTGGGCAATTTTACCCAGTTGCCCTTTGGGTACCCCTTTTGCTTTGGTTCTTTGACTGGTCTTGCCTTACTACCTTTCATAGGCAAAGTTAATGGCCGTGATCATTCCTTTCTACTCACTTCACATATTCATTCTGACTCAACTTTTTCTCTGACTCACAATCTGTTTCTATTTCCATAATCATGAGTGCATGTGAAACATCCTGGGCTAATGCGAAATGGCACAGACATCAAAATGTGTTATTCATACCTATGTGAGTAATGCCCACTCATTCTTTGGTACATGTGTATTGACTTGATAGCACCTTCATTTCCTGCCTCTTTCCATTTATTCAATCACTTGGTGAACCTTTTTCCACAGTAATGGGGATGATTCCTCTTTCGCTCTTATGTCAGAACGAACCCCCCTCAACACACCAGGATTACATCTTCAGCCAACTTTTTAAAAATTATCTAGAAAAAGAGAAAAAAACCCCATGATTTAGGAGTTCTGGTAAACAATTAATCATCACAGGGAACAAAATAACTAATTCTTCATATAGTCTGCTGAAAGTGCAGGAGTCCCCTTTCTTAGTGAACAAAAGCTCATTAAGGAATTCAGCATAATTTAGCAGTTAAAAGTAACATGCATTTTTGGCCTTTGCCACCAGAAAATCTCTCTGTAAATCATGTGTACAAAACATCAGAGCTAAAAAGGACATATATGTCTGGAACTAATTGGTTTGCTTAGGTGGTAGATCTAGTGCATTTTGAGGCACACATTATAGTGATAATACATGCTACTGTTAAATCGAGGTTAGTAGCTGACCTGTAGGTGTTGCAACTGCTTGAAATACTGGTGCTTTGTGGTGAAAACTCTACTGTACATGCAAAATCTACTGCGTAGATTCTGCTCATGGACTTATCATATTATCTGCTATGTAAAATGTTAAATTGCAGGGGAAAGCTTGAGTAAACTGTACAAAACTCCTGAGATATCTCCAAAATCCACAAAACAAACAGAAAGTGTTAGAGGAAGGAATATCCTTTTCTGTATTAACATCTGTGATCAGAGGGGGCCAGGAAAGAGAAGAGAGTCACAAAATAATCATGACATCATCTGTTACATTAGGGTAACAAATTGGTTGCGTGTTTTTTTTGGTTTTTTTTTTTTCTTTTGCTGGGACATTATCACCTATAAATATGGAAAACCTGGAGATTTCTGTAAAATAATAATAATCTACTCATACTACTTTTCTACGTAGATATTAATTGACAAGCGTGATCTTTTAGATACCTTCTAGGAGGTCATAGACTTCGTGATCATTGTGGAACTGCAGAGTTAACTCTTCCTGGAGCTCTTACTAGGTATCCAGAAATCTGGCAACAACTCTTATTCCATTGCTTGATGTTTAATGAAGAATATTGGTAAGATATGCTGTGTAATCTACAATGTTGATACACACAAATTAACATCATCACATGCAGTACCTCAGGTTTTTACTCATATGATATCCAGGTGGAGACAAAGAAATCCTGACGTGAATAAAAGATCTGACATTCAGCCTGTCTTGAAAATGGCACAGTCTGTCTCTCCTAAACTTCTGATGGAGAGGGATGTGGATGTAAATCTTAAAATATAATTTTAAATACCCAGTTAGTCAGAATTAGAGGAAAAACTGGAGCTGGCTAGTGTAATAAATGCAGAAGTTTTATTATTTCAATCTTCTTGCTCTGCACTATGTTGCCAGGGACAAATACATCATATGTTCTGAAGAGGCTTCCCTGTAGTCACTGCAGCATCATACTGAGCACAGACTCCAGAAGCCTTGCTCGTAGGAGGGTTAAGTCCATTTGGACATGTTGGAGATGACACATCTGGTAAATGGGTGTGATCCTCTGGTTTTCCAGCTCCAAGTGCGTGGATCATAGGGTGTCACTCTTGGCTATAGTGGTGGAGGTTGGGGAAGGAAGCCCAAAAAGAACTTGATTGGGCCAGGGTGAAATATCATTCCTTCACTGTAATGTTGAAAAAGTGACATTGCAATACAAGTATTAGAGCGAGATATGATTTTGGCTTGGTTATTTCCATCCTCATTTATTGCAAAATATTTATTTTCTGGAAGTTTTGGGTTGGCTTGTTTTTTTGGTTTTTTTTTTTTTTTTTTTCAAACCACTGATGTTATTAACAGTTGTTACCACCCACTGCAGTAGAGTATTTTGTCTTGCTCAAAATGAATACTAAGCAAAAGATGATCAGACTTTTTTCTCTCTCCAGTTTTTCCTATTGGCATGCCCCTTCCAATTTGCCATTTGCCAAACCTACTTTCTTTTACAACAGCTGCACAATCTGTACAGACAGAGATTCTTGGTTTTAGGCTGCTGTTCTTTAAGCTGGCCATGCACCAGTAACTGACAGCAGCTTGCTTTTTCAGAAAATGCTTTAAATAACAGGCATCAGTGAACACAGATGCAATTAATACGTCAGTATGGTGGGCACTCTACCACACTTCCGAGTAATTTTCTGGATTATCTGAACAACCTGGAGATCAAACTTTAAAACTTGCTGGGTTTTTATGCAGGATATTACATTTTGTAGGAGAACAATGTGAGATGCAAGATGCTTACGCTGGTAACTGAAGATGTACTGAGCACTTGAATATTCCAATTATCTTCTGACTCACTGAAACTTGTACGCTGTCTGTGGACCCCATAATACATTCCGTAAAAAGAGTAGAGGTTATAGATATCTGGGTAATTGCACTGAACTCAAATACTTCATCTGGCTTCAGTAACATTTCTTGCATTTCTCACTCTGGAGTTTCAATTTTCTTGTTGTGAAATCATCTTGCTGGAAAAAAACCCCAAACCAACAAAAACCCCCAACTGTGATAGCTAGGTTAAACAGATTCTCCTAACTGTGTTTTTTGATATGTATTAAGGTTGATATTTAAATGCACAGAGCAAAAAAAAAATCAGAGGGTGATGCTGTTGATGCCTGTGCATCCCCTCACGCCCTTTCCCTGGGAACCCCCAGGGACCTCGAGCCCAGGCTTCCCCAGATGTCAGCATCCGCTCCTCCACCCATGACCACCACGGTGACGGTCATCCTTGGCCGCCCTCCATGGGGCCGGCCCATGGCCTCTCCCTGCACTGCCCGGACCCTCGCGCTCCCTCCCGCAGCCCCGAGGCAGCTGCTGGGAGTTGTCGGTGCTCGGCCATCCCAGGGGGCACTTATGTCTCTGCTGCCTGGAGTAAAGCTTTCCATCCCACCGGGGCTGTTTGTTTACACATCCCTTTCAGGAGGCAAGTGCACGGGGCTGACAGCCTTCCTGAGGGGTCATTTTAATAACAATTAATATAGGGTTTATGCTGCTGCAATCTTCTTTGGGACTTTGGGGTACAGGGAGCTTCAATTAGCAAGTGTAAACTAATGCTCTGTGCTGTGTGTGCAGTGAAATCTGCCTCCAGGCAGAAGCTCTGCTGAAGCGCTAGTGGTGGGAAGCAGTCTGGCTCCCGACATTAACCCAGGTATCGGTTAGATCCCCCTCTTTCAATATTTTCTTTAATGTTTGATGACATTAAGTAGAGTGTGGTAGACACTTAAGTGGTGCCAGTGACTTTGCACAGGAGTCTGGTAGCCAGTTCCCAGAGGGACTTAATCACTGGTTTTTGCTCAGCGATGATGACCGAGTGTGAGTGACTGCATGGGCTGTAAATTTAAGCCCCAGTGTCCTCTTACTGTAGCTCCAATATCTTTATTCTTTCTGGCTTGAAGACAAACCTTCATATGGAGAAGGTCGCTGACAAATTCACTGCTTTAAAAGGGCAGAAATAAAGTTGTTTGCTCTCAACATGTTGTTAAACTGTGACATTAGTATTTGGGAGGATAGCGATTATAGAAGGACCATGTGAGAAATGAAAAAAAAAAAGAAAAAAAGCTGACAGGCAGAAATTGCATATTGGAATAGAAAAATGTTTCTGCGGAAATACCCATAAAAATGCTTGTTGTAAGCAAGCTGGGGATTACTAGGGAAGATTCCTGGACATAGCTCAAGTCTTTGCAGATAGATACTATTGGTCATCAAAGAAAAACATAGCTGCTCTCAAAGAGCAGAGTGACATTTTGATTGAAAATGCCATTATATTAGAAGCTCGCTTGGCTTCCAGTCCCCTTTGTTCCGTATTCACCGAGGGTATGCATTTAAATATGCGTTTCTTTAGAAACTACTAACATTGCATAAGGCACATTACAGCTTTCCTGCTCAAATGAACCACTTGAAAAGCATGTTTCATCTTCTGGAAACAGCTATCTCACACTATCATTGCCTACATTTGGCAATAGGTTTTGAAAGATGCTCTCTGACTATCCTGTTATGTGGGTTTCTCAAGCTCAGAGCATGTTTGTCACTAGACATCTCTGTCTCAAAGACACAGTGGCTTGCTTCTCAGCATTTTACTTTTTTTTCTTCCAGTCTTACCACTTCCAACGAAACCATTAATCAAGTGAAGGGAGAGTTCATTAGTCTCGGAATTAATTTATGGGTAAGCATGCTCTTGTAAGCTCTTCAATTGCTCAGTGTAGTAGACTGTCAAGATAATATACACATGCAAGAAATCAGAGACCTGTCATAGTGCATCTCTGATTACAGTTATAATTTCCTTATTTGAGAGAACATGCGAGAGATGTATGTTTTACAAAGTGTATGCTTATAAATCTGAATGATCCTTTGGGCTACGGATTCCTTATTGTACAGCTCATATATTCCAGCAAAGTATTTGTATTCCAGGTACACTGCTTCTGATGCCTTTTAAATTCTTCTTTCTCCCGTTTCACTTCACCCCTGCCCATCTCACCAAAGACAGCGGCCATCACATCATATATGCATGTATTCCTGTACTGTTTCCTTTACTACACTTTGTCTTTCATGGCAGACATTCAGTCTCAGGAGCCTTGCTTTTGTTGCTTTCATATTTTGAATGACTTGAAAGGAGTGGTGGCTGAAAGAAGAAGGGTCAACAAGTTAGATTCAAAATGATAAAGAGACTGGTTGCTGGCATGCTGCAGCATCCAGCAGTTTTCTGACATACTGTATGTTTTCCTTCTCACTGGTGCTTCTTTATTTCAGACAGAAGCTTGCAAGGAGCTTCAGTATTAATGAAGATCAGATACTGAATCTATTTGGAAAAAACACAGTGGGATTGTGCTGCATCTGTTATCTGAAGTAAAAACTGAAGTCAGAATTTTAATATGAATATTTTATCTATGAATATTTTTAAATCTACAGAACAGCATATCTCACTTTTCAGTGCAACTGCATCAAAGTTACTGTTACTACCTACACTGACTGGTTAAGAGTGTGGTCTTCTCTGTCTCTATCAGACTGTTAATGTCCAGGGAAAGCAACTGTCAGTCAATACAGAAAACTAAGGATTGCCTCCTAATCTTGATCATGATGTAGGTTTGGTACAAAGATAAATGGCTTTGTGTCTGCTGGAGTAGGAATAAAGAAACCAATACTGAAGAATATTGAGTAATTTAGCAATAGGGTAATATTTATCAACTAATATTTGGTGCCAAACACAGGAATTCTCAAGGTAAAATGTGTATTTACAAAGGAGGAAAAGTACTAACTAGATGGTCATAAGAAGGAAGATTGCTAAACTGAAAAAGAAAACAGGTTGGACTGAATGGATGTGATTAGAGGCACATACCTTCCTCAAACTGTAGTCTGCGATGTAGGCAGAAGCCACGTACTGATGGAAGACCTGCTATCTAATTAAGCAAGCCCATATAAAAGTGAAGAACCATCACCCACTCTGGAAAAGCCCTTTGTGAGCACCTGTTTTCAGATAAGAACACCACTGCCCATACTCAGTTTAATCCCTGGTTTTGGTATTCGAATGTTGGAGAACTAGATCTGGAAAAAAATTATCTCTGGTTCTGAAATCACATTAGCCTTGGTAACACATTTGAAAGTTTTAAATGAAAATTTTCCTCCAACCAATGGAGAAAAGCCATTGATCAAAGTGTCTGACACAAGGTATTAGCATTTTCAATGATCCTGTCTCAGCATTATCCACAGATCTTGCACATGACAATGTAGAATATTGCACAGTTTCGCTTCTTTAGAAGCAAAAAAGAAGGTCTTTCTCCCAGAATACACTGGAGTTATTTTGTCCAATCAAACAATATCTCAAACAGGCTTTTGAAAAATGGACAGAGCATGCAGACTCTAAAGGGTCACCACACTTTGCCTTATTTACATCCAACAGACAACTGAATTCCTGAAGTGAGGGGAAGTCTCCAAGGGGATGGTCTTGAAATCAGATGTCAGACTCTTAAAATTTAGGTTTTAATAGCCTACCAGTACAACTGAAAAAAATTCTTATTTACCCTTATCATCTGATCAGTTAGGAGCAGAGTGCAGGATAAATTCAGCAGTCTTGATGGGACTTATACTAATGACAAGTGTGAAAAAAGTATTCTCAATTCCAAATATTTTGTTTTCCAAATATTTTGTTTTTTCATTGAGTTGATAAGTGATTCCTCAAGAGCTATTTCTGTTATGTATTAATGCAGTTACCCAAACTGAACTTTCCTGTGAATGTTTTTGTATTTTATAATCTTGATAGTGTCTATGTCTTACCTTGGCTACTGTCTTGTGACCAGAAGAGTGGTATGGCAAGGAGACAGGTCCTTTTTTGATAGTAGTCAACTTTTGAAACACACTAAAAAACCAGAAGAATGCCAGCTGAATCCTCAGCTTGTCGGGATTTGAAATTCCCCTGGGATTGTACCTTCTTGCTGAGAGGCAGCTGCATTGTGTAGCCATCATTTGGAAAAGTTTCTCCAAGCTCTGTGCCAAAGATGAGACTGTGACTTAATTTCAAAGCCAGAAATGCCAATCTCAGTGTGTAGACACTCAGATCAAAGTAATGGCACAGCCCTTGGCAATCTGAGACAGTAATGTTATTTCCAAGAATATATAACTCATAATTTGAGAAGCTGAACCTGAAGTACTTGGATGAGGACCGTAGGTAACCTCTCCATGTAGGTAGTGACAATCAATTCAGTTCTCTCCCCCAGCACTGGCTTCTCTCTCCCAACCATCGCCTCTGCCTTTGCTTATTAACTTTCCTTGGTGCCTGTTGGCTGCAGGAGGTGGGAAAGCACTAGCACTTTCTTCCAGAAGAAAATTTCCTTTGCAGCTGCTGCAGACACCTTGTCTTTCCTCAAATGCTTTGTATATGAAATAAGCAGAAGGGGTGACAACAAAAGAGATACTGTATTTGTTGCTAGGTAATTGCCTGCTTCCCTTAACAATCCCAGACTTGGAGTCACCTGGAGGGATAAATGATTGTGTCCATGTCCACGCAGGGCTTGGTTTAGGACAGAAGGAAAGCTGGGAAGCCAGGAGATAAAGGAATATGAGGTGTCCTGCTCATGAGTGTGATATAAGAGGGCTTAACTTACCACATCTCTCACTTAAAGGAAAAGATTATGTAGCACCAAATTTGAGGGCCAGAAGAAACAAACAGAAAAGACACAGTAAACAAAAGCAGAAAATGTGTTCTCAGCCATGTCTTACTTGTACTGCTATGCGTGTAAATACAGTAAACATGTTGATATGTATTGCAAATAGAACCTCATTACTGAGAAAGGAGAAAGTGGGGAAAAAAAACAGTCAAAAAGATCAAACTCCATGAAAGACAGAGCTAAAACCATTCCTACAGAGTAACTGTAAAGGCGTAAGGGCAGATAAGGCATAAATATTCCATAGCTCTCTTCAAGGAAATGGAGGGGGAAGCATGTGTAAAAATAATCAAACCAGCCAATATTTCACAGCCACAGTGTCTGAGTTGCTTTTTTTCACATGTATCTAAATTGCAAAGCAGCAGCATCTCTTCCTTGCCTGCACAACAGGCTGCTTCCAGATGGGTGACTTGTGTAACGCTGTAAGAGACACCAAGTCAAGGTCCCAGACTTGCAGAGGAAATACAAGAATAAACTGAGACCAAGAGAGGAGAGGAAGTGTGAGGGTAGCTAAGAACATCTGCTCTGTTGCTAAGATCCTCAGCCCCTCATTGCTTCCTGACCCTTATTACAGCTGACAGGGGTGGAAGACAGGAAAGTATGATGGACTCCATCAAAGTCACATAATTCTAACTGCTTAAGCAAATTTTCTCTTCTTCCTGTGCTAATAACACTATAGTAGTGCAACTCTTCTACCACCTGAGGTAGCCTCCCTGATATTATTTTTTATTAAGCCTGTCTCTTCTTTCTTTCTTCTTATTATTCCTTCCCTTTTGCATCCTTCATGATTTCACTTCTCTGTTCTTCCTCCCTCCTTCTTTCCTAACACCTTTGTCCTTGGTGTAAGACTCCACAGTCTCCCCACTGTTTATATCTTCCACTCTTTTGTCTCTGTTGGAAGCTTTTCAATGCAGGGAGGGAAGGATGGAAGGATGCTGTTGTGAAAGTACCCTCATGTTCTCTTTTTTCTCCACTGGGTGCAATGATGCTTTTACCGAGAGCTGCCAACCAGGATAGTTTTGATGCCTGCTCATTCTTTATTCAAAGAGACGAGAACTCATGTGCAGCTCAGTGCCGGCACTGTGGTAGCTGACTAAAATACTGACTAAATACTGACAAAAAAAGTCATGCAGTCTGAAACCACTTCTGAATGGTCTGCCCTCTTGGCTATGCTCCTGCATCACTGTTTTCAACAGGAAGCACAGTACTTTAATGCCTGTGATGGGAAATCAGGGAATCCTGTAGAGCGATGATTTCCTTCAGTCTCCAGTTCCTTGCTGACACTTCTTAATCTGTTCACACCAAGTGAAACTGGAATATATAACTTACACTGGGAGAGACAAGGAAATACATTTTCTGCATCTCGAATCTTTCATTTGAGCTCTGTCCCATCTGTCAATGTCTCTGATGTGCAGATACAAGAGTCTGAAATTTCCTTGATCTTAAACAATGGTTATATTCACTCTCTTAGCTATAGAAATAGAAGTTCCTATTTGCTGATACAAGGAAACACGTATTTAGCTCATTATATGTCACGACCTCTACAATATTTATAGTGTCCATGCTTTCCAAGATCTCATTCTCTGTCCTATGAGCGTGTCTCAGATTCCATGCTCAATTTTTATGACTGTGTTAAAGCGTACGCTTGTTCAAACAAGTTTATCTTATCAGTCTATTCAAGGTCTGCAGAGAGACGTTAGTTTGTGTAACTACTATGTTCCAGCATTATTTACCACTATTTATACAGAAATATTCATATTGCAAACACTGATTTTATGCACTTTTTCTACATCTGCAAGATGTAGAATCTTTGCATCCACTGAAATAATCTATTTATCTAACTTGTGTGCCCCTATCAATCTAATAATCATCTTTTAATTCCCTCAATATGATACATTTTACTGGAATTCAAGTCATATGAAATGGAGTGTATATTCAGGTGTGAACTGCCAACATTTTTTATAATCTACCATTTGATATAAATAAAAGCCTTGTCTCCCAAAGCAATCGGTCATGTACCACCGGGCTTTGTCCTGTCATCTGGCACCATCATAACTCTGTGCCTTTGACATGAAATAGTTTTGCATTTGCGAGTTCCTAAATAGACAGGATGAAATCTCTGGCTCAAATCCCTCTATTTATTCTAGAGAAACTTGCTAGGAAGAGGACAAGTGCTCCTCACTCACGTAAGCAGTTCCTTTCAAATCAGTGCAACACCCAGGAAAACAGAAGAGCAGGCAACGGGCTGTGGTCAGCAGTCATAGCAGCTTGCTTATTGTGGTGGAACAACTGATGCTCTCTCCCTCCTGCCCCGCTTCGAAGAGGGGCAGGAGAGAGAGAAAAAAAGAGAGACTTATGAGTTTAGAAGGAACTAAGCTACTTTAATGAAATATTAATAATAAAATAATAAAAAGGACACTTATTTATAGTACTTTTCATCCAGAAGAACTCTGAACGCAAACATGAAGGCAAAAATTAAGAAAGTACAAAATAAGAGCAAAGTATTGATTAAGTAGTGAAGGAGACGCCAGCCAGTGTCTAATGAATGAGGGGCAGCCCTAATTATAAATGTATTTGCTTTTATTGTCATGTTTCAGAACTTTAATGGTCATCTAATGTATTTTTTATGGGACGAATATATTTCTTTCAAAACTTCAGGAACTGATCATGTGCAGCTGCTTTTAATTTCAGTGGGAGTTGTAGAAGCTCATTACCTTCTAGATTTGTCCTTCAAAGGTACTTGATTAAATATATAAAGAAGATACTCAGAAATCCTGAAGTGGCTGAGACAGAGCTAGCATCAAGCCATCTTTCCTTCTCTTTTTATCCTAGGAACAGTCATGAGCTGGGTCAATTATCACTTTGAATTAAACTAATTGCACAACTTCTTTGGTTTAAGTGGGCTGCAGTAGGCTTGGAGTATTACAGCATCCTGTGTCCCACTTTTGTGTCTCCTGCAATGATCCTTTGCCTACACAGTGATGGGGTAGCAACGGCATTACCGCAGCTATTTCAGCATTAGCTCATAACAGGCAAATGGTAACAGAGTGTTTGTGGCAGCTTCACAATTTCTTTGAACCACCTTTATCCCAGTGCATGAAAATAGCCTGAATTTTCAGCTCACAGACAAAGTACTAATCCATTCTGTGCCTCACATTTTAAAGACATTGCATAATTTAATTCTCTGGCATCCAGCCACAAAAAAACCTCTCCTTTGAAGAAATGCTTTGCGCAATGACAACATTCAGAAGCAGGGCTTACGGGAGTTAAAGTGACCAGCCTCTCTGGAGTCCCCTAACATTGCCCCAAGAATAAATACTGGGACAATTACTATTTTATAGTCATGGAGAGCTTTGTAAGCTTTCCGTAATAGAAATGAAAACACAGCGCCCTGCCCCAAATAACTCACTCCAATTGCAATGCTATGAAGGAGGACGGGTAACAAACCAGAATAGAACAAGGAGATTTTGGGAGGAAGCACACATTAATTTTGACAAAGTTACACATATATTGAGGAAGCATAAAGACGTCTCAGAAGAACACCTAGTTCCTTAGCAAAGGCATTGCATAGCAGGGGACAGAGCGAGGAAAAAGATTTTTAGGAAAACTGTAAAAGCAGGCTTTTTTTTTTTTCTTCTTTTTTTTTTTTTCCTGGCAATTTTCTTGAGGGTTTTAAAGAAAAGTGAATCAATGAGGAAAAATGTGACTGAGTAGAGCAGCACATCATCTTGTACAGGATGGTCTGAGCATGGGGCAGCTCATGGAAGAAATGGGCTGGCAGGAGAGCTGCAGCTGCAGGTACGTGTGTGGGTCTTGCTGGTGTGGCAGCAGGCCTGCCTGGGGTGGGCATTTCCAGCTCACAGGGCTTCTGGGGCAGTCAGGAACAGATGAGATGGCACAGCAGGACAAAGAGGTCGTGGAGACCCAGGTATTATTACTGTGAGACAGTGGAGGAAAGTCACGAGACATGGGGGTGAAGGGTACTGCAGAGGGGAGAGAAAATCAGGGTATCACAGTAGCATGTCACTGATAATGAGCTACCTTCCATGCTAGTGGGGCATCTGGACCTAGCTGTCCAAACCTGACTGTTTTTCTTCATTTACTTTTTCTGTTCTCGTGGGATTTGCCTTCATTCTCTTCCTTCCCATCGCCTTTAAAGTACTGCTGCAAGAGTGTTTTCATTCTGCACATGCTGTGAGATAAGGAAGTCTTCCTGATGTTCCTTTTTCCTGCCTAATTTGCTGTCTGCAAACCTCACCTGTAAAATTCTTCCTCAGTTCTTTACCCCACCACTTAATTTTTCCTTCATCTGTTGTTAATTTTATCAACAATATTTTGCTGTCAAGCTCACTGAAAACCGTTTTCAAGAGACAATGTATTTTGTTTCATCTAGTAGTTATTCAATGGGTTCTGATTTCTGTTTGCCAGGAAGTAGCTGTCTCAGAAGACTGCTGGTTCATACATAACAGTCAAGAGGTGTAAAAATAAAACAAAAACATGTACTTGGAGTAAGTCAAATAAAAATATTCATCATACTGAGAATAAATACAGTTTCTCTTCATGAAGCAATTTTAGCTGCTTTTTAAACTTTACATCAGTCATCTCTCCTTGAAAGGTGTTATTTTGTTACATATATTCCACTCCTGCTCAATTTTCTGAGCTTGAGATCTTTGCTCTTCGTGGGTTTTTGGTATGAATTCACCGCCAGGTAGAAAGTTTCCTATTTGTTTGTCCCATGCCTAAGGGAAAAATGCAAGTGTTATGTCCTGGGAGATCAGAAAAAGCGGGGCAGGTAAGAAAACTGATTTGTGCATTGTAATGTGACTTGAATATCCTTTTAATGATGGAAATGCCAGACAGAAATAATTGCCTAGGAGTGCTGTGGTTAATGGTGGATTAGCAAGAGGCACTCAGAGCTGAACTAGCAATGACCTGTTCTCTAGGATGGCAGAGCTGGCAAGAAGTCAAAGTCCATTATCCCCACTGGTAAACTAGAGGGAGATACCAAAGCAGACAGACGCTCCCCGTAATGCCTTGTCTAAACTATGTTATTGATCTCTGTCAAAATCCTTTCCCTTCCTCTATGTCTAGTCTGCATGAGGGGAAGTTGCGTTGAGCAACCCAAGGCACTTGAATTACAAGAAGAGCCGTATTGATAAAAAAGCCACTTTTGGCTTTTTACCCTAGCTATAGTTATGATAAAAATGCCACGGGTTAGGCTCTGTAGCCCAGTGGGTAGATCATGGACACACACATTGAAAGCAATAAATTCTTGTACATGTAGGCAAATTTTCAAAAGCAGAGTCTGAACCGAGATGCCTCTGCTTTTGCTCAACCTGAGATTCCTATATCTAGACTCAGATTTCCTGCTTCTCTGAGCACTTGAGGTTTCCACTGATCTCTCTCAGACCTGGGAGCCAGCAGCAGTTCTGAAAATCTAGCCTGTGGTGAAATCTTGGACCTGCTGTAGTTAAAGGGAACTTTTCCAAGATTTCATCTGATGTAGCTAATTCTGAGTACTCAGGAATTAAGTGCTAAAAATGAGACGAATGCATTTCCTGGTGAGCAAAATGGAGAAAAGGTTTAGCCACTTCTGTAAAATGTATTACAATCTGTGAAAAGCAGCATCTGGGTGACTAGGAAAAAAAGATTTCCTTTTGCAGTACCAGTGAAACCTCCAAAAGCTCTAAATAAGGTTTCCTAAAATTTGGTTTAGATGCCTTTACTTTCATTTATATTTCAGTTATCTTGCTTGAAACAAAAAACTTAAAAGTTGTAAAATTATTTTTTTTCTTTTTTTGGTATTTACATAAATGAAAGGGGAGGACACCAAATTAGGAACCAAGGGTGGATCTGCAACCTCTGTGCTTGTGTCCTCTGTAAATATGCATTGGCTTGGGTCATGTTCACACCATAAAAATTTTGAATATGATTTTTGCCATGAATTTATGTGGATTAACTGTTACCTACTTCCCTTCTCTATACTGCATCCACACAGAAGTGATGTTTTGCAAGAGAAATACTCAGCACTCTGGGCAAGATTTACAAGGTGGACTCCGAAGGCAGAAACCTGCCTCACTCCAATTCGCACCTCTTGATCTGAGTGTGATTCAGAACACGTTCAGGATTGTGAGAGGTATAGCAGCAGCAAAAGCAGGACAGCCACCCCCCTGGACTGTAGCTGCATCCCACCCAGGGTTTCCCCCTGTGTCCCATTGCTGCCTGCGATCTGGCCGACGTCTCACGCTTCCCTTTCCGAGCTCAGTATACGTGCTGACTGATGGGAGAGGACAGGGATGCTGCTACCGATGCAGGGAGTCGTGCTGCGGCACCGTCTGAAAGTTGAGCATCACCACCAATCGCCATGCCTTGCTGCTGGCATGAAGCCATTTGTAACACACTGGCCGGCCCCTATGGCTTGTGGCACGCCTGATCTACCCAATACCGTTGAAACTGCCATGTAATGAGACATCATACATATATACGTACTTGTCGTGGTCCTCAAATCAGGTCAATGCTCTATATGATATATAAAATAAACACAATGCCAAAATTCAAGTTTATAACTACAAGTCAGTTAACTTCCTGAGATAAAAAATAATTGCAGGGGAAGAAGAAGCCTTATGAACAACTTCTCTACATATCACAGAGGAATCAATTTCAGACAAGCGTAAGAGTAGTCCATTAACATTCGTGCAGGTCCTAAGCAGTTACACAAGAATATAGCTCAATGAGATTTTCTGAATGAGTAGATAAATAATAGGGGTCTTGAGACACATCATTTGCATTCAGTAATAACTAGAAAATTCCTTAGTAAAAATAGGCGGTAGGAATGCAGGGATGGGAGCCTGCTCAGAAAACAGCGTTCTGGAGGTGGGGTTTCCACAGCTGTGTCCTAATTTAAGGGTCTAATTTAAGAAGAGATGAATTATACCCCAGAAATATCTGTTTTTTCTCCACTGACTGTAAAAGGGGCTGGAGGTGAGCACTCAGCTGAGGCATCCACATCGTACCACTGGGCACAGACAGATCTCAGCTTCATACTGTAACAGTTTATTATTGCAATCATCTGATTTTTCTTCATATATCTCATTGCATTAGGTTAGCCTCCATCTCCCTGTCACGGTTTCTTATGGTTTTAGTTATCAGGCATTTGGCAGGGCTGTACGCTGAATTCCAGTGCTTTTTATCTCTCAGCACTGATAGCTCCCGGGAGTATATAAGGGACATGACTAAGTCTCTCCCATTATTCAGGTGGGAAAATGTACAGGATGTTTGTGTTAAGCACTAGATTAACAATTAGATAATTAGATTAATGTTGTTCTGTCCTTTTAATCACTGAATATTCTTAAAAAACCATTTGATGTGTTCTCTCTTGGTTCAAGCTTTCTTTTGGGACAATAGCTGCACTCCTTTGCCATTTCTGGGCTGGCATTACTCACCAATCCCTGGCCAACGGTTCCAAGCCAAACACCACATCCAGGTGGTTTCTCTCTGGACAGGACACGGGTCTCCCACATGAAGTTGTAGTGAAGATGGTTAGCCTGGACCTTAGAAAGGTCCAGAATAAAAGCTTGCGTTTTTACCATCTCCAATATACTGTCATTTCTCCTAAGGTAAGCAGTAATACTCCCTATATACTATACTTAATAGATCTTATTGCTTCATTACTCTTATCTCAGATGTTATTTGATCCAAGCTAGGGTCAGAAGATTGCTCTGAACACTAATTAAAGATAAATTTTTTTTTTAAAAGACTTTTTATAGGCTGTGTTTTCTGAGTATTTCCTTGAGAGAGGAAAAAGTATTTTTATAAGCAATGTTTTCAGAGTAGTTCAGCTGCTTAAGGGTACTAACCAGTGCACATTAATTTGCAGTAACATTTTGAAACTTTAGAACAAGCTGTTCCCTGGATATTTGTGCCCTGGTGAATATTGCATAAAGGAAAATGAATTAGATTTTTTTTTAGAAGATTTTTTGTACATCCTGAGTGCAGCACTTTCACTATATATTACTGGCTGTAAAACAGATCTCAGAGGTAACTTTACTGCCGAGTGTCTCAAGATTATATTAGTTACCTCAGTGGACTGTTGTGAGAACATTGCTTTTTTAGAAATGTAGCTTTTATCATTAACTTGTGGAGGGAAGAGTCTAAAAGCTCTAAGTGAATGATCCCCTGCCAGGCACGACTCTTGATTGCTGTGAAGGGTGATTTGGGATGGAAAGGATGGTGAGTAAGATAGGAAAGAGACGCTGAAGTACGTATATCCATTATAAGCTTGTTCTTTCAGTGGAAGACATGATGCTATAGAAACGATGCAAGGAAATGGGAAGATATTTCAAGTGCAAATAAATCTTTCAAAGGGAGGAACAGTCCTGTCAAAATTTTCTGATAGTAACTGTTGTGGCATTACAGTATTCTGGAGCTAGAGTAATGCAGGAGTGAGGGACAGGACATGTGAAATACTGCCTGAGCACAGCTATGTCCACTCTGTTCTAGGAAGCCTGCACCCAGCTGGACCAGATCTTGGTTACATTTGGGCCACTTGCCCTATGGCGTACGGCACGAAGGAAGATGCATTTTCCCTGTGTGGGAAATAGCAAAGATGTTATCCTGGAGACTTCTGCTAAGCCCAGTCCTTCCCCACTCCAGGTTTAAGGTCTTTAAAGAATGTAGTTCTTGGATTTTTAGTTCACCAGGAAATGTACGTGGTTGCAGCCCAGTGAGATTTGCGGGGGAAAAGCAGGATTCTTCTCACCTAATTTATGATGTCTCTGCCTCTGACGTAGGTAATCTGCATCTGTTCCACTCACTGTAGTCTCCCTTTGAGTCAATGAGGAGGAATAAACACTTTTAGGGCATGAATCATCTGATGCATTTTAGACATTTACATTGGAGTTGGATGCCTTCCACTGTAGCATTGCCTATTTCCTCTCTATTTGATTATAAAGAGAACTTGGCTCGGAAATAGATGTCACCATCTAAACTTAGGTGAAACGAATCCCACACAGACAGCCTGTTGGAGAGACGCTAACTGAATGGGAGATTCAGGCATATCTTTTTTTCATGATGTTCTGAGGAGGAAGCCTAGAAAAGGACTGGGAAGGGGGTGATGGCCATGTTCTAGAGAAATCTATGTAAGGGACAGAGATTGGAAAACATGAAGCTGGGAAGAGCTAGAAAGGGGGATAAATACTACATTGAGATGATTGCATCTGATAACATTATTCAGAACAGTCTAATCTAAAGCTGACTGCAAAGAGCTGTAGCAGAATCTGATAATACTGAGTAACTGGATAATAAAATGACAAATGAAAATTAATGCTCATAAGTGCAAAGTAATGCAAATGGGATAAAAATAACTGAAACTATTCATACATACTCACAGGCTCTAAATTAGCTATTGCCATTCAGGAAATACATTTTGGAGTGACTGTGGATAGATTTCTGGAAACATCAGCTCAGTGCTCAGGGGAGGTCAAAAGAATATATGAAACATAGGAATTATTAAGAAAGGGATGGAGTAAAGCCAGAAAATGTTCTTATGTCACTGCATAAATTCATGGTGCTCCCACAGCTTGAATGAGTGTACAGTTCTCTCCCAGTAGCCTCAAGGTAGGTATAAGAAAGCTAGAGAGGAGATAGAGAAGGGCTGCAAGATGATCAAAGATACACAACAGCAAGATAGACTTCAGCTCTCCCCAGTCTGGAAAAGAGATGGATGAGAAGTTAATACGATAAAAGCCTATAAAACTACAAATGGTTTTGGGAAGGTGATTACATGCAATTTTTTGTCCTTGAGGTTGAGGGGACATCCAATGAAATCATCAACAATGGTGAGTCTAAAAAAAAACAAAACAAAAGGAAGCACTTTTTCACACTATTCAAAATTAAATCATAGCAGTCCTTGCAAAAGAAGGCCAAATTGATTACAAAAAAAAAGATATTAGATGAAATCAAATTTATCCAGTTATGTGTACAAAACATTGTGGTCCAGTAAAATTCCTAAATAATCAGCTCCTGAACAGCTACCTGCAGGAAAACAGCATTTATTTTATCACTGCACGCTTCTGTTATATCACAGTATACTTCTGTTTCTTACGCACTTTCCTGAAATACTGGCTAATGAGTGCTGTTGAGACCATGTTCTGCACTAAACTGACATTTAACCTGATGCAGTGTAGCAGTTTGTATGTTCATAGGTGTGAAGAGTCTGAGAAACAGCCAGAGAGAAACACCTTGGAGGAGGTCTACACTGCAGAAGAAGAAGTCTGAGCTGGGAGTCATCACTGATACCCTTGGACAGAAGCCTGGCATAACGAATGGCAGAGGTCCTCCCCGAGAGACCACCAAGATCTAATAATGTAAATTTCTGTTCTGGGAAAACCTGTTAGATTTGAGGCAACGGGTGTAATTTATTGTTCTTTTTAGTTCAGCACTATGGTGAAGGAAGAGATCTTTGGTTTAGTTGAGGTATGTTCTGGGTAAGGTGGCCCTGCTTAACACTGGACTTGTTTGAAATGGGCTGTACTTTGACCAACGAGAGCTCTGAGCAACATGGTGATGTAACGCAAAGCAACCGGAGGTGTGCTTCCCAAGAAGCGCAAGATGGACTTTCCTTTCTCTCCCACCTCCCACAGTCACTATGTGTAGCTCTGGACATTTAAAGGCTGAAGTAAATATAGCAGACTCAGACTTACTCCTTTTCTAGAGGTTTGTTCTGTTAAAAACTAATGTAAGAAACACTAGAAATCTGAGGGCAGCAATGCAGGTTTTTAACAGGATAACCAGGATGTGGATCCATGGTAGCTTGAGAGGAGTTAAGTCGTAACTGTAACCTTTCTCCCTAATTGTGGAGGGAGACAGTGGAAAGGCAGCAGATCCGACTGTGTCCTGAGTTGCTTACTCTACAAATGTTGTTTGTATCTTAATGATATAATTAGGACAGCTTAACGATGTGATTAATTAAAACATCCTAATTCTTCTTTTGTTTACATTTTTGTCTATCCAGCCATGGATTTTTCTTTCTTGGTATTAGCATGCAGAGTTGGAATTAAGCCTTAACTTCCTCTTACTGCATTCAGGAAATGAATCTGTTTTGCTAAAACAAAATGGACATACGGTTTCAGGCAGCTGCATTCGAGTGTGACTAGTAATAGTCATGACATTACCAAGGTGTCAAAAAAGTGTTCTTACTGGCTGCGTTATTCTGAAGGGAATAAAGTAATTTAAAAAGTGTCATACTGAGTCTACCAAATTGATGGCAGTCTTCAGTAGGGTTTGGGATTGGTCCCAAAGGGTCATTCTATGTTGAAAAGTAAGATGAAAAACAAAAAGAAAAAAAGGCATCCTGATACTTAATCAAAATCCGTTTATCTGTTCAGAATCACATCTGCAGTCTCCACTGATTGCCATCCTTCCACAACAACTTGCTGTCCTTCCCATCCCTCCCTCCCTCCATTGACATTCAGCAGAGGAAGGATGGGTGTCCTTCTGCATTACCTAGTGCCTATGTCCTGTTCACTTAATTCCTATTCCAAACCTTTCAAAACCTCTCTTCCTGATGATGCAGCCAGCCACCTGGACTTTTAGATTCCTGGTGAGGTTTTCAGGACTTGATTAAAAAAATTTGAATTTATAATTTATTTCAAAGTAGGGCAGATTTGGCTTGGCAGCCTGTGGGATGTGATAAACATGGAATTCCAGCAGCAGTAAGTGTCATTTCAAGAAGCAGACAAATAGTTCAAAGTTACCCTTTTATTTTGCAGTTTTGGTTTTGGTAGATTAATAGAGTTCTGCTCACAGTGAATGACAGTCAAGGCCATGTAACATGGTAGTTTTCTCTAGTAAGGTTACACCTTGTCTTTTGCAACCCTAACCCAAGAAAAGCGACAGGTACTTATGCAGTCTTACTTCTACACTGCAGCTAGAGCCATCACACACATCAGCGGAGCCGGAACCGCGTCCCATCCATCATCTAGGCAGAACTGGTGGGCTGGTGAACACGGAATATAAAGTGAATGGAAGCGACACACATCAACATGTGGGTGCAAAATCTTTGTGGGGATTAGCATGTTGTCAGTTCTTGCCTTCCAGTGTACCATAAGCAAATCTGCATCTGTTATGCAACCATTTTATCAGTATAGCCTTAGCACAGAGCATATGTCAAGAAAATGTTGAGAAAATAAGAACTTTTCCTTGGGGATACCAGAGAACTTTGTTAGAAGCAACACAGAGTTTTACAGTTGCCTTGCCAGACTTGATCTTGAGAAAGCAAATTTCTGTTGTCTCAGCTACGTTCTGGTCTAAGCCCAAAACTCCAGAGCAAACCCCCAAACACACAGATGTCTGTCTTCTGCTCTTCATGATTCAACAACCTTTATATATAAAATCTCCTGCTGCATTTAGGATTTTCTTCCTGTCATGGCTGGACTCACATTTCAGTAAGCTCAGAAACCCCGACTGAATTCAGGGCTGTCACTGCACGGTTAATGCAGCTAAAATCAGTTTCTGTGTTTCTACAAAGTGGTATATATAAGTACAACATTACAAATGTCCATAATTCTGAGTTATTTTCACCTTTAAGGTTTTAACAGCACTGCTAGCACAGATACTCTCTGTTAACACTGACACCAAAAGAATGTTTTCCATGATCTTTAGTTCGGTTTTAATGAAAACCTAGAGATTGCAATCTAGGGTTTCCTCCTTGTTTTCCAGTAGCTTCATCATCCGAGATTGATTTTGAATTAAGGCTCTTATATATTTAGGTGATTTTTCTGCCATTTTCCTTACATATTTCATCTCCCAGTCCATGTAGCTTACATGTTGTTCTGGTCTGATTTCACTGCGAATAATTTTCTAGAGACACTTTCAACACTGTCTTCTACAGAGGATATGTACAGCATTTTCCAGGGTGCTTAACTTCATGTATGCATCAGAGAGGACTTAGTAACAACTCTGAAGTCATTACTAAAGTCCTTGTCTCCTTCCACTGCCTCCCAAGAGGTAAAGTAATTTCATTGCATTCCATGGTTGTCTCTCCCTGGCTGCCAGGCACAGAGCAAATGGTTAACGCTTTTAAAATAGGAAAGCTGAAACTGGCCGGACTTGAAGAGATTGCAGCCTGGATAAATTGCTTTACCACCTGCCAGATCCAATCAATAGCCTCTTTTCCTTTAATATGGCTTAAAGTAAAAAAACCACTACCAACAACAAAAACAATGCTCAAGGGTTTAATTTATCAAAAAATGCATTTATATTTTCCAGACAGAGTATGTAATGTTTGACTCTCTGGACAGAAATCAGTAACTCCAGATGAAGACGTACTCTATCCAATCAGTCATCTTTAAAGGAAATGTACTTCAAATTCACATTTTCCTTCGAATACTACCTTCTGTCATTGATGACAATTCCTACATGTCCCAAGACACTTTTACTTGGGCTTCCTGGAGCTCCTGGAAAAAGCCTGGGGACATCCCACCTGCAGTTATCTAGGGAAGACTGTTTGCTCTAAATATAAAGCAGAAATGCAGAAACTGGAACAAGAACAAACCTCTGGGCACTTGCAGTCAACCCATATTAAGAACGGCAGCACTGACACTACCGCTGTATCATAGCCAGTTCCTCTGCCACTACCTGTGGCTATCAGCTTCTAGGAAATGCCAAGCGTCATCATCTTGTACTAGAAGCTTAAATACACAATGCCTCCCAACATGACTCTTAGCTAAACTGAACGTGACTGCAGGCTCTCAGCCACACTCTGTTCAACTTTAATGGCTGATCCAGCTTGCCAATTGGTTTGGATGTCACAGCATAGTCGAAAAAAAATTGAAGCATAGTTCAACTCCTCATTTTTGAGACTGCTGTGTCTTCTTCATGCCTAGATCAGGGCCTTTCTATTTGCAGACTATCAAAAACTAAGTGAAGTTAGGATTTCCGGGCCACTTTCTGCCGCGTGTTTTATTGACACCAGCAATCACAGAAGCAGCTGGAATACAGGGTAGTTCATTCAGTCCAGCAAACTGCTTCACTTTCCCTTCTCATTATCTAATGTGCTGAGAGTGAATTTAGTGGTTGGCTATAACACAGCCCCCTGTGTGGGCACATAAGTGCCTGCTACTGCTACCTGCTGAATTAATTGCTTATCTAGGGAAAGCTGGCAATCCTGTGGGACTTGTGCTTTGAGCACAGAAGGACCTGGATTCGCTCTGTTCAGGCAGTAGAGTTAGTATCCTGGGAATTGTTACACAAGTACAGTTACACTTCTGAACAGATGTTCAAATCCACTGGGGACAAGTACCAAGGCAGTTTTGAAATTCCTACCTGTGTAAATCTCTCTCTGTATTGCCCAAACTGCACTACAAACACGGTCCTAACTGGCCTAAGCTATCCAAGATACACCCTTCTGAAGCCTTAACACTTTCTGAAAATTGAAGAAGGACTCTATAGCTGAAATTCGATGTACATTTCAGGTACTCCTGCATGAAAGAAAATAGGTTCTGTCTGCTACCCACTCACTTTTCCCATGGCTGCTTCCTCCAGTGTTACCTCTTCTATCCCTTCTACTGCTCACGTGGGTGAGCAGTGAATAGCATCAGGGACCTGGTATGACTGAAAATAGCTAATTCATTTTGCCAGGTTATTTTTCAGACGGATTGGCTGTCTGTTAGAGTTTGGGGCACAAACAGTTGCATTTGCACAACAGAGATGGAGGAGGGGGATTGAGGAAGGAGGCCTGGGATTGTTTAAACTGCTATAAGCAACACAGCTGAATGAGAAACCATAGCTGGAAATATGTCCCACGGTTTTTCTCTACGTTCCAGCAAATGAAAGTTGTGGTTATTTTTCTAGCCTAATCTCATAAAAGCAAAATGGGGGACAGAGGACTATAAAAAGGAAGTGATTCATCTCTGCTTCCTGTGAAGATCAGCAGTGTTTTTCTGGATGACTTTTTGCTTAGCATGAGCTTTGTGTGTGCTGCAGCTGTGAGACTGCAAAGGAAGTACATACGGGTATCAATGGTTAGCAATGGGAAACAGTAATTGATGCCAGGGTTGTGTTCTACCACACGGACTGTTCGTCTTTCCCATCTGGAATTCTGCGAACATTGGGCCTTCCTGTCCCTGCTAGGGAAGGAGTAGCACAGCTGACCACAACCACAGAGCTGACTAGAGGAAAGGGAGAGTTGCCAAGGTTTTTTTCAGAAATCCCCACACAAACACTGAGGGTATGCAATTGTACACAACTGTCTTGCCAGGAAGCTGCTTCAGCCATCTTCAGAAGCAGGAGGTCAGGTGAGAGTGTCACAAGCAAGCTGAAAACAGCCTTCATTTGGCAGTGGGCAAGGTCAGAAAAGCCTGGGTTTTTTCAGTCCTGGTCCTTATTCCCTCACTGGCAAGGGTGAATGGAATAATGTTTGATCAGGTAAATTCCTCCATTCATTTTCATGGACTAAGGAATGCCCAGGAGCCAAAAGGCTTGTTTCTGTTCCCTTATAATCCAACCACAACATACCAGACTATATCCCATTGCCAATGTCTGCTCTGGGCAACAGCAACAACTTTCTTCAGACTGAAGAAAGTTCAGGTTTCTTAAATATTGAACATTCAAATCCAAGCAACATAAGAATGAGTGTGAAAGGCTTCAAAATCCAAAATATTTTCCAAGGGAGATTGTTAGGTGGTAACTGAGAGTGATTTTCTTATCTTTATGTTTATCTCCTACCAATGTAACTTCATTTGCTTCCACTGATTTTTCTTGATTTCGTTATATCTGATTTACATCTTTATGAAAGAGAAGATCAAAGCAATGATGAAATCACTAAGAAACACTCGTGATTTATTCTTCTCACTGTCACCAAAGTAGAACAGTTTCATAATCAACACAGATATCTTTATAGGCATTAATCCAGGAAAGCATTAAAGTGCCAGCCCAAGCCTACTCCTGATCAGGAAAACATGTTTTGAGCTCATGTATCTTACTGAGTAGAGGTCCCTTCCTGAATTAAGGTGATCTGAAATAAATTTAATTCTATATGGATGATACTGTAGGACACTAAGTGGCGTCAATGATAATCCAAAGAACACATTACTGTAATTAATTTTCTGTGCAGACATTTACTATGTGTGTGTACTCTGTAGGTATAGCTAAGAAAAAAAAAGTTCTATTGAGCAGGACATATAAATGTATAACTAAGAAACTTCTGCTTTTATCTTCACATTTTCTTGGTGCTTTTTTAGTTAATTATTTTATTCCTTGCTCACATCAAAGTTCCTGCGAAATTTACTTCAACAGTTTCACAGATTCTGGTTAGAGGAGTTTTTCTTTTCAGAATCAAATGTAAAACACATTAAAAGGTAAAAATAAGGTGCTGTAAGAAAAAATGTCACCGAGTTGCGTTTCACTAAACATAAAAGAAAAAAATAAGAGAGAGTGACATCAGTGAGGCAATCAATATACAGGTTACAGTTCAGAAAAACAGCCTGCACACATAAAGGAGAAATAGTTTGATGGAATGGTACTAAGTCAGAGTGAAGTTTCGAAAAGCTCAGATAAACATCATTCACTTGTAATTGACCTGTCTCCCATTTCTTAAATAGTTACACTTACAAAAGATAAAAACAAGAAAAGTGCACTTATTTTATTCACATTTTCAGCACAGTATAGGTAAAACAGCCACAAGATGGCAATACACCATGCTGTGAAAGAAAATTTTGTCTGAATTTAACCCCTCCACGCATGGCTGAAATGCACTGCCTTTTTAGCTTTGGGAAATTTAATGAGGAATAGACAGAAAGTAATCATCTTAAGAAAAAGTAACTAATCCCATTGCTGCTATAAACATATTGTTTCTCATTTCTTTTCACTTTCCCGTGGTTCCTCTCCAGTTACTGCTGTTTGTTGTGTGCAGGGAGCTATTGGCTTGAATGAGTGAAAGCACTAGGGGACACGATATCCACTAGCATCTCTGCAGTGAGGGGCAGGTCTGTACTTGTGAACGTTGCAGAGACCAAAGCTGATTGCTCTTGCCAGTCAAAGGATGGCTCCATCAGCACTGAGAAAGAAACTTCTTCCCTGGAATAGTAAAAACAGAAACAGCATGATGTTATGAAGAGGGACAGAAATGGGATAGTGCAATGTTCAAAGCCGTGCTCTTAGGGACTTATAATGGGAACTTCTGCAGTACACTGAAGACTGTAGTTGTGAGAGGTGGCAAAAAGACACCTGAGTGTCTTGCCTGAGCATACAATAGCACTGAGTCACCAGTATGAGGTAGCTGCAAAAAAGACTAATGCAATTATAGGATGCAGCAGGTGAAGTTCATTTTTCAGATGTTCTGGGAGGACGCGGCGTTGCTGCTTGTTTGCATTCCACTTGTACCACAGCGATCTGGTACGTCAGGGCACTGCTTGACAGGGCACGGAGATGGTTCCCTTCCTTTTCCCTGAAAACGTAATTCAGCTTTCTGATGTGGTTACAAGGCAGGATGTTGGGAACTGTCTGGCTGACGTACTGCATTTACAGAGTCAGGATTAAATTAATCACTAGATCTGAAGGCAGGAGGAAGTTTTCCGCAGGTCAGAAGGTCAGGGATTGTTGAGCATGGTTTATGCTTTCCTGGGTAACAGGAGGGTGTTACTTACATCCTAAGGCAACCTGGGAATGTCATCTGAAAGTGCTTGCCTCTTCTTGTGACATGCTGAGGCTGACTTTTGATCTTCTGCTACTGCCTTCAGCTTGTGACATCTTGTGCAGAACAGGTAGATTTGTGGGCTGCCTTCAGTAAATGCTCGTTACATCATAAACTACAGTTGAAGCACGCTGGGCTAGAACAATTTTCATAAGATCCTAGAGAATAACATTTTATTAGTACTTGTCCTTAAATGCTTGGATTAGAAATGCTAAAGGAAGTTACAAGTTAAATTAATCACCAATTTAGCTTTAGACCATAAATAGGCAAGCTATAGATGAGAAGTTTTATTCCATTTCTGTCATCTTGAGTAATTTATTCCCTACCCTGCTGGCTTTGAATTGCTGTTTTGCTACTACATTCTCAGATTGCCTGCTGCTCATAAGGATCAGAATAACCAATCTGTTAAATTGTTGAACATTTCTGATGATCCCTTTATGCTATTCTATCCCCTGCATAAAACCAGACAATACAACTGGAAATCCTTCCTGCCTCTTGTAGACAGTCGAGCTATAGTTTGTAACTGGAATTTGAATTGCTAATACAATTTTGATTACAGTTCCCCATCTTTCTTGTATAGATTTAAAATTTAACAAGGAGTTATATGCACCAACCTACAAATTTGTTATTAGATTGCTCTGTATGTTTTTTATTAATTCCACTAAAGGGTTGATGTATACCCTGATTAACCACTTTGATTCTTTTATTGTAAATTGCATTTCAGCTACTTTCTGCTCCTCACTGATGCACACTTTCAATGAAGATAAATATGTTTTTCTTGTAGGAATTGCGTTATTACAGCATGAGATAGATTGAGAGATGCTTAATGAGTAGTCTAATATTTTCTTCTAAATACTATTCATTCTCGGTACACCAGAACAAAGACATCATGATGCTGATGGAACTGTTTTACAAGACTATTATCCACATATGCAATATATTCAAGCTGTAGGGTAATGCCAGGGAATTATGGCTCACATGTTGAAAATAGCAAGGATAGAGATAACTGGCAGTTAACGGGTCTGTGTTTCTCAAGCACTAGATGGAGTACTGTGTCCACCTCTGGAGCCCCCAACATAAGAAGGACATGGATCTGTTGGAGCGGGTCCAGAGGAAGTCCACAAAGATGATCAGAGGGTTAGAGCACCTCTGCTACAAGGATAGACTGAGAAAGCTGGGGTTGTTCAGCCTGGAGAAGAGAAGGCTCCGGGGAGACCTTATAGCAGCCTTTCAGTATCTGAAAGGGGACCTACAAGAAATCTGGAGAGGGACCTTTTACAAGGGCATGTAGTGATAGGACGAGGGGTAATGGCTTCAAACTGTAAGAGGTGAGATTTAGATTAGATCTCAGGAAGAAATTTTTCACTCTGAGGGTGGTGAGGCACTGGAACAGGTTGCCCAGGGAAGCTGTGGAGCCCCATCCCTGGAAGTGTTCAAGGCCAGGTTGGATTGGGCTTTGAGCAGTCTGGTCTAGTGGGAGGTGTTCTTGCCCACGGCAGGGGGGGTTGGAACTAGATGGTCTTTAAGGTCCCTTCCAACCTAAACCATTCTATGATTCTACGTTGCCAGTAGATCTTTTGGCATTACACTGCAGTTCTAGCTTTTCTTGTCACCGTAATCACTAGTCTATAGCAATCAGAGTTGTAGTTGTTATTGGAGTTACAATGACTTTTTATTAAACATTATTTCATTGATGCCAGATTTGGAAGGAAAAAAAAGAATATATTCCACCTCTTCTTTCCTCTCTTTTGTGCGCGTGAATGTCCATGAATGCCTTCATGCCACCTACTATACAATAAATGTGTTGTGGTTAAAAGGGAAAAGAGAGAACACTCATGGAGAAAAGATATTTCTACTGTTTCAAAACAGCTCCTTACTATAGAGCCTAGGGTGTGGAAGAGGTTATTAGACTACCATGACTGCTTCAGAATTTTCAGTGGCTGTTTTTCTCATTTAAAAATCTAATCTTTTTTCAGAAGAAGCCTGTTTGTGGGAATGTCTCATTTTTTAATGTGAATTTTGACATCTTTAGCCTTCTGAAATGTAAACAAATCCAGTTTCTTTTTGCCAACTAATTTTTCCCTTAGAAAATTAAGCCACTTCTAAAAATATGACATTCAAAATGATTGAAACAGAAAAGGTGTAGCATGACTTCTCTGTCTAGTCATGCTTTTCGCCTATACTTCATTTGTGAATACTTTTGAGATTTTGACTTTTGTGATTTAGCAAGGGAAAGTGCAAAATCTTCGAAAGTTTCACAGGAGGGGAACACTATTTTTCATGCAGCTTTACTGATGTGTCTCTGTCTTGACCTTTTTTTTAGCTCCACAATCTACCTTCTATATGTGCAAAAATATTTTCATTATATTCCTGTGCTCCATTGTCATAAGTCCTATATCTTCCTCCTTTCAAAAAATACTCCAAGAGGCATCAGTTTGGTTTCCTGCCTACTCTTGGCCTTCTGGTTCATGCTTTTGATTTGTTTCTTGTTGAGTGTGGTATACGTCACTGTGACTTTCTACGGCTCATTTCATTCTCTGTAAAATGATAGCTAGATATTGCTAGATCCCTGTGGATGGGGAATTCTGACCTGATACTGATTTTGCGCACTTTATCTGAAGCGTGCAAGAACAGGATAAACAGAGGTCTTAGATCTGTGTTACTGCTAGAGCACATGTAGAACTCCAAGGGTTAAAATCTGACTGCAGTTATGGCAAGTTAAATTATATAGGAAGGAACAGAAAAGACTGCAACAAAAATCAGGACCATTCTCAGTGAATTTAGCTGAGAACCATGCACAGCTGTTTTTGTAGATGCTATGCTATATCAAGATACACTCTGTGTGGTTTTGAGCTATTTCTTCTTTTGTTCCCTATATCCAAAAAGAGTAATTTATGAGTGACTCAAGGAAAACAGAATCACTTGTCTTCAGTTGGTTAAAAATGCAGGTACCAAACTTTTCAGTTCTAAGTATGCCATTTCAGTGCATTTAAATGGGTAAGTACACATTAAGATCACTATAAGCCTTTCAGCCAAACTTTTCACAGCTCTTTGTTCTCTAACTCTTTTCAGCCATAAAGATTTTCCTGATATCCTTCCTTTCCTTTTCTTTACTCTGACTCATTGATCACACATCACTAATGGGTTTTTCTCTGCTTCAATTTCTCCATCTGTGAAATGAGGAACATCTATATTTGCTGTTGTGTCAAGGTAATAGATGTATTAGAAATACCTCAGCTAGTCACTGCTATGTTCCCATTTGTAGGCAGCTCCTTAAATCAAACCACTGACGTAGTACTTCTCCATGCTCTGAGGCACTGTAATTTGGTGTGTTCAAATACCTGCTTTTCTAGGCTATTTTGCAAGAAGAGGAAAATACCTTCCTATTGAACATTTAGAGGTAAACTTTTCCTGGGAAGAAGGTGGCTGACTTTTTTGTAAATGGGACAAAATACACAAAATTTAGGATATCATGGGCTAGTGATTTACATCAGATAGAGCAGATGTAAAATGTTACAATATTGGAATTTGGTGGTTGTCATGGTTTTTCTTTGTGTGTGTGTGTGTGTGCATGCTCTTGATACTGGTTTCAGTAACTTATGAGAACTAAAAAGGCAATGGAGAAAAAGGCCACTGGATTAGCTCATGAGGTATAGATTAAGACAGTCCTTCATAGAATCACAGACTAGTTGAGTTTGGAAGGGACCTCTGGAAGTTATCTGGTCCAACGCTCCTGCTCAGGCAGGGCTACCTAGAGCTGGTTGCCCAGAACCATATCTAGGCAGCTTTTGAATACCTCCAAGGATGGAGACTCCACAACCTCTCTGGGCAACCTGTGCCAGGGCTCCATCACCCTCAGAGTGCAAAAGTGTTTCCTGATGTTCAGAAGGAACGTTCTCTGTTTCAGTTTGTGCCCATTGCCTCTTGTCCTGTCACTGGGCGCTGCTGAAAAGAGCCTGGCTCCGTCCCCTTTGCAGCCTCCCTCCAGGTATTTATATACATTGAAGAGATTCCCCCCTGAGCCTTCTTTTCTCCAAGCTGAACAGTCCCAGCTCTCTCAGCCTGTCCTCATAGGACAGGATGGTTCAGTCTCTTAATCATCTCAGTGGTGCTTCGCTGGACTCTCTCCAGTATGTCCGTGTTTCTTCTGTCCTGGGGAGCCCAGAGCTGGACCCAGCACTCCAGGTGGGGCCTTACCAGTGCTGAGCAGAGCGGATGGATCATCTCTGTCGATGTGCTGGCAACATTCCTCCTAATGCAGCCCAGGATAGGATACCATTAGCCTCCAAAGACAGGAGCACAGCTGTGGCTTCACATATTCCTGCCCCGTCAGGGAAACTCCCCAGACCATCTCTTTTCCACCTTAATTGTTGCAAGAAATTGCTGGTTGGAGGGGAATTCTCTTGGACACTCTATCCTTCAGGCTTAATGGGTGTTGGCCATAGCCATACCCCAAAATAATAGAAAGTATAGATGAATGAAGTGTGTCTCTTATGGCCACATCAATGTATAAAAAATTCCATTACTGAACATTTAAAAAAGGTTGTAGCCCCTGATAACTGAAGAGAAACCTTTGCTGTGGATTTAAAAATGTCAACCTCCTTTTTCCCAGTAAGCAATTCTCCCCGCCGCCAGACACATAGACTGAAAAGCATATAGTTAAAATGGAGACAGCAAGAAAAAAATCTCAACAGCCCTCAATATTTTTAAATACTTGCTGTCAAAAATTAGAACTACAAAGAAAACAAGTCTATCATACTATGTTTTCTTGTTTATAAAGAACATTTTAGAACATGTTTAGGAGCTTGGGGAAGCCTCCACTCACAACTTAGGTGGTGGTGGTGGTGGTAAGACATGGGGTGGGAGGCAGCACAATCCCATTGGTGTGTGGGTGCATTGCTCCTTACGGGAAAGCGTACCACACTGTCCTATCAAAGTATGGGCAGGCTACATAGGTGGCCTGCACTCAGCCGCTTACTGCCTTTGTGGACTGTGAGTCTGGTCTTGTGGGTAGCCTTGGCAAAGCTCAAAAAGTCGATGCTGTTCAGGCTTATCTTTGAAGGCTGAGCAAACAAATTCAGAAAATACCATATGATCTCAGCCTAGTCCTCTCAAGCGCGTACAGGGAGCTAAGCTGACATGGTCATTCATCATGAGGATTCGTGGTTTGCGGCTGCTACTTTGGCCTCTTTCCTGTACAAACAGAAAGAAATAAAGTCTCAGTTAACCCCTGCTTCATGGGAGCCTTTGAACTTGCTCATTTGGCCAAGGCTATATGGAGAACCTCTCAAGGAGAGTGTTCTTCCTTTCCTGTCTCCCTCCTGCAACTGTCTCAAAGCCTCTGAAGCACAGTGAGTCTGTACTCATCTCCTTTGTTAACTGCCTTCAGACTGCTCTTTAGACAGCACTATTTGCAGCTCAGTATGGCTGTTCACCAGTAAGTGAAAGTTATCCAAATTTTGGTTCAAAATAGGATGAATTACAAGCATTTCAGTTTCAATTTCAGTCTCTGTTTGTTTTTCTCCGAGCTGCATAATTGAGCTGCCATTTCTAAATCATTGTTCCCAGCTTCTTGTCACTTAACATCTCTAGCTTTTCAAGCAGATTAATCTTGAATCCTTTATTGTGTAGCTACATTTCAAATGGAAATAGCAGCAAATCCTAGACGTTCTGAATCTCGTCTTTGCACCGTATGTAGCAAGTGTTATTAATGCAAAGTAAAAACCAAGCAAGAATGAGTGTCTAGTGCTCACTTGCATTGATTAGATGCAGATGGGTGGAATAGGGAAAGTCACCTCGTTCGTACATGCTGCTGAGCGCATGTTTACCTAGCAGAGCAGTGAGACATCATGCTGTTAACAATCTCCTGTGTGTGGCAACTGCTGGATTTCCTTCTTGAAGACGAAACTATTTGACTTCTTCCAGATCCTCTATCTATTCTGTTATTCAAATGAGCCTCATATGCATGGGAGGCTATGGTTAGTGCATAAATAGAAGTTGGATGAGTTATGGTAAAGTTCAGCCTGGCTGTATGAAATGCATGCTGCAAGGAGGAACATGGGATAAACAGGTACTGTGATGCACATAGCATCAATAGGCTGCTTGGGAATTTAGCGAATCCATAGGTAACAAAACATGGTATGTCAGTACCAAATGGTGAACTTAATTTTCTTTTACAATTTCAGTTTCTTTTTTTTTTTTTTTTACCTATTCTTCCATTGTTCCCTGTCAGTTGTTGCAAATAGGGCTGCTGAAAAAAACCAATAACCCAGCATGACCTGGACAGGGCCAGTTCAATACTAGACCCTGTATTACTTGGGAACAATGTTGAAATCATGAAGGGACAGAGACTCAAGAGACTTAGAATTACCCCATAGGATCAGTCCATCTCAGGTATGACAAGCACGTAGCAAAACTGGATCAAAGGCCAAGTTTTATGAAGTGACTGCTTTGAGCAGGGGAAGCGATCTGTAGACATGTGTAAGGTGATACATATGAAATAAGAGGCAGAGAAGACACCGTAACTTTGACTTGCACAAATGGAGAGCTCAGGCCACCAGCTCCTGCCTCAGAGCAATTAAACTGGGAATCTTTAAAGACAGCACTGGAAAACTGAGTCACCTTGGTTTAGAAAATACTTTGCCAAGATTGTTTTCCTAGCCTTCGTGCCATGCTGCCTGTAAGGAAGTCAGTCAAGGAGTGAAAAGCTGCCCCTAGTAGGCTAGTCTCTGATGGAAAATGTATGGGGCAACTGCGGGGGACTGAATAGAGGGCCCAGAAGTTCGGGTGAGTGTTGTGGTGGAAGGAGAACGACCTCTAGGCAGAGGAGATTCTCTCTAAAATGGGACTTGGGGGTTAAGGTGGTAGAGATGAACTATGGGGGTTTAGAAGGGTCAGGTTGATGAAGGTCTGGATTTCACCTATGGACGGAAACAGGACATAGAAGAGCACTGACTGTGGTGTTTTCTCTTTCCTGTATCCCCTTGCAATCTTCACTGTGGGGCTGACAATCTCTGCCTCCTGCTGTCACACTCCCCTTGCACACACGGTCTCTTGTGCCCTCCCCATCCGAGCTGTCCCTGCAGCTGCTCACTTTTACCCCCGCCACTTTCCACATCATTCCCTGCTCATCTTCCTCCACGTTCTGAATACCGCCGGGGGGGGAGAAGATGGCGGGGGGGGGGGAAGAGTAGGGAAGGGCGTGGGGCAGCAACAGCGTCAGAAGCTGGCCCTGCAGATGAGGGCTGTCTCCCGCTGCGGCGGCTGCACTGCAGAGGAAAGGCACCGTGCTGCCTGCTGGTGCTGGAGAGGCGACGGCTGCGAAGCCCTGGCGAGCGCAAGCAGAGGGCTCCGCAGGGCGGGCAGCCTGCCACCGCCGGCTGCTGCCCGCGCCCGCTTTGGGCCTCCGCCCGCCCTTGGGCGGCGGGCAGGGGCTCCGCAGAGCTGCCAGGAGCGACGAGGTTTGGCTTCAGGACACACGCACCTGCCTCGGCTTGGTTCGGCCCAAGCGCAGCGGGATCTGACCCGCGGCGGGGGACTGGGCGACGCTGCGCCCGCTCGCTCTGCAGTACGGCCGGTCCCCTACACCGCGGCCCCGCTCCCCGGCCCTGGGCGCCGGCTGCCGCCGGGGTACCCAGCCCGGGCCCTCCTCGCGGGCCGCCCGCTGATCCCACCGCAGATCGCCGCCGCTGGGGGCTTTCCTGTGCCACCCGCCCCTGCGCACACCGACCCGGCGGGCGCGCTTTTCCTCACGGGCAGCCCCGGGAAGGCCGCTCCCGGGGCTACCCGCCCTCGGCGCCGCGGCCTTTGGGCGGCGGCGCCGGTAGCCAGCGGCAGGTGGCGCTGCCGGGCCCTGGCGGCGGGCGGGGTAACGGTCGCTGAGCGGAGCCGCCATTTGCTCGGGGTCGGGACCGCGTCCCGGTGCGGAGTCCCGCGGCGGCTGTATTTGAGGCCGGGAGAGCTTTCAGGCTGCTGGTAGCAAGTCAGACTAAACCAAAGAAATTCCTCTTCTGGCTTTGGAGCAGGGAACTTTGCAAGAAACCCACAGCTGGGTTGCTCTCGCTGTAGGGGGGGTGATGGCCAGTCTGGTGGTTTTTTATACAGATATTAAGCACTGACTTTTATTCTTTTCCAGAAACCAAAAGTGAACCACCCGTTTTCTTCCCTCACAACATGCAAAAGTGAGTCAAAGATGGGGAAACCTAAAAGCCTCTGCATAAGTTTGAGGAAAGTTAAAAGCATGCAGGGTGGAAATGATGACAAGATTAAGAAAATCCATCCCCACCCCCGATATCTTCTTACCGTCTTCGGGTATTTCTGCTTGTCAAAACTGATTTCAGTTGGGGATACACACTGATAATGCCAAGGAAGCGGAGACCAGTTCTTGCACATTGGCCTAGGTACTTGCAAAAAAATGTAGTGGATTCAATATGGGGATGAGCCTGTGGAAGGATCCCTGGCAGAGCTGACTGCCTCCATAGGGATTTGATTCAGCTGGAGATGCTTAATGTATGTTTTGCTGCAACAGGGCTTTGCAAATGCCTGATGTTGATTTTTCCAGCTGGCGCTAACTGTGTGCCGAATGGGACTCGGTATGTATTTGCACTGTCATTTTGAGACCTCAGGTAGAAGCTGGTCCAAGGGAGGTGAGTTCTGCCACTGATGGTACTGCAGTCGGGATGCCAGTGTCCCTGACTGGAGAAACTGGCAAGGAGTTGATGTCACCACCTTGAGGCTTTGCAGCAGGCACCCTACTGATGTCTGTCTGTCTGTCTTCTGAGTGGTGGGATGCAGCCAGGTTGTCCTTGTCAAAGAACAGTGACTTTTTGTAATAGCGTTAGTGATATTTCTACTGGTTTCCCATAGTTTTTCAGCAGACTCGAAATTGGGTAATTGGGTTAGTTAAAAGAGGGAGAATTGGGAATTATCTTTTACTGGTTTAGTATTAAAAAATCTTTAAAATGTTAGCCAGCTTGGTAAGGAGGGTGAGACTTTTCACTTTAAGGAATAAATTTCAGAATAAAGGGTTTGTTTTTTTCTGTGCCACAGCTGACAGTGAATTAGCAGTAAGAAATGTGTCTTTCAGAGCAGCGCAAAGTATCAGGAAGGAGAGGATTTAAATAAGGGTCACATTTGAATTAGCCGTGATTTCTGCAGTCTGCTCTGTTTTGTATAAAACTGTCTAGGAAACAGCAGCTTTAAAATAAGTCTTGTGTTTTACTTCTGCGCACCATTCCACATGCCTGGATTATATGTGTAAAAAGACAACATGAGACAAAAAACAATGGCCAGACTTCCCAATGTAGACTTAGGGAAAGCAAGATTAATGAATTATGTTTTCAGCTGTATATAAAAAACTCCACATGATCATCTGTACTACTTGTTGGTGTTTTAGCTTATTCCTCCCATGACAGTTCAAACATACAATATTAACCGAAAAAAATAGCTGTTATGGCTAAATGCTTAAACATAGCTTTTATAAGGTTACTTTAGACTTCTCAATTGACAGTGTCTGTTGTAAGTTACAGTATTGACCATGGAGTGTAGAGGATGCCCACCTTTCTGTAGGCCTAAAGATTGTCTGAGGAAAGATCCAAGAATTTAGGGTACAATGCAGTATCAGTCCTTACCTTCTCTGACAGCATCAGAAGCACTTCATTACCATGGTAGAGATATGTCATGGTTTAACCCCAGCCAGCAACCAGGACCACACAGCTGCTTGCTCACTCCCCCGGTTGGGATGGGGAAGAGAAGAATCAAAAGACTTAAAGTGAGAAAACTTCTGGGTTGAGATAAAGACAGTTTAATAGGTAAAGCAAAACAAGGCATTCATTCACTGCTTCCCATGGGCAGGCAGGTGTTCAGCCATCTCCAGGAAAGCAGGGCTCCATCACGTGTAACAGTTACTTAGGAAGACAAAAGCCATAAGTCTACTACTCCCCTCCTTCCTTCTTCTTCCTCCAGCTTTATATACTGAGCATGATGTCATATGGTATGGAATATCCCTTTGCTTAGTTGGGGTCAGCTGTCCCAGCTGTGTTTCCTCCCAACTTCATGTGCACCCCCAGCCTTCTTGCTGGCAGGGCAGTGTGAGGAGCAGAAAAGGCCTTGACTGCTTAGCAACAACCGAAAACAACACTTTTCATCCCATGTCCAAAATACAGCACTATACCAGCTACCAGTAAGAAAGTCAACTCTATCCCAGCTGAAACCATGACAAGATAGTAGCCTTAGATTTCAACAAGTATATGCAGTTGCTGGAGGCTCCTTTCATCCCATTCAGGTGAATCTGCCTTACAATGCTGTGCCCTAGAGTTAAATTGCGATGTTCAGCTAGGATTTCAGGAGCAGCTGCCACAATAAAGCTTCATTTTACCTGCAAAGTAGCAAAGGCATACATTAACACTAAAGTCCCTTTGTGGTAATAAGATGATCAGCAAATCTTCTCAAATCGTCATTCTTCCACCTCGGTTTTAACCTGTTGAAATGTGTTCACCTCTTCTGTTTCAATATTCTTTTTCTTTCGCTAGAGGGCACTATTAAACAGGAAATACTGTATTTTAGCTCGCAGATGAGGAAAAAAGATATCCCCTGTTCTCAGTTGCAAGAAATCCCGAGAGAAATTCAGCTGTCAGTAACTGATTTTAACTTGATTTTTTTTTAACCTGTACTGTCACTTTACTACCCTTACTCTTCTCCACGGGGAAAGCCCACTGGAATCATGTCAGCCAAGTATGAGACCTATTTCATTGTTTCATGCATTTGGGCTATAGCACATCAACCTGAAAAAAGATGGTGGTGCTGAAAGGCACAGAGTGGACCGAATAGTGGGCAAAGGGAATTTCCTTCATGAATGTGGAGATGGCACTGTCATTTTATTTGTGAATGTTACTAATCTCTTGCTTCAGTCCCTGTTCTTGTTCTTCATTGCAGAGAAAATTAGCAAGAGGCCTTCACAGTTTCATCTTGAAACTTATGCCTTTCCTATGGCAAAAACCAACAACATCCAACTTACGAAAAATAATAAACACAAGAGATGGCTGTCTAAACAGTTGTGGAATGAGAGCTACTGAGTACAAGTATGAAGAAACCTAGAGCTTTGACATATTTACAGCAGGCTTCTGCATCCCACTGGTATTCGCTTGCAGTATGAAACACCTTTGTTTTAGAAACGATTTTGTGGTTCGATGTAATTGTCTGCTTATAGAACATGGGGAAGAATCCACATGCTACACCCCTTAGACCTTTTCTAAGAAATGTAATAATGTTTCCTGAAGAAGAGAGGTGATGACCTAAGGCATGTATTGTTGAAAACACGGATGTGGTTTTTCCAGCACTGTCCATCTGGTGTCTTTCATAACACAGTGTTAATATAACTAAATGTGTAGAAGACCAGAAGCAAGAGCAACTGCTTCAGGGGATGTAATAACGAAACCACTTCACCAGTTTTGTTCTGAGCACAGTAGGATTATAGTAGATGGCTGATAGCCAACACTCGGCAGTGTCAAAGAAAACAAATATGAGGAAAATACATAGATTGAGAACAGTGTTTATGAATGCTGATGCTGAGTTCAACAGATTGAGACTGAGGAAGGCATGGATCAAAGGACTTCGGAGAACTGCACAGGTCTATGCTTTGAAAATCATCTTGCAAAACACTTGCAACCAAATGTATTTTTGAGTAGTCTGGCTCTCAGTAAAAAGATGAAACTAATCACTTTGCATATATTTTGGTAGTTTAAAAATATATGCTACATATGCAACAAATTTTTGGAAATGACTGTGCATAAGCATTGATTTTCTTGGAAAGCAGCATGGGTTAATTATTTGCAAAGTGAGGTGGAGTGCCAAGATGAGGTTTGTGGTTCCTACTTCAGACACTAGACTGGTGAGTTTCTATGCCTTTTCCCCTTCCAGTTCCCTTGTCAGGCCCTATAGAGTAGCAGTCCCCAACACCTGACTTGTGAAGGATGTCTTAGCTTCAAAACTTGTGAAACAGCTCAAACCCACAGCAAGTTGAAATACTAAAAGTGAGGTTGAGGGGGAGCTGCCAGTGTAGAGGACAGTCTGTGCGAAGATGCTCAACTCTACCTAGTTCTATGCTGCAAAGTGTGCAGAGAGCCTGCTCAAAGGGCCCCCTTGGAGTACTACAAGTTTGAAGTCTATGGGCAGAGAAGGGTGGTTTTTTCCCTCTTGGCACAGTTATATACTGTGCCATAGGAGGACACTGAAAGCCCCCAACTGGTATTTGCAGGGCCATTTACTGAAGATTAGTATCGAGACCCTTTAGCTTCCCATCAGATCTCAACTGGCTGATTCGTTTGAACTTTTTCTTCTGTTTCTCGTAATGGTGTCTGTGACTCTAAGGCTCAGAGAAAGAAAGTAAAAAATAACTGTTTGAGAGGAAAAAAAAGTGAAAGATCAGACAGTTCATAGGACCCTTTTTAAGTGGGCCACCGGATTACAGAAGTATCATAACTGCGTGGTATATTACATGGACTCTTTCTCACTTTATTTACAAGGTTATTTAAATGGTAAACTGCACTGCTTGGTTCTCTCTGTATATGAACACCCGTAAGAATGCTCTTGCCTGACCTGTGCGTTTTCTGCACTCCTTTTGCTCAATTTAGTGGGTGAAGTTTGGGCAGTGTCCCACTGAATAATACATGTGTCTTTTAATAGCATTCATGTGCTTCTTTGTGTAGGCACTGCCAGAAGCCAACCGGAGCTGATGCTAGGCCTGCACATTTGTGACACTGAGTAGAGACAAGTATGTGGGACTTGATTGCATGCAGGGCTTTGTCAAACTGTTTCTTGTGTGAAGAGCAAATGACACAGCCATCTAGGGAGTCAGCAATTAGAGATTAACACCCTTCTGTGCCTTCTTTTAGCTAAGCAGCTAATATGCGTGTATATCCAAAGTTGCTGAAATAGTAACAGAAGAAGGCATTGAGAAAAACTGGGTGTAATGCGAGACCATCAGCCTGTTTGGTTTCTACCTATTTTACAGGCACAGGAGTTAATTTTCATAGTTGACACTGGTTACATCTGTTTTCTCTCCAGATTCCTCACTTCTTTTTTTTTTTTCTTTTTCTTTCTCTTGGGTCGTAATTTATTTGTTAGAAGAGTATTTGGAGTTGTTTATTTATGGTTTCTTCCCTGAAATACCACTGGCTTGTAGTGACATCAGCTGCAGAGAGATGTTAACCTTTGGCTAACAGTCAAATATTTTCAAAAGGCATGCCCTCCTGCACTCTCAAAGCAGTACCAGCTCATTCAACTGTGCGGTAGACCCCATCCCTCATTTGTGCTTGTATATGAGATGAGAAAGAGAGGGATCATCCTCTATTACAAATTTAGCTGTAGGATGAGGAGCAGAGAGGAGAAAAACTTAGATGCCAGATATATATAATTGGATGCATGCCACTGCAGTCTCTGCAGTGCAGGCCACATGCCAGATCTCTTTCTTAGCCTGGTAAGGCAATCGATTAAATCAAGTTAACCACTGTATGATTCTAAACTTTTCTTCTTGCTGGCTCCCTTTTATCTAACTTCCTTCCTTCCAGAAGATGCTGCTACAGCTACTGATAGCATTGCTGACTGTGAAAGTGACAGAAATAGTGGGTTTTTTCTTCACTGGAGTGATATGACAGGAAATAATATCTGCCCAGAACATTTTGCCCTGATAGAAATCCTGTGCATTTACTATAAGTTGTGTCCTCCCACTTGTATTTCCTGACTGGTGTTTAACCAGGCTTTGTCCTGATCTAAATGGCTGGTAGAGCAGATGATACACTCATGTGGCTGTGCAGCACAACAGTCAGTGCTAGTGAAGGAACTGAAATTCTCCTAGCCTTTTGGTAATGCCATGTCTGGTGTAACTGGAGTAGTTGACCAGTTCTCCAGAACTTTGCGGTGGATTTGCCTACAACTTTTCCTTACAGTGAACTCTCAAAGAAGACCACAAGATTTTAAATTGAAGAGACATCAGGTTTTATGAGAATATAGATTAGAATAGTTAGCAGTTTTTTTTTCCTTAAATGAAAGCTGAAGGTGACTAGAGAGAGAATAAAGGTCCATAATTAAATCTTCTTCTGCCGCTGTGTCATTGCAGTCAGATTCTTGTTTCCTGCTTGTTTAAGACAGCTTAGTAGTTTCCTGGGTTACAGCAAATTCTGCAAAGTCCTCTCCCATCCATGGAAAGTTTCTTTTCTGTTACTTCACAGGCTGGGTCATCAGCTCCCTACTTCTCCCAACCTGCTTGGGCTGCAGGTACTGCAGGTACTCATTTCTTTGCTGATCCACTTCTCTTCTTGTAGCACCTTGTAGAATCTGGAACTTTCTCTCACTTGTGGTTTGGTGACAAGGTAATAGCACAGACAAGGTAATAAGTGGAGATACATTAAAACTGATGAATCCTGGGTCAAAATTGTCTAAATTCTACAAGAACACCGAATATGAAATGAAATGAGGTGATTCTTGACTGGTGATAGCTCCCATGGCTACATTAAATCTTCTTCATTCTACACAGAAACTCAGCATTCTTCCAGGCCATGATCCCAAAATCTGTGGTAGATGGCTCCCCTAAACCTTATGGCAAGATTTTTTTAACCTTAGTCTTTCTGAGTAGAACTATTTTAAGGGTCATTTTTATGATTCTTCTATTCTCATTTCCTCTCCGTTTGAAACATCTCCTGGTGCTTTCGTTAAACTAGAGGAAGTTGTCAATCATTTTTCCATTGTCCTCTGTGGTTATAGTTATTCCTGCTGCGTAGTTCAATGCTTGCTATCAAACATTAACTAACAGGGTGACATTTTTAGTAGATGCATGTGGCCCACCTACTGCTGTTTTGAGTCCCTAAATCTGTTGCTGAGTGTGCAGAAAAGCATTGTTATTGATTGCAACTATACTGAGAAGGAACTTATTGCTGATGGGAACATTTGCAATGGGGCTTTTTTTTAATGGCTTTTACCAGAGAAGAAAATGGTAAAACCAAAATTCTTTACAGAAAGAGTGTGCATTTCAAATATGTAATTGTAAGCAAAATTAAATATAATTTATCCTTTAATCTTGATATTCTGAACACAGCAATTTTCAAATGCATTTCTGGGGCAGTGAATTCAGTCTTGTATCTTGTCCTTTGGAGGAATAATTTGCGTGGCCAAGTATGGTTTCTGAATTCTCCCAAATTAAAATTTCTATTCTAGAAAGGGAATATTGAGGTTGAATTTGAGCAATAGAAAACCAGAATGGAAGTTTACCAGCTGATCAGTAATTGCCCGACTGGACTTGCAGGTGAATTCTTTATTCAGCACCTCAGCATTTTTGTGGCAGTATGGGCAAGATTGCTTCTTATTTTCCCATTCCTTATAGAGAAGAGATGGTTGACCTGTCTAAAAGGCATCCTGGAATTGATGTATGCTTGGGTATCTTGTTGGCTTTATAAAGGGTGGTGACCCACTCATGGAGTGAACCATTATGTCAGCTTGGAGATTTAAGAGCAAGTTTTAATTTGAATAACAGTCATTTTTTAAAAAATGCCCAAATGAAAACTTATTATAAAAGCAGACCATGATACGGGCTTTTGTATTTAATTAAAAAAACAAGTGTGACCCACATTTTCTTTCACATTTCTTAAGTGAACTTTCATTCTAAAAATAATCTCCAAGTTGAATTTGCTTAAGGACAAATGTGATGATGAATATTTCAGCATTACCTGAATGTTGATCTTTAACTGAACAATAGAGAGAATAATGGTTTAGAAATTGTTTCAAATTTAACAAAACATGTTTGGATAGCTGTATCCTCTCATTGCTTTATTTAAAATTAGCAATGATCACTCTGAAATAGATAAACCTTTTGAGGGAATTTATATTTTTTGTTTTGTTTACAGAGTACATTGCCAGCCTTCCTTTAGCTACATCTCTGTTTTTTGTTTTTTTTTTTTTTCAGAACAGCTTGTAATATTAAATCAGAAAACAAACGGAATAGTTTTTATATGTAGCAAGGCTATTTAATTTACTTTGCATTTTATTTTTCACTTGCTTGCATGTTGAAAATGCAGAAGTATTCAGTTTCACAAAATGGTTCAAAGTTCAAGCCAATACAAGAATCTCAAATTATGTTCCTAAATATGAATTCAGAAGAAAATGTAGTCTGACTATCAAAGTTGATGAGCACCTGCTATTGCCACAGATCTTGTCATCCATGTAGTTTAAGACTCATGAAGGAGTACCAACAGTAGCAGGTATGGGTTGGCCTTGTGGAGAGCCCTGGGTCTTTGTCCTCACTTCTCAGGTAGAACCCATCAGTATTCTCCAACTAAACCCCTTGGTTCCAGGGTTGTAGCTCTCTCTTACCAGTATGTAACGCTCATAAGTGAAGCTTGGGTTTCGATGAACTTCTTAAACCTTAACATTCAGAAGTGCTGTTTGAGGATTTTTACAAACCGTTTTAGAGTTGTGGGCTTTGATCTTACCACTGTGCCATAACCCACTCAATTGATGTTAAGACAAACACTGCTGTCAGAAATCTTGCGACTCCAGTTCGGAGTTTGATCTCACCTAGAGCTTATGTTTGGCTACTAAGTAATAGATTGAACCCATCTCTCATTTGAGATGGAGGTTTTGATCAGCTCCTTTCATTCTGTTCCTTTCTACATATACATGTATATATAGTTAAGCTAAACCTGGTAATTATCTCTCTTGGCTGATTATTTTGGGGGCGATGATGCGAGAGTCATAAGCATTCATTTCTGTGGTGTTATCCCACTCCACCTCCTCACCATGTGTTGAATTGCTATGGTATTTTTGTTCGTCTCTTGTCTAGTCCTCTCCAGCCTTCTCTTTTCTCACCATGGACTTACAAGCTTATAAGAAGTGAATCTTTGTTATTTTTTCCTTTCTCTTTTTTTCTTTTCCCTTCTAACTGAATGTGTGTGAGTGAAATGAGGGAAGAAGAACATTGGGCTGCTTACTTTGCGTTGGTGTTTACTATGAGTCATAACAACAGCTTGGTGCTCATGAAAACTTTTCTGGTGGGAGAATCAACAGCATGGATGCAGCAAAAGAGACAGCAGAATGTACTGTACTTGCAGTTCTCTGACTCAAGGACATAATTGTGGATGATGGGAATGCATTTTGATAGGGGTTTGCACTTAGTCATGCTATGGATGTATAAAATTTCTGCTAAGGAAGCAAATCTGGTTGCTCAAATTTTGCCCTGGTTGCATTGAAACTGGACGTACTGGGAGGAATTTTGGTGGTAGCTGACTTTTCATAGAGCTGCCTAAAATAGGCCTGGTGTGAGAAGTAAGTCTAGAATGATTATTTTTACATTGGCAGTACATAGAAGCTTAACATGAGATGACGTATTCGTCATACTGCTCTCCGGTTATTCGCCTGGAATTACCCAGATTCAGACAGTTTAAGAACTACTTAATGCTAGTGCCTGGCATTATCTTGTTCCCAAACTGCTCACAATTTCTTACAGTTATATCAGAGACAAGGATTTGTTGATCTCCATTGGTAGAGAACTGAGCATATATTATGATCTTAAATGACCGGTCGTACGCTACACAAAGACTCTGCTGGCTTCATTTCTAGTTGAACGATCAACTATAAGACACTCTATCCCCTATTAAGTGACTGAAACAGTAAGAGGCACTATTCAGCCCTGTGGCTGAAAGTCTGTTTATCATGGTAATAAACAAGACTCCAGATCACTTTCTTGATGCAATAACTTCCTGACTTGGCTGGGTTCAAAGAACTTAATCATGTTCCATGTAGCTTCCAAACTTGGTTCCAGTTCCAACACTCAGCCCAGAACACAGGGAGAACAACAAATATTAAGACATGATGTCAGGATACTAGGGTAAGGTAGGTAATACAGTACATGTGAATTGAGACAGGAAGAAAACATCAGGATAAAGTAGGGTACAGCCCAGTGGTTCCAATTGTGCGTCATAACCTGCAGTTTCCTATGTAAAATTTTAAAAATAGTTTGAACAAAAATTGCCCACACATAGTGGGAAAAATGCTCACTAGACAGTGTTCAGCTCTGCTGGATGGTCAGTATTTGCCAGTTCCACAAGCGATGTCATTTTACTGGCAGTGATTTTACAAGTGAATAATGATGTTCGTTGCTAGTCAATCTCAGCTGTCCTAATCTACCAGTGAAAAGACTGGACAATAAAGCAAGGAGATGGGGGCTACACTTGTGATTACAAAGATTCTTTCAAATTGATGTCAGTGCAACTGCTCTGCCTTCATACAGAAAATATTAACCAGGAATCCCAAGGAGCTATTACTTTTATAGGAGAATAGTGGTTGTGCATTGTGAAACTGCAAAATTTCACCATTTCCACAGAGCACGTGAGAAATGACTGCCTGGCATACCATGATACTCATGATACTTATGGATGCAAAAGGAAAATAATTGCACAAATTTGACTGCTGAAAAAGCATATAAAATAACAAGTGATTTGTATCAGTACCAGCAGAATTGTTATGGATACCTGGCATTGCCAATTATAAGCAAAAAGCTGGCTGGAGTATTGGCCTGGAACACACTGTATTAGAATCTGTTTTCAGTAATAAGGCTAAAAAGAGCTAGAACTAGAAATGTCATTGACTGATTAAAACTCTATGGGCTGTTTATGTTTCACAGTTAGGTATCACTTTAGAAAAAAGTAAAATAGACCAAGAGCTGAGGTAAGTAGAGTATCAGGTTCTGAGTCTAAAGGCAATTGTACTAATGCCAGAGTCACACCTGAGTGTGACTGATCTGAACTGCTTACATCAGCCAGGCAGAATCAGGGTGCACGCGAGGTTAATGACTGTGTGAAACTGCTCTCAAATGTTTCAGTGTTGGCTAAATATTAAACAGAAGAAAACAAACGTGAAAACATGACCTCTGTCAAAACAGTTCGCCTCCTGTGAAAAGAAGACATTACCTAGCTTGTTGACTCAGAAGAAAGATTGGTCTGGGGATAAATTTTTGGACTGTGGTAAAATGCTCCTTCTGCCACAGACCTCAAGTGTGACTTTAGATTCAAAGATTTTTAAGGGCAGAAGGGATCACATACCTTGGCCTTGTCTATGATCCAGGATGCAAAACCTCACTCAAATCCTGCATCAAGCCTGTAATTTTTTTTTTTTTTGCTATGCCATTGTATAGAAAAATATCTTGTCTTGATTTGCATAAAGTGGATAGTAGCATGGATTTCTAGTGAGCTCTCCTCAGAAGTCATTTGCCCTTACAGTTGCAACAGTATGCCTTGTTTCTACTCCAAATTTCTCTCTGATATTCATTATGCTAAGATTTCTATCAGAAATGTCTTTCTGATGGTGGTGCTTCTCTACTCTGATCAAGAGGGCTAATTAAACATTCTCTTGGATAGATTAAATTACTTAGTCATAGTTGCATATTTTCTGAACTTGCGTCTTTCTTGCAGTTTTTCCTAAGTCACTTCCAATTCTTCACTTGCAGTGTGAGCACATTTGTCATAGCATTGCATTTGGAGCTTCAGTTCAGTCAGTAATCTACCGTGATCCCTAGCATCCTTCTAAATTTGAGATTAGAGGCCTCCATCTATTATGTGCTTTGTCATATGTTCTTTTTAACGAGATTTGTATTTGGCTATATTAAAATTGATGTTATTTAAATGAACCTATTTCACTAATCAATCTGATCTGTTGCCACAATTCATTTGCACTCTGTTGCCCTTTTGTCATCTGAAAATGTTGGACCTTTTCTTCTGGGTTATTCATAAAGATACGGGTTCACATGAGCACTCGTGGTCAGTCCCTGCCAGTCTTGGCAAAAAGATTCCCACAGCACAGTGGTCTTGACATTTGTTGAGACCTGTCCGTCAACCAATCCTCACTCTATTTAGTACAGTTATGCATTGTGCTATTCCCTTTATCTTGTGGAAGGAATCATTCCTTTATTGTATCTTGGAAGAAATAACCCCATATAGCAATGAAGGCTGGTGGAAAACCGTCTCATAGTCTAGGTAGTCAAGAAGTTGAACATGAGACAGCAGTTTGCCCTTGCAGCAAAGAAAAGCAATAACATCCTGGGCTGTATTGGTACAGGACTCTGTTAGTCCTAGGCTGTATTAGCTCCCCAGTAGGAGAGAGGCATGCACATATTGGAGCAAGTCCAGCAAAAGGCCACAAAGATGATTAAGGAATTGGAGCATCTGTCATATGAGAAGAGGCTGAGAGAGCTGGGACTGTTCAGCCTGTAGAAGAGAAGGCTCAGGGCAAATGTCATCAATGTGTCTAAATACCTGATGGGGGTGAGTAAAGAAGGTGGAGCCAGACTCTTCCCAGTAGCAGGGGGAGAGGCAATAGGCACAAATAGAAATATATGGAATTGCATGTAAACGTAAGAAAAGATATTTTTACTGTGGTGGTGGTCAAACACTGGCACAGGTTGTCCAGAGAGGTTGTAGAGTCTCCATTCTTGAAGGTACTCATCACCTGACTGGGCACGGCCCTGTACAACCTGCTGTAGCTGACCCTGCTTTGAGCAGGGTGTTGGACTGGGTGATCTCCAGAGGTGCCCTCCAGCCTCAGCCAGTCTGTGATTCTGTGAACTCTGGAATCCAAAGACATGGTCTGTACTGGTTCCCTCTTAGTTTGTGGTTTGTTCTATTGGAGAATATTCTCCGAGACAGTGCCCCAGCCATTTTTCCTCAAAATTTTTAACTGTCATGTATCTAATCTCATGGACTTAAAAAATGTTAATTATTTTAGTTGCTGTCTAATATCTTCAGTAACCTGGGACATTCAGGAGATGCTTGTATCTATGTAAAACCAGAAAACACCACCGTGCTTCTTCCCAGGCAGAAAACACTTCTTTTTGAATTAAATAATTCTGGTTTTTTTATAAAGGCCAGTCAGCTAGAGACTTATGCAGATAATCATCTAAGTCTGTCCTTTCCCAACACTGGAGGTACAAACTGCTGTAATATATTTCCCTATCTGCAGAACTTGTTTATAGGTACCAACTCTGAAAGGCAGTGCAGGATGAGAGTTCATGTTATTATGTTGGTGTTTGAAGACAGCTGGACACTAAGAAGACTGGGAACATAAAGCAGAAAAAGGCAGGACTAAGTGATATTACCCTTCCAGGTGACCATTTCCCTAATTGTGTGTTTTTGAATGTTTGCTGTGTTGGCTTGATCACATCCTGTCTCAGATCATCCGCTGTGTGGTTTGACCAAAATCTGGTGGTCTGGAATTGGTCTAATGGATTTATACATTTGTATGCAAAATAAAGTATAAAGTAAACTCATCACTGAGGGTTGGAACAATTACTGTAGGCTGCTAACCATATGTGAGAGCAAAGTGCGTGACTTTCATATGATTAGAATGAATCAGAGGTAGCCCACTCTCTGTATTGCAGTGACAGGCCTATTAAATGAATTTGTAAAAGCCGAGTGTTTGGAGTGCGTTAGATGGTATAAACCATAGATCGTTTAGAATGAGGGTTGTTCCTGTTTACAGCACCTTGATTAATGTGTAGCCTGTGGTCTGTCCCTTCTGATACTTAGTGATTGCTGCATTTGAATGAGGCCAGAAAGGAAAAAAAAGACACAGGTGCTTTTCAAGTATATGGATGTCAAATGGAGCTGAAGTCACTGAATATGGCATTTCATTATATCCACTGGCTTGCAACATAAGATTCTAAATATAGAAATAATTAAAGACTTGCTTGTAATTTCACTAAAGTGCGTGCCAAGGTTCCTGTAGTGTCTCATGGGAGTAAGATCAGACTCTTACTGTCCTCAGTCATTGTTAAACAATATAGAAAGGTATTGCTAAGTAATTAGGAGATTTAGACTTTTGCCATTTTTAGTTCTGTGAAATTTTGGGTTATTATTATTTATGGTATTTTTTTTAACTCTTGATGTATGTTGTTGTGTAAGCCCAGTATCTCATGATGCAGCAAATATCTGCAAGAGTTTGGAGGTCAAAGTGTTATGAAAATACACTGGGTCTAGAAATTAATCAACATACACAGATTTATTGGATTTGCAAGTATTAACTGAATTGCAAATTTTTTTTCCTCTTAAAAAAGCCAAGAGCAGTTTATTTTCATAAAGTAAGAAAATTATGTGTAACAACCCACTCCCTTTTTTAGTAGTTTTCAAAAAGATGCCTGTCAAAAATGAGGTCTTAAACCTCTCTGGTGTTTCCCACTGAAAAAAATGGAAACTATAGCTGTTGTCAAGTGATAAAGGAGTAATGAATTCAAGCAAACAAACAATAGCCAAAAAGTTCCTGCTACCACCGAAGCAGCAGCAAACTAAGAAGTCAAAACCAGAGCTAACTGAATGGCACTCAGAAAGCAAGAGATGAAATTCACTATGCAGTCAACGTAGTCAGCCATGCATTTATCTGTGGCTCATCATCCTAAAGCAGAATTGAATTAAAGAAGTTAACCTCCCAAAGGTTGTCTCTAAATTGGCAATATTTCTGTTTATGTGTCTTTCGGATGTAAAAAAAAGCCCTCTTTTTGTATCTGGCCTCTTTTTTGTCTTAACCTTCTCTGATTTTTTAATCTTGTTTTCTGCTGCTTGTCACCACATAGGTTTCTGCAATGTTCTTTTTTATAAGAGAACCCTGCCCACTGAAAAGGAATTTTTCTGACTCATGCCATCAGCTTCTAGTTAACCAACCAGTATAATCTCAGTGTAGTATTAAACTTGGATCCAATACTCTGTGTACATTTGTACAGGCAGAACTACACAAGCTCACACATTGCCCAAGTCTTGGCATTTGTATTCAGATCCGTCATTAAAAAAGAAGAGGCTAGACTGATTTTAGTCCTATTTTACTTTGTGTTATGGGAATTGGGTGGCAATTAGGGAAGGTATATATCTTAGTTATAAACCAGCTGAAGATCAGTGTAGTGCCACCATTATTTTAAGCTGCAGCAGCCCTGGAAGGGCTCCCTGTGGAGGAGCCCACCATTGGGATAACCTCTTTGTCTCACCCTGCGTAGAGAGTATTAGTCACGTGGACCATATTTCATATGTTACTGCACTGAGAATAGATCCCTGTTGGCTACACATGTTCCATTCTTCGTGTCTTCATGAAAAACAGAAATACAGCTGCAGCAGGTGTTCAGTTTGCACCATTATAAAGAAGTAGTGCTTGGAAATGCATCCCTTAGATAAACAGAGACAAGGGGTGTATTGGGAAGAGAAAGCGGCTATGGGGACTCAGGAATGGGCAAGTAGGAGGAGGGGTGGTCACTTGGGTAACCTTTATATCAATTATACATACTTACAATCTGTGGTGGTAATTTTTTAGTTTTTCACAGGTAGCTTGCGAGATATGCATATGAAAATGTGTTTTAAACAGAACCTCACGCTGGAAGCACTCTAGAAAGTCTGGGGCATATAGATGGAGGGATAGGAAGCATGAGAAGGCTATACTCTGCAGGTATCATCTAACAGATTATAGCCAGAGCCAGCGGTAGAAATATCTAAAATATCCTGACTTTTATCAGGTGCCTCATGCACAAGATGGCACCTGTTTGGGTAACACTGACACATTTAATATGGGCATGAACTGATTTATCAGCTTCTTCTGTGGTCCTTTAGAGTCTGGCACATTTACTCATGTTTACTCCGAGTCTGAATTTTGCAGCTTGAGACAAAGTTGAATATTGCCAAAATATGTACCTGAGAAAAGTCTCTCGTATTAGTATTGCTGACATTGGGCAGCTCTAAGTCTTGTCAGGACATTTAACTTACTCACTTCTAGGTTAAGAAACAAACTGTTTTTGAAAGATAACTTAGGTGTAATTTTCAAAGCTGATCTAACAGGAAATTGTTCTGACCACTTTTACCTGTGCCAGTCATCATATGGTGATGAATTAAACATCTGCAAAATCCTGCTGTGTTCAACAGAAGGAGATAACATTAAGGTTCTACTACTATGCTGTGTCTCAGGTTGTTTCCCCATGGGTAGTTTAAACTGAGAATGATTTGCCTAAAATAATCAACATCTTACTTTTTTTTTTTTTTGGTGGAAATTATTATTTAGAAGTGTGTCTACAGGAAGCAATTAGCAGAGATTGGATATACCATTCTTGCCAAGAGGAAATGAGAAACTGCATACATTGTTTGTGGAAGATACTCCTCTGGAAATCATAATTCAATACTGTTCCTGTTGAGCAGGAAGACTGCCTGTAATTTTGCTTGTAATGTGCTTGTAAATTTTATCCATTGATGGAAAAGGCATCCCAGTGTCAATGGCAAGAGAAAGCAGCTGGACAGTGAAAGAGCGACTGCCAAGCACGCAGTAGAAGGCACTTCAGGCTGTGCCACAGGAAAGAATTAAAGTAACAAAAAATAAACCTAGTGTGGGAGGACAGTATTAAACTCACTGAGGAAGTGGTGGCTTAAGTCTCCATCCAAAGAAAACAGCCTTTTTTTTCCCCTCAAGGTCTGCAGGGTTAATCTGTTTCTTTGCTTGTCAGTGTCTACTTCTTCACAGTTTGCATGTATACTTAGACATGTATAAAGTATTTTGAGAGTCCCCATGTGCACAAGTGGTTGCCTGGGGTAGGTATGGTGGAATTTTGCGGGGAGAATTTGTAAGACTTGCTTATGTTTATACCCATTGGGCCTTGAGATAAACTTCAAAGATAACATGCAGAACATTGCTTTTTGAATTCAGTAGTTACAGATGTACTCCTAATGTCTGGGTTTAGCAGCAGCTTCCCAGGAGGGAATACTCTCTCTGAAGCCTGGTTCACTTGGAGACTTGAGGAAATAACTTTCTTGTTTTAAACTTCTCAGAAGCAGACATGACTTAAGGAGGGCTTTTCTGACCCAAAGCACTCTCCACACAGCCTGTTTTCTGAGGTATGTTAATCAAAAAGTAGCTCAGGGATCCCCCTATTTAACAGTGATATGAAAATAAACAAATCAGTATTTGTAGAGAACTCTTTATACAGAAATCTGTATACAAAGATTTTGCTTTTTCAGTGTTGGGAAAAATAATCCAATCATACTGGTTTTCAGTTGAAGTATTTCCTACCCTGCAACTAGTAACAGTGTTTGCAAACTTCAATTGTATCACATAGCATGAGATATTATGATTGTTAGCAGTATAATCACAATACGGTCACAATATAGTCAATGTCTGTGGAACTTCTGAGGAAAAAATCTTGCTTTATTTGCAGGTCAATACATTTCAAGGCTAAGTATATCTTTAAAGTGTAAGGCTGAATAAAGGTACCTGTCAGCCCCTCGTGGAAATTATAGAGATGAAAATGTCTGGTATTTCAGGTAGTTACTGAGCTATATAGTATACTCTGAGTACAGTAATGTACTACAGTACAGTAATGTACTACTGAGAACTGATGATGATTTTGCTTGGAGTGTTTAATTTTAAATGCAAACCTTGGTCTTCCTCAAAAGGACGAGGAAAGAAGAAAAAGCTAAGAAAAGCAAAGAGCTAAGAAAAGAAGCAAATTTCAAATCAGATAAAATACATTTTTCCAGTAGTAAAAGGGAAAATAGCATGTAAAGAAGAAGTTTCACTTCAGTAGGAACTAATTGTTAAACTGATTAATAGGACTAATTATTAGACTGATAACACAACTTCCAGCATAAGCTGGAACATAGATCTTTAGATGGAATAAAATGAAGAATGCCAGAGAAAAAAAAGATACAGAAGTCTGAAAAGATGCACTGCCTTCTTTCAAGCCAGATAAATCAAAACAACTACAGTGACATTGATCTGGAAAACACTGCTATTGCCCTATCCTGTGGATCCCTTTGTAGGTGCATTTCACTGTCAAATTTATCTGTAGGCCAAAACATTCACTCTGTGTGGCTTGCATTTCTGCCTAAAAATATGCACGTGAGATCCTAAATAGAAGTAATCAGATTTTCAGAGTCATCTGAAATTATAGTAAAGGTTATGTGGACTTGAAGAAGCTCCTTGCTTGTGGAATTCAAGCCACTTGTTTAGGACACTAAATACAGGAATAGTAGCCTCTGCTTACATAATTTTATCTTTGTATATATTAGTGCTAATGTTTAGCCATGTGAAGTGATGGCTAGTTTTTATGTAAATTAAAACAATTTCTATGTTCCTGCATGATTTTTTCCATTATATTCTCCTGTTTGCCATCATATACTTCAGTTGTAACTGCTGTAAAATTTGGGCTGTTTCACTGCAGGGAGAAAAGATCTTTGGTCTCTCACAGCAATGAACTGCGGAGTTAGTGGTTTGCCACTAAATAGCAGTGGTAATATATTACGCTTTCTTTTTCTGCTTATAATTTTCATATATTCCTCAGAAACTTTTTTTTTCATGGCAATAAACCTCATGTGAGGTTGTTCAGTTTCCAGTTGATGGAGTGTTGGCCTGTACCTCTCTGCAAAGACATGGCTGAACAGGAGCATGGTGACATGGCTGAAAAGGAGCATGGTAACATGGCAACATGGTAAAAGAAGCATGGTAACATGGTAAAAGTAGCATGAGGTTGTAGTGAGGTGAGTGTCTGTCTCTTCTCCCAAGTAACAGGCGATAGGACAAGAGGAAATGGCCTCAAGTTGCGCCAGGGGAGGTTTAGGTTGGATATTATGAAAAATTTCTTCGCTGAAAAGTTTGTAAGGCATTGGAACAGGCTGCCCAGGGAGGTGGTTGAGTCACCATCCCTGGAGGTATTTAAAAGATGTGTTGCTGTAGTGCTGAGGGACATGGTTTAGTCATAACTTGGCAGTGCTAGGTTAACGGTTGGACTTGATGACCTTAAAGGGCTCTTCCAACCAAAACAATTCTGTGATTATGTGATTCTGTGAACATCCAGGCAAACTCTGCTTGGACAATGCTGTAAGCAGTCTCATTGGTGAGAAGTGCTTGGGAGATACAAAGGTGGTGGAACTGGTGACTTTACAATCTGTGGAAAAAGAGAGACATATGGGTGAAGGAAAACCCCAGACTAGTGAGAGCAGAGACATCCAAAATCAGACCAAGCACCCTGTGTTTTGTCTGGTTCTTTATTCTACAGAGTTTTTTATGTCTTTTGATGCCTTGTCTAAGCTGGTGGAAAGGAAGGAGAGAAAAACTGCCTGTCTTCAAGTGAGATGGTCTCCTGATGGGATACGTACTTTTCAGAGATGGTGCTCGAAATTTTATGGGCTGTGGGAAACACTAATGTTCCAGAAATTTAGCATGAATAGCGTGATATTACTGATATGTCAGGAGAGACTGTGTAAGGAGCATCTTCTTCCCTTCATCTGCTCTCTTTGCCACACAGGTGCATTTCTGGGCAGTTTCACTCTGGTGAAGACACTTCCCAGTTGATGATAGGTACAAGGGAAGTTTTACTGATGCTTCTTTCTCAGGTCAGGTGTGTGCGTTTGCATTTTTCCAAAGATCTAAAAAAAACCTGATTTAGATTGCCTGTGCAACCTGCTCTAGTGACCCTGCTCTGGCGGGGGGGTTGGACTAGATGATCTCCATAGGTCCCTTCCAACCCTGGTGATTCTGTGATTCTGTGAAGGTACTTGATTGTTCTTTGTACATAGATAAGAGGGAGGAGAAATGTGGGGGTAGGAACAGATGCAAAGGAAATTGGGACTCATTCAATGTGTCTTTCGCACTTTATGGCATGTACTCTTAGCTTTATGACTTTAAACTCCTGTCATCTTAATATAGCCTGTAATTATTCCTCATGGTACTTCAATTATTGAATGCCTATTTAAAGTAACTGATAAGCTATCTTTGACAGTTTTGTGATTCGAGTTCTATTGACATTAATGTAAAGCTACTGATTTTTTTTCCTCTTCAGTGAGTATTTCCAATAATTTGATGAAATAAATAAACTTTTTTCATGATGAAGTTGATTTATTGTTTGTATATTTGTGCTTGACTAGAAAGAAATATTTATCTGTACAAGCTTCCATAAATTTGGTACACAATAAACTGAAAATTAGACAAGTTGGGCTTTTTTCTTTTGTTTTAAGTGCCATTGTTTGGATTCTTGTGGTAGGGCTAGGCACTGTTGCAATTTAAAATGATCACAAACTACAAATTATTGATTAGAAATGTTTCACTGCACTGAAAGCTCATTTTCAAGATGGATACATTTAATAGCATGTCTGTATTGTGGTGTAAGTAGTACTTTGCTACAATCATGCAAACCAATGGCCGCTATGTTTCCCATAACTGCAATTGGGAAAATCCTTTATGATGAAGCTAAAATTCCTTACAGGTGTGTTTGTGTACTATACATCACATGTGCTGCATGAGCTCTCCCCTCCTCCTCCTTCCCTAAAGTGGGTGTTTCTCTATGACAAAACTAGTAATGATCAAAGTTGTTTGGGCTCAACTGATGGGCATTGGTGAGTACGGTAAGAACCATGTAACTCTGCTGAGAGCTCGAGGAGCAGATCCAGGCACCTTGCCCCTTCTGGGTTAGTTTAACACCTGTACTGGGGTGACTATCTCTGTGCAGGGGGACAGCTTGTTGAGGCTGACCTGTGACTTTCCTCTCACTTTTCTTCACTAGTCTTACTTTCATAAAAATACCAGCTCTGTGATACCTGTGGTTCATCAGAAAATGTTTTGAAAATAGCTTTCTTCATTTCTGCAAAGCATGTAAGGTATTCCCCTTTGGTTTTACTTCTGGTTTCCCCTCCTTCCTTCCTTCTAGAAATGGAATAGAATAAAAAGCTGGAGACTGTGACAGTAGAAAACAGGTTTGATTTAAAAAATAGCATGTAAGGCTATGCTGGTGTGTCAGTTACTGGCTGGCTATGCTTTCCCTTTTTGTGCTGTCAGGAGGATACAAAACTGGTGATGGCAGCGTTTAAGCAGCACAGAAGTTGGATTATCTGCAGGAATAAGTTATGTGCCCTGGGATGAACTTGGTTGACCAAGCTGTTGAACAGGGTCTCAGCGGTTTTGGACACCAGTGCCTAACTCTAGGAGCTGTTCTGAAGCAAGCACAGTCCTTGTAGAAATCTACAGGGATCAGCACTGGTAGTCTGAGAGGAGACTGAAAGGGATGGTCTTTCAGCCTAATGGTCACTGAGAAAGGCAGGAGGAGGAACTGGTCGGTAGCGGGTTTAAAAGGAAAGATTTACATCGGAAGGAGCTCATAAGAGGAAAGAAAAATCTTTTGGAAGGTTTCCTTATGAAGAAATTACATGTAGCACAGGAAAATCAAGAGGCAAAATAATGCAACTGAGTTTTAAAAATTCCATTATAGCTTTTAGAGGAGAGTGTTTAATTATCTCCAGCACAAAGCATCATTTCAGTCCTAATTATTTCCTAAGCAAGAAGCAAATGAGGTAGATAAGCATCACCTGTAATGTTACTCCTGGTGGCAAAGAGCTGGAAACTTTCAGGTGTTTCTCATTTTCTGGAGCTATAACGGCTAATCTAAGAACTGCAAAGGGAAAAAAATTTAGACTTTTTTTTTTTTTTCCCCAGAGAATTGTGTGTGTGCAGAGATCAAATCTAAGCTGTAATCAGCAACTCAGGTTCTTCTGTTTGTGAAAGGTAAACTGTCCATCCATTAAAGTTTTATTTTCCTTGTGGGGCAGATCAATAGCTGAATAATTGATTGGCCGACTAATTGAACAGCTGAATTATTGAAGATTTTAAATGTGAATTTCATGATGTGAGATGGTTAGAGACTGGGACAGGTGCCAGGGGAAGTTTTAAATAAATGAATGGAAGTAGTCAGGTAGAATTAGTCAAGACCCTTTACTGAAGTTAAGATTATGCCTGTCAATTCTTGTTCTGTGTATCCTCAACCAGTTCTTTCCATAAGTAATAAACCTTTTTTCCCTCAGTGCCTGAGATCCTAGCTTTCCCATTTCCCAGTAAGTCTTGCTGCCAGCACCTCTCAGCAAACGCATATTTACACAATGTCATGATTCCATTCAAAATTATAAAACATGTCAGGGCCTGATTTTGCAAAAGTTTTGCTCTTTTATGACTTGACTCAATCTTTCCTGAAATTAACAGGATTGGATTAGAAGCATACTGCTTCTGTGCTATTGGTTGGAGAAACCTTAAGTTTAGTAGTACCATACTTTTATTTTCCTAACCATTCCATTTGTAATGTATGTTAAAATGAGTATCTTGGTGTTTGGCTATATCTTTAATGTATAGCCTGCTATTAGGAGAGGACCAAGAGTTGGAATGGACATATGAGCAATTCTGTAACTGTTTTTTAAGCAATTTCAGTGATTCTTATTTTTTGTAACTCAGAGTCTGACTGGTACGCTGAGCTAGCATACGGGGTTTTGTATCCTAGCAGAGGGTGAAAGGGAGGGACTATGGCTGAAAACATGGACTTCTATTCTGGGGAACATTTATGCAAGATTTTCAGAACTCCCTCATGAGCGTGTGTTAATGCATCTGTTTTACTCATATGAATTAGAAGGAGATTTTTGTGGTCTCCCTTGTATTTAGGTCAGCTTGTGCTTTCCACTATAAAGGCAATCTTTTATTTGAGAGGTCTCAAAGATGGCTGTTTATAGCTTGTCTTTGATGATCAGCAGAGGGATTTTCTGTTTTAAAACTCATTGTTTCTTGCTTCTCTCAGAAAAGATTTGTAGCTAGAGAAAATAATTGAATATTGCAGCATAAATGGTATACTACAAACACCACGAAGATGTTAAACCAGCAAATACGCACGTGTGTGCACGCACACACACACACAGAGCTAAAGGAATATCAGGTTTGCAAACTCTAGCAGTAGATAGTTAGCTGTATTTACTATGCATCAAACAGTTCATTGAGAAAGGATACACTCACGGGACAGCATTTGTTATTTAATTGCATAAAATCACATTTTTCTTGCAGTTTAACAACTTTAAGCTTCCTGGAACATATATATTTACAGTGCCTTGCAAAAAACCATAAATGTTAAGGCTTGCATTGTATGTGCTGTAGTCACAAAGGGCAGACCTGAGTTCTCAAATTAAAGTATGGGAGATAATGATATGTTACAAAAATAATATGAAGTGATGAACTTGCAAAGGAGTGCAGTTTTCCTTTTTTTAGTTAGTGATGTAGGCACTTCTGTGCTAATTAGTAACAGATTATTTGCTGGACTAACAAGTTTGTTAATTAAAGTATGTGAAAAGTTAATAATTTTGTAAAATTCACTTATCCATTCTGCACATTTCCCTCTGGGAGCTTTCTAGTTAGGGGATTAGAGACTAAAGGAAGAGTAATTGAGAACTGAATTGTGTTGGGGAGGGTGATAAATATAATGGAGAGTCATAGTTTGTTTTGGGATGGTCTTAAATGGAAGTTTCGTTATATTAGATAAGGGATCACAAAATCCCCATTTAATAACATGTAAGGGAATCTAACATAGTATCAAATGCATAGTAGCTTTTGACATAGAGATGTTGCTGTGTTAACTGTATTTTAGACATGAAGCTCGCTCTTATTTGGCCTGAAGACATATAATTCTTTCTCCTCATCAGAGTCCAGAGTGCTGGCTTTCCGTGAGGATGAAGGAAAGAATAGAGGGTATTCACCTGGGTGCTCTGGCACCTCCTGGTTTTTGACAACCGTTGGATAGCGCTTGTCTGTAGTCTTGTGAAGCTGCAGCTTCATGTGAAGTATGCAGGGCATGCCGTAAATGAGGAGCATTCCACAATCCCATTCTGAAAACAGGAGAGAAAATGTCTGCTCAGAACTGACACTAAAAGGACACTTTTAAGTTAGAATTGGAAGCTTCATGGGGCTCTCTTTATTACCCTGTACTGACATGGTGCACAGCACAGCAAACGTCTTGCTCTTAGGCACCATTGCAGTAACGGTGATGCTGCTGATAATGACAGCAGAAGCCCAAGAGTGAAATTAAGTTGGAATTTCTGCTCACTCCTTCTGTCACAGTGTGTTCTTGAACAGTCAGCTGAATTCCTAAAGGAGTTTTGTATGAAGCATAATGGATTCCAACATATCTTTTTTTCCAGTTTTCTCCCTTGTCAGCCTCTAAAAGGCATCACAAAAACTACATGAACACTTAGCAAACACTGATATTTTTACAGAAAGTTTAACTTGCACACGGTTGTGATTTCCTTTGCAATTTCTGATTGGCAGAATTATTGACTTGCCTTCATGGAATACTGTCTCAGGACATAGTAAGGTAAAGGTGAACGATAAGAAATCAAGTTGTTTCTCTGGGCTAACCCATGCTGGGGTGCCCTTACTGTATGCTAGGCATGCCTTTGTGACAAACATCTTTTGTCACAAAAATTTAATTCAAATTGCACAATTTGCACTATCCTACGGAAAGCATTTCAGTGTAGAAGGGCATCCATTGTAGAAAGGAGCACAGTAACAGCTAGCCTTGTTTAAGTTCTAAATGTTCCAGCTAGAAAAGACCTCTGAGGGAAAAACCCCCTCTCTTATAAGACTTGGGTGCATTTTATGAGTCTTTATGTGTCTTGTATCTCACTGTAAAACTCTTTATGGTCTAAATAAAGAGCATAGAATATTAAACAGTTACAGTGTGTTTCATTGTTGAAGGAAGATCTACTAGTAAGCGTTGTAGTTTTGGAAAGGTTTATGTTTCATTCCAACACTGATTTAACAGTCCCTCAAGTAGACAGGTCATGTAAAATTAAATATGGAAACCATAAATTATTATATTAAGAATTAGATAGATAACTTCATTCATAAACCTCAAAACCAGAAGCTGTTGGTGAAGACCGCACTATTGGGATGAAGGCTGCAATTGGTAAGAAGTGTTTTCTCAGTAATGATTTTCTTGTTTTTTAAAATTCCAGTCATTCCCACCCCCTTACATGGTAGAAAAAATTAGACATGACAGACATCCATAAATTCCCGTGCATTGTAGACCCCCAGTTCCTCTGTTCTCTCTGTTGTAGGTCTTAAGAGACCATTGAGTGTTAGGATTTTCTTCACCAGCAGAAGTCATAAAAAACTCTTTCATTTAGGATTTCAGAGAACAGTGTTCCTTCTACTGATCTCTCCATGGACACTTCTAAAAGCCTTTCTCTAGAATTTATGAAAACAGACAAAAAATCAGTCTTGTATGTGCTCAGTCATGGGTAAAAGTTCTGTCCTTTGTGATTGGCCTCATAGAAAAAGCTGATCTTTGCCATACAGCTGTCCAGAGGGCAAGAATTCATTCTTAGTGACCTTCAAGGTTTTGCCTTTTGTTTTCATTCCAATGTATGTTGTTATTAGTGCATGACCAAAAACCTTCCGAGTGCTGTCTGGAAACAGAATTATGATTTTGCATGTTGGTTTGCAGCCAGGACCATTTAATGGAGGAATGTTTCTTACATTCCACTAGTTGCTCACTCTTGGTCAGCAGTGGCTTTGAAACCCTTCCTGATGACACTTCCATATGTCTATGAAACATTTCATTTTCAACAAGGCCACCAGATAGTTCTGCTCTTAATAGTCCAAGCCCTTGGAATAGGATGAATTGTTATGCTGAAAAAACAAATTCATGGAGATGATAAAATTTTGGATTGTTTTGCTTTATTCTTAAGATGCAAAAGAAACTATTTGTAGCAATCTCCGGAAGGAACAATATATGTATTTCTGAGAGGCTAAATACTCCCCGTTAAGGTGAAACATAAATGTGTGGAGAATAAAAAAGTCATGGAGTGAAAGAAGGGTAAGAGAAAGAACAGGATCAAAACTACTTTGTTACTGCTGCTTTGAATACTTTATTTCTAGAAGCTGGCCAGAAGTGCTAATTAGTCTGTAAATGCATGCCAAAGTACAGGTCTGTTACTTGAAACATATAATTATCTGTATTACCAGTATATCTAATTGACAATTAATAGTTTGTAATATGTCTAGGTAGATCATTTAGTTAAAATGTATTACCTGTCAGATTAGCAATGAAAATACTTTGATGTTCTGCTATGCAGGTCCAGGGCTGTATTACAGAATAATGTATTTGGACTGGAAATTACATTATTTCAGTAGCTTTGTAAGTATTAAAAAAATTGTATGTTTCCATATTTCCATAGAGCTCAGAGGGTTGTGGTTAGTGGCACAGAGTCTAGTTGGAGGTCTGTGACAAGTGGTGTTCCCCAGGGGTCAGTACTGGGTCCAGTCCTGTTCAACATATTCACCCATGACCTGGATGAAGGGACAGAGTGTACCCTCAGCAAGTTTGCTGATGACACGAAACTGGGAGGGGTGGCTGACACACCGGTAGGCTGTGCTGCCATTCGGCGTGACCTGGTGTCGCATTAAAAGGAATGCGGTTTTGATATTTGTCTGTCAGAGTCCCAGGACTTTCACTGATTTGTCTGTCAGAGTCCCAACAAAGGACTTTCACGGAGTCAGATTGACAAAAATCGAAATTAGTTATTTTGTTGAGAGCGACAGAACAGATTTGAGATTGCTGTTGATAAATTTACTGACTACAGTAGCGCTATTAATTAAGGTTAATATTGCTAGCAAAAATAATAATAATAATACAACAACCCGGGAGTAACATTCACCAGAGGGTGAAAGGCGCAGCGCTTACCCAGAAGGTGTCCCTGCCTGGGGCGGAGGAAGAGAACGCAGCCTGTGGACTGGTCCATCAGGTATTGAAATTCTTCTCTCCCAATTTAACAGTCATTTTCTCCATCTTTTTATCCCCAAAATTACAAGGTTTCCCTACCCTTGGTGACGTATGTTATGATTTGGGTGGAGAGATGAGTGCTATAGTGATATATGTTTAGCATGATCTCTATAATCTTCATTAGCATATGCAGGAGTGTGTCGCGAGATGGAAGTATCAGGCACAGTTATGATTTAGCAGCAATTTGGTTTATTTGTGATTTGAGGCAGATCAAGAGATTGAGTTCTAGCAGCACTTAATCATTAACTGAGTTAAAAGTTTGCAAAGTGATTTAACTAAATAAATGAACAGCGACTTGATTACAGATTTGAAGATGGCAAGATTCACACTAACTTACTATAAGGTATCCCAAACCAATAGAGAGATATATATGAGAGTAACACACAGATTTCAGATTAATATATATATACATATAAACAAAGCATATGAGCGCGCACACACACACACACTTACACAGACACGCACACACCGCAGTTTATAACTGCTGAGATCGAAGATCTTTTAATATTGCATGACTTATTGAGTTGGCGGGTACCCCTTTTAACTCCTACACGTGCACGGAAAATGGAAGAACATCCACATCCATAAAGCTAAAGCATACACACATATAAATGGAGAGGTGGATGAAAAGAGAGACTAGTCTATAGTTAAATTCCCCTTTTGAGTTAGAGTAAATACTCACAATATACCGGCATCCCTCAACGGGCGATTGTTGAGGCTCGAGAGAGAGAATGTCTCGCCCTGGTCTTGTTGTCCTCGCGAAGTTTTACCTGACAGGGGAGATACTGGCCACAGCCCGCTGCGATCCAGAAGAGCTCAAAGGGTCTTCATTAGAATTGCTACTTATAGGGTCCGAGATAATTGACTTTTGTCAGGTACTTTTCCACTCCAGCCCAACTTGGACAATGGAATAGTCTGGTACTTTCCATTGTTTACACCAGTTCAGGACTTGTGGTCCTGGTACCCCCCTCCCTGTGGCCACAATCCATCTATTGCCAGGCGTGAATAATTATAGTAATTATCTTCAATCGGTAGGAGCTATGGAAACCAGGTGCACTAGGGAGTTGCCTTAGTGTTCTAGTCCATTGTTCTCCACCCTTTCTTTCTTTAATGTTAGGCCATTCTGTGGTGTTCTGGTCATGGTGTTATTATGTGACCCAGGTTGGGAGGGAGTTACGCCAAGTATCGAGAGGCCTGAGAGTGGCAGGGGGGCTTGCACCACCACAGAGTGTCAACTTTAATATGCATTTCACAGGTAATGAGGCAGAGGTCAGTCATCGGGCATGATAGCCTTTCGAAGAAACAAAGAACTACACAAGTTCCTTTTATCTTGTCTTTGCTGACAAAAAGCAGGGCTGTCCTGCCTCCACAGGGCTCCCTCCTTATCTGCATCCTGTGCTGGCCAGGTGAGTCTCCACTCCCCTTGCCTGCACAAGAGATAGCAAGGCCAGTCTTAATTGTTCTTTGAGCCCAGAGACTTTACCTCATTATCCAAATTCCACGCCTGGAATGGCTGGAGAGAAACCTAATGAAGTTCAACAAAAGCAAGTGTAGGGTACTGCACCTGGGGAGGAATAACCCCATGCACCAGTACAGGTTAGGGGCTGAGCTGCTGGAAAGCAGCTCTGTGGAAAGGGACCTGGGAGTCCTGGTGGACAACAGGATGACCATGAGCCAGCAATGTGCCCTTGTGGCCAAGAAGGCCAATGGCATCCTGGGGTGCATCAAGAAGAGTGTGGCAAGCAGGTCGCAGGAGGTTATCCTCCCCCTCTACTCTACCCTGGTGAGGCCGCATCTGGAGTACTGTGTCCAGTTCTGGGCTCCCCAGTTCAAGAAGGACAGGGTACTGCTGGAGAGGCTACAGCAGAGGGCTATGAAGATGATTAGGGGGGCTGGAACACCTTTTTTATGAGGAAAGGCTGAGGGACTTGGGTATGTTTAGTCTGCAGAAGAGAAGGCTGAGGCGGGATCTCATCAATGCCTGTAAATACTTGAAGGGAGGGTGCCGGAAGGATGGCACCAGTCTTTTTTCAGTGGTGCCCAGTGATAGGACAAGAGGTAACAGGCACAAACTGGAACGTAGGAAGTTCCATCTAAACATGAGGAGGAACTTCTTTCCTTTGAGGGTGGCAGAGCACTGGAACAGGCTGCCCAGAGAGGTGGTGGAGTCTCTGACTCTGGAGACATTCCAAACCCGCCTGGATGCCATCCTGTGCAACCTGCTCTAGGTGACCCTGCTCTGGCAGGGGGGTTGGACTAGATGATCTCCAGAGGTCCCTTCCAGCCCCTGTGATTCTGTGATTTCACAGAATACCGATGTAATGGTAATTCAGTTGTGGAAAAGAGTATCATAGAATTATTTTTTGTTTAATCAGGCATAAAAATCATTGGACCATAAAAAAGGATGTCACATCATAATATGTACCTGAAAGCATCTCCCCAGCTGATGTAGGATTAGTACTCACTATATATTCTTCATGGTGTTGTTCAATGTTTAATTGCCATAGGATTCCCCCACTCCTTTGGTGTGACAAAGCTTTAATCCTACAGATGTACTGTCAGCAGAGCTGTGAGTGGAAATCTAGTATAAACACACTTGTGCTAGTTTTGAACACAGTAGCTCAGGCACCAGTAGCTGTCTAACTGTAGCTTAAAACAGGATATGTGCCCGATAGCTTCTGGGTCAGCTGGTTTGTGCCTTGTGTTACCACAGCTGGAATGTTGCTGTAGAGCTGTTGTAGAGCTAAGTACAAGAGGTAGCCACCCAGGCCTGTCTACATTTCTTGGCTGTCACAGCAGGGGCTACGGTCTGTTCCTATGGTTTATGAACTGATGTTTTGGACTAAGCTTTGACTAAACTAGCCTGAATCATTTAGGTTATCCTTCCTCCATATGTTGTAATCCTTTGAGCACACCAGTTTTATCCACGCTGTGCCCAACTCTTGGGAATTCAGTTTATTTTCCAGGTACATGAGAAACTGTGGTGAGGATTTTTTGCAATATTATTGTTTGTGAAGCAGGCGATCGAGCAGGACGTCTGAATCTGTCCTGAATATAGGTACAGACATTTCTCTTCCACACTCAGGGAAAGAGAAGGAGGAAAGAGATGCGGTGGCTAAAACTCGTTACACACCACTTACCAGAGCTACGTATTTATGCTTATTTTTATATGCTTAATCCACAAGGTATGGAATGCAGCAATTAAATTGTTGTTACCTATATTATTCCACAGTCATTGACAGAGGAGTTGCATTCTCTTTCTGTGCTGGTCTTAAGAGAAAGTCCTTCTATTCTTAATATTCAAGAAAGCTACAGCTTTCTTCTAAAATCTAATAGCTATATCCAGTTTTGTTCCTAAAGCTTCAAGTTCCCCCAGGCTTTCATTAGAGAGCCTTTTCTGTCTCTGGAAAGACATTTCCTCTGCTTCAGCCTTCAGACAGAAGTGATGTTGTTATGTTTACTTAATACTTGACCTATTATCAAAGAGCATGATTGAATTCCTACAGCATGTGCTGGGATGGGGTCAGTGGGTCACATGAAGAGCAGAGTAACACCTGCCAACATGGTCTGGTGAGGTGGATGTACGCAGACAGGCTAGGATAGGGAACTATGAGAGGGGAGTATTCAAGAATGGATTACTTGAGAGAGCAACTCATCCTGGCTCCATTGAACATAGGACTTTTTATGACTCCCACTTGCCTAAAGCTACTCCTTGAAAATGAGTGGTGAATTGATAGCGTCTGTCAAAATGAATCAGCAGGTATCAGTTAGCTGCTCCCTGAAGGACTGGTGCATTAGAATTCATGCTAACGAGAGAGCTTGGCTGAAGATCCCTGGCACCTGTTAGAGCTCTTTTCTCTGCTTTGCTCCCTGCTGTGAAGAAAAAAAGAAACAGCATCACAGTATTGCTAAAGGTAAAGTTGAAATGGTAGCTCTATTTGCCAGAGTCATTTGTATTACCCTTAATCCGGACAGAAGTGTCTGTTGACATCACTGGCACTCACAGAGATCAAAGGTGATACAGACTTTCCAATTTTCTACAATAGTTTACAACTTTTCTGAGAATAGGATCTTCTGGGTTGTGGGTCCTCAGATTTAGCCTAAGATGTGTGTCAGAAAGTTCCATATAAAGCTTTTAAAAAATGTGTTGAATGGCATCTTTTCAAACATGTTTGAACAGGTCTTCTCTACTGACATCAGCCTTGTATACAAGTATAGTTATACCATATTACCACAGAAAGTGCCAGTGTGACCCATGCACATGTTTTCTACTAAATTGTGGTTATTTAGCATCCGATGTACTACCATAAATGGAATGTAATCCGAGTTCATTAAGGTGGATAAAATTCTCCTGAGCCTGAGTTTTGTGGTTGAATTTCTTCTTTGACTTTGTATCTTTATAAATAAACAAAGACAAGTTCATGTTTCAGATCATCTTCCAGAAATCATGTGGTGTGGGATTCATTTTACCTAACCTTAGACATCTATAACATTAAACTCTGCCCAAGCTAGATCACTCTGAGCTGTCATCGTAGTCAGTGCAGAGGGCAGATTTCATGTTGATGTACATTAGATCTTGGGCTGAAGTGAGTTGTGTTCCAGAAATTCCTCTCTCCATATGACCAAAGGAGATTAGGTTACTCCCTCAGGTACAGACATCTAATCCTGGTCACATCAGCCTAGTCTCGGTGGATCCACGTCTTTCCTGCAAGTGGCTACTAGTTTGCCAATAGTTAAGTTTTGTGTCTGATACTGGATTTATGCCCATGTTATGGGCTGAAGATATATATAAACAGTAGGTTTGGCCCAGTTACACTGCATGAGATACCAGTCTATCTCACACAGTAGAACTGAAATCCACTTCAGGTTTTTCACGTTTATTTAACTGACGATTATGTGCTTTCAAGGAGACATTTGCATGGATGCCATTTGTGCCTTAGAAGGGGGATGTATGTACACTGAACCTCACACTGTACAACATACTTACAGAACATAGAGAAACCATGCGACAGCAGCTGTAAGCTTCATAGCTAAAACCTGATTCATTTCCCATCACACTACTGTACAGTGTATTGTTCCTCCTCCATGCTACTTTATCGCTCTGTGTGGAATAGCACTGTTGGTTTTGTTAGCGAGAGTTGTCATGCTCCTTCCTTCCAAGTGGCCAGATGCTGAAATCTCTGTTAGAAGCCACCAGCAATTTATGCAGAAGAAAATGAGACTTAAAAAACATTTTCCTGGATTCCATCTCCCACTTTCCAGCCTCCCAACCTGGCCAAACATATCACCAGGAATGAAATTCCTGTAGATCAACAAACACTAAATGAAACCAGACCTTGTAAGAGTGACAAACGCATTTCCATTGCAGTGAAATTTCTGCTTTAAGGGCACTTGTATGAGTAACACACAAGAGTGGTTTTTTGTGGTGTATTTCCCTCTACCGCATTCTTGGAGAGTGTGAGTGAAAATGGACAACCTTTCTGCAGCAGAATACATTCACATGGGCAATTGATAAAGAACAGAAATGAGTAGCTATAAGCATGAATATATTTGCAGCAAACAGCCTCTCCATCTCTGACTGCTCTGTCCTGATCCTTGATGAAGATTTACAGAAAATAACCTTAAAAAATGGAAACTAAAATTTGTAATATGGATTAATAAAATTGAAGGCTCAATCGAGATATTTTCATGATCATGTATAATTTTCCTCATATACTGTCTTTGCTACACCTTCACTGTTTTGTTGATGCAATCTACTCCCTCCGTTTATCTAGCCATTTAGTTTAGTCTCAGCCTGCACTTAGTTTGATTTTTGTTGTGCTGTTACCTTATCTAAAGAAGGGCTAATGTGCCCCAAGAGATGTCAATTTTTTTGCAATTATATCACTTAGTCTAATAAAGAAATATAACCTCTCCTTGAAAATCTTCCATTAAAGGTCATTGTTACCACCTAATGGCAACAACTTCATTTTCTTTCAGTGGTGTCTTCCAGTGTTTCACTATTTGTAGAATCAGAAAAGCTTTCTTCTAGAGGTCTAACCTAAATCTCATTTGATGTAATTTAAGCCTCTTAGTCTTCTCTATGTGTTCAGTGGTTAGGCTATGGGAAAGCAGCTGTCATTTGCATCTTTTAAGAAGACAGAGGAAAATAGTTTCTAGTTAAGAAAATGAAATTTATTTGAGGTTTTATGGTACTTAGTGTAAAAGGTTGAAGACTGCAAACTTGAAAGTATTCTGTTTCCCAAATGGGAAACGTCTCAGCTTAGTCTGACAGATAACATAACTTTCGGAGTATCAAGTAAACCTTAAGCAACAGCCAATGCAATTTCTCTTTTTCTGTATACCAACAAGGAAACAGCATCATTAGCTGTGAAATGCTGGGTGAGAGGAAGACAGAGAAAGAGAAGTGTGGAAGGTTCTGCCAAGAAACTGTAAAGTTGAAGATGGACAAATTGCAGTGGGTACTCTATAAACCAGACACAAATGCATAGGTTGTAAAGACATATATCTTAGTGTGCCATACAAAGAATGCCATTAAGTCGGTAAAGTAGAGTACTCGGCATTCTCGGGTAATTAGTAAAGTATAAATGTATCTGATAACAGAGAAAATTACACTCTAATCTACAAGTCAATGTTAGTTCATAAACATGAAGTATCTGGAGATTCTACTACGGTGCGATCTATGTAGTGTGATCTATTACTTTCCAAACCTAATTCCCTTTTATTTCAATAAATATTCTTGTTATTCAGACACCCTTCTCTCCCTCTGAAAACCCTATGGTAAGCATGCTGGAAATTAAAAGTTTGAATATGCAGATAGTTTGCCTATAGGAATTCCTTCTAGATTGAAACTTGACATACACAATCTTTGTATAATAAAACTCTACTTTGTCTTTTATTGTATAATACCAATAGATAAATGGGGAAAAAAAAAAGAATGAAAAGAAAAATCATAAAAGAAGAAAAAGAAGGGGACAGAAAATAATAAAATAATAAATCTGAATTATTTCTTGAAATTCTGTCAGTGAGTTGTCCCGCATGCAGAATAGATTATTAATAGATCTGATCAAAGGAAATCCATTGTGAGAATCTAGTAATCTATAATGATTAGATGATACATCCTAAGAAGACAGCAGCATATTCCACTGCACTGAACACAATGAGGAATATTACAAAATATGATGATGAAGATTAATTCTAGTGGTTATCCTAAAGGATGTTTTTCAGCTGTTGCTATTTCAAAGAGAGAGTGATTCATTTTCCTCCATGGGAGTTAGAGTGGCTTTCTAATATGATAATGTCTGATTTTTTGCTCCTTTGGTTTCCTTAAAAAGCTATGGCTCAGCTCTTCTGATAGTGGAAAGGCAAAATTAGTCTGTATTTTTTTCATTTTTGTGTGCAGTTAAAAAAATCGTAATTTTGTTATAGTAGAAGATTTTAAAAACAAAATTGTTAAAGCTGCAATTATGCAGGAGCATGACTCAAGACAGTAGTTGGAGCACTGAGGTCTCCAACTCTTGTGGGTGGTAGTGTCATCCGAACTATTTGAGTGGCCATATCTGTTACATAGCGATTTAGAGATTGAGGCATTGTTTTCAGATCACATGTAGTGGAGATGTTGTTTGCAAATGTGGTGGTGGAATTCATTAGGCAGTTGACAAAACTGCAGTAATAATGTTGTGGAAGATCATAAGCCAAAACTGCCCTCTGATTTTGGGTGCGTCTATTTCAAGATGCCCAGCTGAATGGGCGTGCTACACATGACTTTTCAAGGTGTTGAGTATTTGAGTGTATTGAGTATTCATTTCAGTTATTTTTCAGAACTACTGATCACCCATAATTTTCCATGAAGGTTGCAGCTCCTCAGGTAGTGGGAGGGCAGCATATTCTCAGAAAGGAAACCCATTGCAGAAAGAAAACGAACTGTTCTCTACCAGAAAATTGAACAGCATGTGGAAAGCCAATGCAAACAAGAATTAACTGCAAATGAGGGGACAGATGGGCTTGGCAGCCTGTCCTTAAAATGTCATCCAGAGAAAAAAAACCTCCTCTTAACTTGGAGTGCACGTGAATGGGAGTGGGAGATTATTGGAGATTTCATGCCGAGTATATTTGTTTTTTGAAAAAGAAAAGCTTCATGCTGCATTTCCTTTATTTTTTTGACAACTGTTTGAAATTTTCTTGAACTGCTGCAGGTAGAGCTGAACACAAAGATTTTCCTTTTCTTCATTCTGCTTAACAATAGGATACATATATCATACCTACGGTTCTCTTCATCTGACCTGAAGAACAGAGCAACTGGTTGAGAAGTTCACCTTCAGAGCCATTGCCCAGCTCCTACTGCTATCCTGTATATCTGGCATTCAATCGTATGTCTGTGCTAGGCATTTACCTGAACAACCCAGGACATAGGAACGCTCTAGAAAATGGCATTTTTTATTCTTGTGGTTAACCTTATGTGGTGGGTTGACCTGGACTGGCTGCTAGGTGCCTACTAAGCCACTCTATTACTGCCCCTCTTCAGTAGGACAGAGGCAGAAAATACAACCAAAAGCTCGTGTGTCTAGGTAAGGACAGGGACATCACTCAACAATTACCATCATGGGCAAAGTAGACTCCACTTCAGGAAATTAATTTAATTTATTGCCAATTAATATCAGAGTAGAATAATGAGAAATAAGAACAAATCTAAAAACACCTTCTCCTCACCCCCTCTTCTTCCCAGGCTCAACTTCACTGCTGACTTCTCTACCACCTACCCCCTGAGTGGCTCAGGGGGTGGGGAATAGGGGTTGTGGTCAGTTCATAATGCTTTGTCTCTGTCTCTGCTTCTTCCTTATGCTTTTCCCCTGCTCCAGCGTGGGGTCCCGTCCATGGGATACAGTCCTTCATGAACTTCTCCAGCGTGGGTCCTTCCTACTATCTGCAGTTCTTCAAGAACTGCTCCAGCATGGGTCCTTTCCGCAGGGTGCAGTCATCCAGGAAAAGACTGCTCCAGTGTGGTTTGCCCACAGGGTCACAAGTCCCGCCAGAAGACCTGCTCCTGCGTGGGCTTATCTCCATGGGCCACAATTCCTGCCAGGAGTCTGCCCCAGCACAGGCTCTCCATGGGTCACAGCTTCCTTCAGGGCACTTCCACCTGCTCTGACGTGGGGTCCTCCACAGGGTGCAGGGTGGATATCTGCTCCACCATGGTCCTCCATGGGCTGCAGGGGCACAACCTGCTTCATAATGGTCTTCTCCAGGGGCTGCAGGGGAATCTCTGCTCTGGAACCTGGAGCACCTCATCCCCCACCTTCATCACTGACCTTGGTGTCTGCAGGGCTGTTTCTCTCACATATTCTTACTCCTCTCTCACAGCTGCTGTTGCGCAGCTTTTTTACCCTTTCTTAAATATGTTATCACAGAGGCACGACCAATGTCACTGATGGGCTCAGCTTTGGCCAGCAGGAGGTCTGTCTTGCAGCCAGCTGAAACTGGCTCAGTTTGACCTGGGGGCAGCTTCTGGTGACTTCTCACAGAAGCCACCCCTTCAACCCCACCACTGCCAAAACCTTGCCACATAAACCCAATATACCTTGGCTCTTATTCCATCCATATTGATACTGTCCACAGTCTACAGGAAAATATCAATAAGAATTCCTGCCAGATAGCAAGATATAACAAAAGCAACATACTTCTGTTGTGTATGTGTAACATGCCATTATACAACGGCTGTGCTTAGTTTGTGTGCAAAAATCAGTGTACGGCAAAACCAAATCTATTAGTGTTAATTCCATAATGAAACCAGTAACAGTTTTAAGATTAAGAACACAATAAAACCAGCCAAAACCCAAGAAAACAAATAGAAAAAAACCCAACAGGTTAGAGGAAAAGCAAAAGGAATTTTCTTTTGCATTTCCAGGAATCAGAGATTAATACAAATGGACTGCTGAGGTCAGTTCCTGCTTTAGAGTCCATATCAGTTTTGGTGATAAAAAATAGATATCTCTGCTCAGTAGGAATTCACTAACAGCATCTTCATAGCCAGTCATCCTTGGTGATAATCAAAAGGCAATTTTCTTTATTGGGAAAGATGCTGTTAAGATGGAGTTGCTGATGACCTAATGAGTCAAAGTACCTGGAGGGTTGGTGCCAAAGAGGTAATTTCCTATGTATGGTCAGAGATATACTGTGTGATAGGAGCACAAAAAAGGGTGAGGAGCTGCTTTGTGTGGAAGGGAACAACAGGTAACTCTGGGAGTGATGTTCCTTTTTGACTTCAGGGGCATACAGACTCTGTTTTGTCTGCAGGGATAGGCAAGCAAAGCCATGGCCCGTTCTCAGGACTCCCTTTGTCTTGTTTTATATTCCTCGAAGGAAGCAAAGTTGCAGGAGACACCGTGGAGCTTCCAGTGGTAGAGTGGCAATTCTGCTTGTCTTTATTGATACTAATACCGTGTGAGAATGATGTTGGTGGAGGAGAATGAGTTGACAGAGACTGGGAGAGGTATGAGCTGAAGTATTTGTTTTGGTGTTGAGTGTACAGAAAACTTTGAGGGTTATCAAAGCAATTCAAATCAGTGCTGAGTTCTGCCACTGCTTCATGTGTCACATATCAGGTTCTTTTCTCAGATTTCCACCAAGCTCTTTGCTCCTATTTGGATATCTGCATTAAGATTGTGCACCATCTGGCTTTTAATAAGGAATGAAACTTAAAACAAGACTTCGAATGGATCAGGAATTGTTTAAAGTCTGGCATATTTATAAGAAATTCCCACCAGGGAGCTTCAAAGTAGTAGCTACTGGCTGCATAGTGGCTGTCACTAATTCTTCACACATAGGCTGCTTTTAACTTAAATTTTCTATTACTAAGAAAGCTAATTTTACATAAAATCAGAGCTTTTCTGTGTGCCATAACTAGAACAAAACCTGCTGCATTAGTTAATGCTAGCTGAATAGTAAACTAAAGAAGTCAGCAGAAGAGGAATAGAAAGAAACATTTTCTGGTTTTCTCCCGTCTCCAAGTGGGAGAGAACCTATTGGGCCATTTCATCATCTTCTTGCTTATTCCTTAATAATGTGCAGCCTGCACCTACGTAAATCCATACACCTTACTTCAGGCACATTTTTAGTTAAGGGTTTGGATGGTCCATATTTAAACGTGACTAAATGTATGTAAAGCTTTAAAAACTACAATAGGTCCTCAAGCTGAAAATTTTCTAGATACTACATTTTTCTGTGGTAAATATAAAGCAAGACTAGTCAGGCATATTATTTCCCATCCAGATTGTCAAATGATATGGAAAAGAGTTCATACTTGGTAAGGAAGTAATTAAAAAGGACATAATAATAAATTACAGACTACAGCTAATACAGCGCGCCAGCTTCTTCTGGATATTTCTTTAGACATAGCTCTAATCTACTCATCTTACAGTAAGCGTTGCTACAGGTTGCTGTATATTTATGAGCCTGATCAAATCCCGTCATATTAATAAGGAAACATTCAATATGGTCCTTTAGATTAGTATAGGTCATCAGTTTTTGCCCTTTCTTTGAAAATGAGTTGCACAAAATTTATAGAATTCTTAATTTATTGGAAGTTGTATATTGAAGAGGAATGGTTTTTTTTTTTGCAACAAATGACAATTTCTTAAGACATTGGTCAGAGTATATTTTCTTTTTATTTATTTAGCGCAAAATACTAACAGCGCATGGAAGGAAAAGGTTTAAAGCTTGGAAACAAAATAATTAAAACTAATTTACGACTGAGATCTGGAATGCTGAAATCCCAATTTCAAATGATGTTTTATGGTTATTGATAAAATTGCAAGATGGAGGAGAAAGTACTTTGGCTCCTGGCTCAGAAATCTGTTTTGATGAGTTCATTCTTTGCCTTATTCTCTGTTTTCTACAGCCAATGCAGTCACTTTCCAAAGTTGCTCAGGTCTGGTGGTTTGGATTCACTGATATGCTGATGGTTATATCAGTTTTGTTCCATTCATTTATAGAATAGACTCGAGCAAGTATGTTGAAGTTGCCAAGAAATGGTTTCATTTCTAAGTGACCAGTTAAAATTTAGTCTTAACAACTTGTTATGTGCAACATGGAATTTTCTAGGTGTCAGGCTGGAGAAAGAATAATATTACCTCTTTGGTGAAAATGCAGAAGGCTAAATACTGCTTGCAAGTGGATGTCTGTGAATTTTGATAGATTTACTTCTGTTTAAAGACCTTTTTCAGCATCTCAGATTTTCAGAAACAAACTCAATCTATTTACACCTGTATTAAAGAGACAATTTCTACAGTGGGGTTCTACAAAGAGCCTGTGTGCACTGATGGAATGTGCACTGATCCTACTTAAATTTAAGGGGAGCTAAGTCTTCAGTTCTCTTGGGCTCTTCAGAAAGTGTAGGTTGTCTGTCACCTGATGCCACTTAATGACTTATCTGAAGTTAACAGGTAGCAACCTCTGATGGGTGGGTTGCACATGGTACCTGGCTGTTCTGTCTGAGAACATTGTGCAAGGTTAAACTGTTGGGACACTAAACTTAGTAGTTTAATCGGTTAACTTTGTATATGCGGATGGAGTTTCCCTAGAAAAGTTCACTGCATGAGGAGTTTCCTGCTAGGGAGAGCAATACTTTTCAAGTAAGACTTATCCACATCACCTGTCCTGGACCTGTGTTGCCTGTTACAGTAGGATCTGTCTGGTCTTATCAACTCTTGCTGTGAACATCTTGGCATATTTTCTAGGGCTCCTAACCTCCCAGATTCGTATGGTTAGATAAGAACCTCAGATTTAAAATCTTTGAAAGTGTGTGGCTAAGCTTTTAGAGATCTTGTAGAAAGACTGTAAGCCTGACCTAGGCTGAATCCTAAAAGTTCAGAAGGAAAACACAGCAATCCCCACATGATAATTTAAATAACACATTGAATGGCTGCCAGACTTGTCAGGGGAGTTTGAGGCAGAGAATGGGAGCAAGATTCCTCGGAAGCAAAAGCAGCAGAGGAAGAGTGGGTAAGTCTTGAGTACAACTCAGAGGTACAACTTGGCGGTTCATGTTGGAGAATTGAACAATACAAGGGAAGCCAGAGCCATTGTAATCTTCATGGTATTTATGTGCTTGTCTTGCTCCAGAGCAGTGGAGAAGTAAGCGGATCCCTCCAGAAGAAGGGCATAACCTGCAGGAAGCATTGTTTTAGGTCCTCCCAAATCTGATGTGTGGGCAGAAAGTTCACTCTCTTTTATTGCAATTGTATTTGCTGTTTGTTTTTCACACTGCGATTACATTACCAAAAAATCCAGTCATTATAGGAAGAGCAACCATCCCACATGCTTGCTTCAGAACTAGTATTTATAGATTCAGTCCCTCAGGAAGGTTTCAGCACACAGCTAGTGAAAAATGAGTAATGATTGACCATAACATTTTAGTGAGGTGGAGCTGGCTGCTGAAGCTTTACAGGAAAGAAAGGTAGCCTCTCATCCTGTCCTTCCACTCTTTTCTGACAGTCAAAGCTTCCCACCTCATCTCCTACTCCAGCTCTTAGGAGAAATCATCCATCTGTCTTGTGTTTCAGCCAAAAGTCTAAGCGCTGCTCAGAGTGACCATGCCCTTTCAACCTCATGGCCCATGCCCCCTGCTCTGAATTGAGTCCCAGGGATTGCCTTCCCTTTCCTGCTCTGAAAGCTTTCAGCAGTCAAGCTTTCTTCCTGCTTGCCCTCCATTTAAAGGCTAAAGGTGTTTGTGGTGAGTCTGCTCCAGGCTGTGCTCTGCCTGTTCTCTTTGAAGAATGGTCCCTGCTAGAGGGATACAGGTCACGACAGCACAGCCTGAGGGCCGGGCTGGACATGCAGCATAGCTCAGCACAGCACAGGCTTGGACCTGCTCAGGTTAGCTGTTATGTGGATCCCTGATTCCTTGGTGTACAGTGGTCTCCCAGTCAGGATCACTACATTCCACCCCTTGACCCACGTACAGTTTACTTTTGCCAAAGGTATTTTAAGTTACAGGTGGCAATACTAACATAAGGGCTTCTCAAGCCCTAAGAGCCCAATAGAGCAGACATGGCCTGTTCAAGATTACTAATTCCTCAAATACAATGTCTTCTGCAAGGCTTCCAGTATAGTGTCTGGATTTCCAAGCAGTTGTGGACAATTACCTCTTCAGGAGCTCTGTACTAGGATGACATGGGCTGCCTTAGGGTCCAGTTGTTGTCACAGGTTTTCAGGAAGATGACTCCTTTCAGCTGGAATTTGATATGGCACTGATAATAGACCTCTTCCCTGGTGGCAACCATGAGGTGGCAACCTCCTGTTATTTCACTGGCTTTAGCTGCTGCTGTAGGAGCTCTTGGGCCTCTGGTGGTCCAGGCTGATGGGCAGTGTAATTTCATCTGCACCCCATGCAGAATTATAGTGGTTCTCAGGCACTAGAAAGGTTGGTTCTGCCATCGGGAAAGACAGCAATGGAAAAGGGAGAGGAGTAAAAGAGGTTGTTGGAAGAAACGAGGACTTCAAATTAGGAATAGGAAAAAAATGTACAGCAGGTAAGAAATGCAAAGGGTATCAAAGCAGAAGGGTAGGGTAGATGAGTACAGAAGTAAGTGAGACCTGATGGGTGGTGGCTGACAGTAAATACAAGGGTACAGATGTCATTGACTGTTTGTATAGCATGACAAGTGTATATGTATTTCAGAATATAACCCTTGGTGTTTTGAAAACTTTCTATTAAAGCATGTGGCCTCAGTAAATGACTGAGGATTTTGTGGTGCTGATCCAAAGAGCAGTAGGTTAAGATTTGCGTGTCGTAACTAAGGAGGAACTGTTCATGATATGCACATGGAGCGAATAATCTGGTTTAATTTCCTCCACAGGTACCTAGCCTGCACACACCAAACCACTCTGAAATTTGCATCAGTGCACAAAAAGTGGGGATGCTGGCTTTTGTTTTAACAGGTAAGCACTTCTCTGAATTAAAATGCTAATGTAGCCGTAGCCTGTTTGCATCAGAAGGGGTCTTACAGATGTCCTTCCACACTATATAGCAGTTAAGGGGAAAGGAAGGATTGTAGACTTAAGTTAGGATCTGTGAGAAGTGCTACATCATGCTTTTTATGTTCTTTGCAAACTGGGTGTACAGCATTTTTCTTATGGGACAGAGGCTATAAGGTGCCATGACCATAGGACTGATTTGCTCCATGTTTTTCATCTTTAAAACACAGAGTCCCATACTCAAAGGTCCACCTGCACTGCCCTGTATTCTTCCATTTGTGACACTCGATGATTATTGTATTGCTGAACTGACAGCGGTACTTAGTAGCAACGTAGGTCACTGGAGGTCTTGCTTAATGGTGACCCTTGGTTTCATCAGTCTTTTATCTAACACAAGCCCTGTAACATATTCATATTCTCATGTTCTACTAGAATCATTGCTTTTAAGCATTAGCTAGGTAATTGCTCTGATTTTTGATAGATCTGACTTGATATAGGGAATGTAAACAAAATACGTAGGCTGTGAACTACAGAGAACGTACTCAGTTGCTTGAATGACAAACATGCCTGGTTCTTCCTCAGATCCCTGCAGTTCAGCATTTGGGACTGGCAGAGCAGTGTCCTGCAGTAACTTCAAGTGGTAAAATTTTGTTTGTCAAGGGCAGATGAAGTCCTAAAAAAACACTTGAATATGCAATAGAAGGCGAGAGAAGGGAGAGTGCCTGACTTAATGGCAAAAAGTTTTCTAAAAAAAAAGGCCTCTGCTGAAATGACAGTTTGTTTAATATCCTGAGTTCTGAACTGGCCTCCGCTAGTGTCCCAATAGTCTATAGCCTTTTAAATGAAGTTTCAAAAGTGAAGCTGAGATTGTTTTTCTTTTCTGAACTAAGAAACCCAGGAGGTGTTGTGTTAGATGGAATGATGACAGTGGACTTCTAGTGGGATAGATGAAGTGGTAGAATCCTATGGCAAGACTTAATATTGTTCCAACTTCTATATTTATTAGTGCTGGATCAGTTGTCTTCTCCATGTTACAGGCTGAAACTATGATCAAGTTTATTAATTTGATGTTCCTTTTCAAACATAATTCAATTCCAGTGTTAACTTCTAGATTTATACTTTTTAAAAAAATTACATAAGTGATGTAACTCTGTGTTTTTTCAGATTAAAATGTTAGGAATTTATGATAAATAATTTTTACCATTGTTTTACATTTACATTTGATGAATTTCAAAGAATATTTCAGCTTCAAAGTCCATCTTTGAAAAGCAAATGTTTTCTCCAATTAGTTTTCAGTGTCAGAGTTTAAATGTCATGATTTAGAGAAACACAGTTTTATTTTTAATGTAAGCGGAGATATATTTAAATAAAAATGGTCTGACTTTTATAGAAGCACTTTGACATAGTCAGTTTCACCTTCTTATGACATCTTAAGTGATTTAGTCAAGTGCATATTTCATTTTAACAATACTGGATAGGGAAGTGAGTGAGGTTATTTGTGTTGCAAAAATGAAAGGACTGTCTTTCAAACATCTTGTAGTTTTACAAAGAAGACTTTTTATCTGATCAGGTCCCAGCCTTTTTTCACAAGACCTGAATAAACCTTACATATCCTGAATTTGGAAATAAGGAGAATCATGGGTGCTATGTGCTCCACTCTGACATTATTGAAAACAATTGTGCTTTATCCTATTTTTAAATGTTTATTTTGTCTGTGATGAGGTAATTTGTGCTAAAAGGAAGTATTTTTTCCTAATGGACGTCAGCCACCACAATCCACTTGCAAAATAGCTGGCCTTGTCTATGAATTGCAAACATACCTTTTATAGACAAACACAATAATTTATTTTATAAGCTGTGTTTTTTGGAAACCTCCTACTATGTCTTAGAAAGCAACTCCATTCTCCTCTAAAAGCACAACATCTCTTCAAATGCCTTAATTTTTTTTTCATCAACAGATTGATCTCCTGGGAAAGCTACTCAGATGGTGAACTACATTGATTCAGTTAAATTGTTAGTGGGGGTACGGTTGTCTAGCTGGAGATGGGGAAAATTGCAGGGGAAGAGGGAATAATGTTGTCATTTCTCTCCAGGTTTAAGTCCCTACCTCTGATAGCCCACACATCACACACCTGTTCAATGATCTTTCTTCCAAGGTGCCTTCTTCGAGAAGCAGGGCTGATGCAAATAGTCCCTTGCCTTGGAGCTCTCCTGCTAAATTTGGATAGGGCCTAATGTCCAGGGTGGTGCAGAACAAGGAGAATGAGGTAGATTCCTTCTACCTCACTAAAAAAAAGAGAAAAACCTCAACGGGAAACCAGACATTTTTGAACATTGTCTCCCAAACCAGCCCTAGACCTTTTCATCTGTTTCCTTCACAATCCAGATGCCATCTGCCCAGGTAATGCAACAGGTATCTTGGTACAGTATAGTGGATTATACAACTGTACCCATACGAATCCTTCTGTGCTTTGAGAGGTCCTTTTAAAGAGCAGAGGAACAGGTGCCACTGATGCTAAGGGTAGCAGTGACTTGCCCTGCCTTAAGATGGAACTTGATTAATTTACGACTGAGATTATACAGCACAGTTGTTCATGGCAGCCAGCTAGAAGGGAGACAAGAATTTCACACTAGTAATCTGTGACCTTTGAGAAATCTATTTGAAGTCGGTTTCAGAGAGTGGAGATTGTTAGCACAGATTGCTATGTTGCTGCCCTAGTAACACCCGTAGAAGGAAATATATAGTGAAGGTGTTGTTAGCTAAGCCAAAGCAAAATATCTTTATTTATAAAATAAATGTAGTTTTTAGCCAAACTCTTTCAAAACATACTTTGAACCATGCAAGCAGAGTTTAGATGACAATGATTAGAGCTTCCTAGAGTACTGTCATTGTGATTTTTCACCCAAAAAAGGCCCTGAAAAACATGAAGAAAATGATTGACTTCACTCAAAGCATCAGCATTCAGAAGTGGCATGAGAAGTCAAGCAAATTATATTTGTCATTTTTTTTTCCACTTTAACTTGAATTATGACAAATTCACATTTCCCTGTAGTTATGTGGTGCTGCTTTTAGGTCAGAATGATGTTTAACATTGTCAATCTGTAGAGATTACATTCAAGTGATTTCATGGATGACACAGTGATCGGGGGGAATACTGAACTTCTTCTAAATATCCTCTTCCAGATGCTTCAAGTTCCTTGAGCCACAGGTGATAGTTCACCTCCAGAGAGCTGCACTTTAGATAAGCCACCTGGCTTTTGTCACCTCCTGTGTAGATTGTAACTATTCATTTGATAAGAGCAGCAGAAAAAACACAGCTAACTTCAGCATCTGAAAAAAAAAGAATGATGCTGACTGAAGAAAGATTGTTTCTTTCCTTAACCTCTTACTAAAAAAATTCCAAATATGCGAGGGCAGCATAGTAACTGTGTAAAGTAAGTAATACATGGCCTTTAAATGTCTGAAGAGATTGTCTTATACAGGGGACTTAGCACATACAGCTGATGACACTTTATAATAAAGAAAGCAGGTGATGCCCTTTCTCTGACTAATTTTATTTAGTAAGACTTTCCTGTCACACTATTCTTTGTTGGCATATTTGGAATTTGTAAGGATTATACATGGAGAAAATGTTAGGCAACCAGCTGTAATTTCCGTGTGACCTTAACTTGACTTATGCTAGTAAAGTGGTCATAAAAATGATTGAAAGGAAGAGAGAGAAGGAGGACTATGGAAACTAAGTCCAAACATGATTTACTGCTACATACACTGTAAACATCTCCAGACTCCATGCTTTCACTTACCTATAAATTGAGGTGTATGCTTCAGTTCCAGGCAGTGTAGCCACTCCGAAAAAATCAGAGAGCAAGGTGGAGGGCAATGGGAATCTGGTAGGTAGATGTCTCACCTGAGCTATAGGAGATCTGCTTTCCCATAGACTTGTGCTGTTTTGGACAATTTCACTTATGCCAGATTTTTTCTGAAGGCATGAGCTGATTTGGGCTATACCAGCTTTCAAGGGGATGGTGCTTACCACTCCATCAAAACTGGAGTATTTTTGGATCTCTCAAGTAGACAAACAAAAAACTCAAGGGATTCAAAATTGATAATCAGTTTAAGAAAAGTGTGACCTTGCCTTGTTGGGTTGAAGTTGCCCGTGTGTGTGCACTAGGGTTGCTCATTCTTCCCCTTTTCCTGGAGACAGTCATGATCAGTATGCTGGAGATTGTGAGGGACCTGGGGATACGATGGGAATGTGGCCTATTAGGTAGGATTAATATACCTGAAGTTAATGTTTTTAGCTTTGTGATCACTCTGTACCAGTGTCATACCCTCTAATTGGAAGAATTTTTCAGGTTTTGTCAGAAACCTTCCTTCTGCAAAAGAATAAATTATTATTATTATAATTTTGCAGTGTAATGTTTCCCAATGCACAGTAGTCACCAAATTGCACGGTCTGTGCATAGATAATCTTTGGGTACCTGCAATACTGCAGTTTCTGTAGACAGAGAAGTCAAAAGCTCTAACTTTTTGCCATCACTACCCCATTCATTCAGTAATGACGGAGCACAAATAGCGTTTCCTGGAATCTCATTTTCCCTTCTGAATTGTGGGCAGTATTTCAGTCTGAATTCAACTTTGGTGTCCTTTGGTTTCGCACACGCTGTTGCATTGCTCTGCACAGACAGACTGTGGCACCCAGCAATGAAGCAGAACCTGAGACCCAGAGAAACGTTTGCATTACTCTCTGATAATATAACCAGCAAGTTTGCAGGTGAAAAAGCCAGTAATTTTCTTAGCCTTTCACATGCTGAGACGGTAGCAGCTGCTGGTTGGAAACAGAAACTACTCTCACGATATGCTCATCTACAAAAATAAGGGGCTGTGCTTGAGAAGTTTATATTCCCTGTTTTCAGTATGGGGAGTATTTTACAAACTTTGATGTGTTTTAGAAAGGAAGAAACTTTCCTAGTACGACTCTCTGAATAAAATAGTACTTTCTGTAGCTGTAAACTGACGTGTTGAATTCGTTATTCAAAGCAAATTAATAACAACTGAAATAAGATAATCCAAGCATACAGTATCTTTGCCATATCCTGAACTCATTTACTGGAGGAGTTTTGACACTGTAATTTAGGGATGGTAACCTGAAGGCTGTTTTACAGCTTTTATAAAGATTTGACCCTATGAATACTTCCTGTTTTTGATTGCAGCATCATGGGATTTGAGCTGATCAGTTTTACATTACAGCCCTTAATTTTGTAGACTCTGACTGTTCTGAGCTTTTGAAATATGGACATACTGAGTTTTTGAAATACCGCACTCCTGAGCACTGAAAATCTCAGACCTAGACTGAATTTTCAGGTGATGACTTTTCCTGAACACAGACTATAAATTATTTTAAAAATATATTCCACAGGGTTTTTTATGTATCTTTATGTAATTTTATTAGAAGCTTGATAATATTGTTGGAAAGCCTAAACTGATTAGTTTCAACAGGATGATTAGAGTAATAAGTAGGTTAAAAAAATCTCTTACGCTTATGGTAAACTAGATTTTATTTTTCTTAGTGCCCATTAGGCAACAAGAAAGTCAAGGTAGGTTGTCTTACAAAACAGTACATGAAAGCAGTTGATACACTGTGCTTGAGTCCAGGTTGTGGTTCGTACTACACTCATTTTAATTGTTACACAAGTGGTTCATCTTTTTCAATATTCTATCTTTAATTTACCTGGCTATATATAGGAATTTTCTCCATGCAGATATCTCGAAGCCTTTAGCATACCCAGAGGAAAGGGGTAATATTTAGGAGGTTCTTTCCTGTAACTATTTCAGGCAGCCAGCCCATTTACTGGGGCTTTGGGGAGTTTAGACTTGCTGAAGCTGTTGTTGCTAAGTGGAAACCTAGTAATCACAAAGTCTAATTAAATTAAAACTAATACTAAAAAAAAAATAAGTAAAAGAAGAGAGAGAGAATATATTGTTATGTCATCTTGCTCCTCGTTTGCAGTGGCTTCAGCTCTCATAAAGTTCAGGATGTTCATTACAGAGTACAAAACGTGCTCAAAGCACACTGACCAATATGCACAGATGTTCTGCACTCACTTTTGCACAGCTGTAAACCACTGCGCGAGCAGGGCGATGCAGTGAAGAATCAGGCTGTGTTCTGCAGTGTCACAGCGCAACTGAACTTTAAACCCATGTGGGCTTTAGGCTGAAAAAGGAGCTTTGCTTTTTCTTTTTAGATAGGCCTAGTGATGGAGTTAATGCAATTTTTTCAACAGTATTACACTGGAAAGTGATCAGTCTCCTTCACGGTCTTCCCAGTGAGATCTAACCAGGATTTTGTGAAGCAGAATCATGCCTAACTGCTTCATGATGGGAGACCTCAAGTAAACCTGGTAACGGTGAGTGGATTAGTGGGTTCATCCTAGGCAATATGGTAGTCAGAGTTGAGAGGGTGTAAAACCTAATGACAGGCTTATTAGGGTGCTGAAAGACTTTGTGGAGCTTTGCATGGGAGTGGAAGTGCTAAACCCTGTATCGTCAGCAAATATCAATGAGATATTATTTACCACCTACTTTAATGCCTCTTGCAGTTGTTGTTCTTCACTCTCTGTCCTAACCTGTTGTGTATTGTTGCTTGGTGCTTTTAAGTACTTGTTCCCCAAGTGAGGAATTGTGGAAGTGATAACTGCAGAACAGCAATGTGGCTAATAAAACTGTAATTCTAAAACGAGCCGTGCCTTTGCTAGCTTATTACTTTTTCAGAAATTCTTCCTTTGGGATAAAAAGCTGTTGAGTCAGAAAGGGATAGGGACAAATGGTGCAGGATTAGATACTAAATGAGTATGTTCAAGGGATATCACCTACCAAAGAAGTCATTCCATCCCTAATTCATGGCTTACCAGGATATCCTCCCTGTCTTTTTTCTTTAACTGGAATGAGGTACACAGCTGCAGAGAGTTAGGATCTAATATGGACAGATGCTTCTGACAATAATCATGTGAAATACGGAAATAATACTTGCTAAAAGTGTCATCTTTTTTTTTTTACATTATTACAAAATCTTCAGAAATTCTCTCACGAGTTTGACACAAACATAGGTAGCATTAAGCACTGACAGAACCATATGTGCAAATTGAAACGCTTCAAATGTGTGTCTACAACTTCTGTATACAAGTCAGTATCTAGATGCTGTTTATTAACCATACCAAAAATGCTGTAGATCGTATTGTGCATTTACTGTTACGAAGAATCATGACCAAGTTAATATGAATAAGAAGCAGCCAGCTAGATATGAGAAAAAAACAGATCTTAAAAATGGAGGCTGTTCCTCTCATTGTAGATAAGAGGAGGCCAGGCTGCAGCTGAAAAGAGAAAGCACTTAAAAGGAGAAAAACAAACAGAAAGGTAATTTATATAACAGTTACAAGAAACAAGACCAAAAGATGTGAGTTTATATTTAAAAAATTAAGCAAAACCACAGGCCAAAATACTTCTACTGTCATTTGGAAAGTGAATTGATATTTTGTAAGTGCTGAAAAGGAAAGACTGTTCATCTTGGGAGAGTTTTTCCACTTTTATTTTTGTATGACTTGGGTGTTAAGAACTCAAGAAACTGGAGGTCTCAGGCCACTCAACAATATTGCTGGTAACCAGATAAAACATGCTTACAAATACCTGTTTGTGGAGCACCCACTACTACAGACTGGTTTGAGTGGGTTCCCACTGGTGTCAAGTTGTGTGTATCGTCTTTTTGTTGTATTAAAACTTTTGTGCCAGCAGCTGTCCTTGTATATAACTGGAGGAAGGCAAAGCTGTATTCATTCATAAACATGGCTGAAACTCCCTGGTATTTCTTTATAATAAAGTGTAGACAGGTTGTTTTTAATTGCAAAAGACTCGAGGACTTTGGAGACGGATTGAACAGTGAGCCAGGGAAACATTGCACAGCATTTGACGGCAATCCCAGGGGAATGCTGGAGGGCCTAGATGGATAGCCACGAGACAGACACAAGTCGGTGGGAAAGACTCTGACCTGAGAAGACTGATAGCAGGTGCTATGTATGGATGCACGCTAGTGCAGGAAACTATTTTAATAATTAATGATGGCCATAAAGCACAATGCGGCCCTATTACAGCCCAGAAAAAAGTAATTATGTAGGCTCTGCTGCAGCATATTGATTGACTGACTTGATGTATAGTTTGGGCTTTATCCTCTGAGAAGTGTTTTATGTGGCTGTATTTAAAAACAAAGACTTATGTTTGTGCTTTTGCTCACCGTGGAATTTATAAATTATGCAGCTTTCCAAACTCATTAAAAAAACAGTATTGCAAGACAACAAAGATTTAAAACTAAGATGGAGGATAAAATGATGCAGAGACCCCAAAAACCTGATGTTTGCTGAAAATGCCAGACGGGGTGTAGGGTCGTTGTTTAACTCTGCCCCTGACGGTAACTCCATGGTCTATATACCCTTTACTTCTTCCCCTAGCCCAGTCCTGTTAACTGAGAAACCTTTTTGAATTTTGGATAAAAAATTTCTGCCATGTACCACTTTTTCCCTCCTCTGTGTTATTTGCAAGCATGCTTCTCAATAACTGGGAGTACGCATTATTTTTTTCCTTACGGGAACAGTCTAGAAATTAGCTTTGGAGCCCGTGGAATAGTGTGTGCAGATCATTATCTATGTAAGTCCCATTTAGTTTAATTGAGCTCCATTTAAACTTAAATATGTTGTCTTGAAAATTGTTTTCCGGAGCTGTCCTCAGAGTATCTTGGAAAGGATTCCATGCTTGAAGAAAATCAGTTCAGTGTTCCTAAAGCTCTGCCTATGGGAAGCTAACATGATCTTTAACCGTTTTCCAGGGCATTTTTCCCCCTACTTTTTATGCAGTTTTAAGGAGCTCCTTTTGTTAAGAGCATCTCAGCACTCATAATGAAAAGTTAAGTAATACTCTGGTTTGTTTGCTTCAAAGCAGAGCGGAGTTAAAGCACAGTCTGCTTCAAGGAAATAGCTGGTTTTGCTTCCTCTTTGAACAAAGAGAAAGAATAAAGGTTGTTCTGCTTAGGAACTGTGTACACTGTAGTCTTCACTGTGTACACAGTTTGTGAAGACGTACCTGAGCTAACATTAACCTAAGCAGCCCCAGTGCCGCCAGCATACCATTGAGTGTTGGCTGCAAACTCCCAAGAGGGGGAGGCTGTGAGTTAATATTGTGCTGACCTCCATGTTATAGTGGCCGCACCTCACTGAGCTCTCTGGGCTAGGGCTCGAGACTGTCCCCAGGAGATACTGTCGTGGATGTGGCCACAGGAGGTGCCATTCATGCTTTGTGTTGTGGGTTTAAATGAAACTTCAGGATGTAGGTCCAAAGCTGCCTTCCACCCTTGCTGAAACCTGCAGTGCTTGTATCTTCAAGCAGGTGAATACAGCCAGTCCAGTCTATCTTTTCCAGTAGAGGAGAAAACAGTTTGTAACAGGAATATGTCATGCCATGACAGAGAGAAAATGGAAAGAAAGAAAGGAGCTGGGTGGAAGTGAGTCTTGCGTGGATGGCACCAGAGGCTTTTCTTTTAAAGAGGTAAGTGCTCCCCAAGGATTGTGCTGGGGACTTGTCCTATCCAAACCATGACAGGACCTCTTCGAATGTAGCATGGTGCCTCACTCCTTCCCACTTTTTACCTGGTCTTCCTTTGCATGGAACATAAAGTATGAGATGAAAAATAGAATTGGGGCAATGTGTGGTCAGCCCTGGTCCCACCACAAGACAACCAAGGCATATGAGTAGCCCCTGAAAACTGGGAAGCAGACCTTTGTCTGGTAATATAGACTAGGTTAGTAATACAGAACACAGCTATAGACTCCTTGGTTTCCTTTGTAATTAATGTTGAGAAATAGACAGGTTTGATGAGCTTGTTGGAACTACTCTTTTGGAGGTGCCTGTCTCTTCACTGAATATAAAAGGAGTTTGGGCAACTGAACTCTTGTCATAGGTACCAAAGTTAGGTAGGATGATCTGAGGCCAGAGAGTCCTTCTGTAGGGCCTGAGCAAGTGCTCTGTCCTTTGACAGTTTCAGGAGTCTGAAAACTTAAAGTGATGCAGAAAGTCTAGATCCCACGAAAGATGCCATCATACATGAGAATTAGGAAGACCGGTTCACTCAGTTTTTGAACAGAAGGGAAAAGTGGAAACGGATGCAATGCTCGCTGAAATTGTATATATATTGTATTTTCCAGACACTAAATAAATAAATTGATGATCAGAAGGCTGGAGCACCTCTGCTATGAAGACAGGCTGAGAAAGTCGGGGTTGTTCAGCCTGGAGAAGAGAAAGCTTCGGGGAGACCTTATAGCAGCTTTCCAGTATCTCAAGAGGGCCTACAGGAAAGATGGGGAGGGACTCTTTATCAGGGTGTGTAGTAACAGGATGAGGGGTAATGGTTTTTAGCTGAAAGAGGGTAGATTTAGATTAGATGTAAGGAAGAAATTCTTTACTTTGAGGGTGATGAGACTCTGGAGCAGGTTGCCCAGGGAAGTTGTGGCTGCCCCATCCCTGGAAGTGTTCAAGATCAGGCTGGATGGGGCTTTGAGCAACCTGGTCTAGTGGAAGGTGTCCCTGCCCATGGCAGGGGGATTGGAACTAGATGATCTTAAGATCCCTTCCAACCCAAACCATGCTATGATTCCGTGAAATACTATTCTAACTTGCCAGTGGTGTGCTGCTATGGAATCTTTTGTGATATAAAGCTTTAGCCAGAGGGGACAGGAAATTAATCAGTTCTAGCATGTAGGTGTCAGTAATTCTTTTTGCTAATATGAATTTGAAACAAAATGTACTGCAAAGAATATTTCAGTTATGGGAAAAATCAATCCACTCGCAAGGCCCCCATCCTTGTTAGTAAGTTGCTTCCTTGCAAATAGCATCTCACTGATCCTTAAAAAATCCAGAGGCTTGTATTTTAAAAACACTGATGCTGCTGCAGGCTAGGTGATTGCAGCCATTAGTTCCTCTTTATGTCAGGGAAGGATCTGGCATCAAAAACCCAGAGGATTCCTAAACTGTTTCATGAATGCCTTAAAAACAGAAAGTCCTTATTGCATTCACAGGAGGAAAATCACTAAAGTGGGAAAATTCCCCTTCATTAATCTGACTGATGAACTGGAAAATCAAAGCAATTGTAAATAAGAAATGTTGCCTAGTTTTCTTATTTTTTTGAAATGCTTTACACCCTGCATGCTTGGTTCACGTTTCATACATTCTTTCTGGTAGCCATGAAAAATGAGCTGGGAGACTGCTAAACTGTGATCATGCAACTTTATGGTTTCTTTCTCAGTCATCTGATGTTTTATGTGGTGTCAAAGATGTTTATAAAATGGATGTCTAGCCTTTCTGAAGCAGAGCCAGCCTTTTCAAACCAAACAGATGTGCCATTAGTACTAACCATAATTATTAAATAGTAATTGCATTGCCTTAAGCTTTAATAATGTATAAAATACAAATTGTCAGGAAAACTACCACCAACAAAGAATACTTCTCATATTGCGAAACAGTCTTCAATGCTGAAGTTACAATACAGAAAGCCGTATCTCCAGCTGATCCACACTTAGGGAAGCAAAAGATGCACAACTGATTTTCTTGTAATTTGCCCTAGTTTATTTGAGCTAACGCAATGGCAAAAGTCACTCAGGTGACTTCAGGACCTGTCACCTGTGTTAACAGTTTTAAAGCAATTTTTGAGAGAAAACCTCAGCAGGGATGTGGAAGAGAATAGAAATGAGCATGAAATGCAAAATGTGTTTCTCAGAGAAAGACTATTGCTCACCACTCTCATTGTTTGTCTGAGAACAGACAGTACCATGTAGGAAAATTGCTAAAGATGGAGAAGTTGGGTCAAGAATAAAAATTCTTCCTTTGCAAAAAAGATTGTGTTTCATTCAGAGCAACTCCAGTTCAATAAACTTTTGCTGAATTTAGAGGGGAATTCTGGACAGCTCTGCTGAGGTTTTTGGTGGATCTGCCTGGAATTGGAAGAACTGGAGAACCGGAGTTTCCCAGCTCTGTGGCTCTGGGAGCAGTTCATGTGGCAGGAGAATGCAGGGGCTGAAGATCCCATACATGTGTGGGAACTGCTCATTTACTCGGTTTCTTATCAGATTCTTAGCTTTTGCAGGTGGTGGTGAAACATTGCCAAAATGTTGTGTTTGCTGTTTCACATTCCTGGCTTTAACAGATTTTAAGTGTTTGCTTCTAGAACTGCAGTAAGAGACTTTGGTGATGAGAATGTACCCCCACCACCAGTTCCATGTTGCCCCATTCTTCTTCTCCCCTGCCTCTCTCCAGCCTTTATTACTTGCTGAAGGGAGTGTCTTTCTTTCCTGCCCTTCACCTTCTCTTCCAGCTACTTAGAGTCATGACCTCCCTTTCCCCTTCCTCAGAGCCTCCTCTGGCTGCTGGATGGTGGCGATGGGGGTTATAAGCGGCAGGAGAAGGCTGCAAGAGCCATGGAGTGAGGAGGGGGCAGATGGCTGTGGTAGTGAAGGCAGCAGCGGGTGCTTTGCAGTGTTTCTCCCCTGTGGTGGAGAATCCCTCCTCCCATGGTAGAGGAACCTCTTGCCATGGCTGAAGCTGCAGCCTTTTGTCAAGAAATAAATGCAGGCTACAAGACTTCACTCTCACTCATAGTTTTACTGCCCAGCCTGTCATAGCATGCCACCTTGCAGAAGGGAGTTTTACACATGAATTCAGAGCACTGGGAGTAGGCCGCATCCTGACCCCTCTTCACCACCAGAGACATATCTCCATGGACAGATGAGAACAAGCTTAAGCATTCTTACTGCTGTTGTCCAGGAGCTGTGTAGCTTTATGAGCATGTGTTGTGCCAAGCAAATGTTTACTGGCCTGTTGACAGCATGGTCTGTAGACAGAGTGAATTTGGGCTTGTCCGCCGTCTTTCTTTGTAGAATGCTCAACTATAGTCACATTCATTTTCCTTCTTCTTTAGCGAAGAGGGTGAAGAGGAAAACAATAGGATCTATTGGAGCCCTGTCTACATGAAGAATCTTTTTGGCATTAACAGCAGTGCAGCTCAAGTGAGAGATTAAGTCTAAGTGTTTGAGAAGACATGTTGAGGGTCAGACAGATGGGAATGTTCATCATTCATAATGTGATGCATTGAGAGAAGATAGAAATATTGTATTCCACACAACAGTTTTGCTTGGTGCGTGAAAAGGTTCTGTTTCAACGTGGAGGAAGCAGAACATCTCTTCACAAAATGAAGTGCCTGAAAAGCAGGTGTTCACATAAAGCAGAGCTCTGTGTCTTTCTGTGCCCACAAGTAGGAATCTCCACAGACCAGCGTATCAAGAACGATGTTAGCAAGGCAAACTACAACTTGGTTTCACATGTGCAGTATCTTAAAGTGTTGTCAGACCTATTTCTAGCTTGGAAGAATAGATGTGATTTAGTATCTTTCATGGGCGTGAGCCGCTGAGTGTAAAGGATGCCTGGAGAGTACTGTTTTCCTGGGTAACACGTGGTACACCAGCCCCGGTTATTGATTGTCTTAGGCAGAGCTTTCTCAGCAAACAAAAATGCAGAAGATATTACATTAACAATATATCTAAAATTCAATGCCATTTAACAACTGTTGGGACGATCGCAAGTCTTTGGCTGTTGTTTCTGTCTGTCTTGCTAGTGTCTTAGATTTTCTTCCTTTGATTAATTAGTATTTGTCAGAATATTACAGGTGAAGTTGCCTACTGTTTGTACTCCTTGCAGCCCTACTGGATTATCTTGTCAGATGCATCTTCTTCCCCATCCTCCCCAGCAGCCTGAGACAGTTCACTAGGTTTGGATTGAGGCTACTTACAAAATATGTTTCTCATGTTGAACATGCCCTGAGAGCAGGACCGTGGAAACATAAGTATGCATGGCTATTGGTAGCAATTAATTACTAATCTATACTAAATTTGAAGCTCAGTTTAAACAGTCCAGTATTGCTTTCCCCACAGTGTTACCTAAACTTCTTCAAAGAAATCCCACGTGAGTAGATAGGTTTCAGCAGAATATATTTGGGACACAGCTGGGCCTGACCTCTAGCCTTGAAACAGGCTTTCTGTTTAGAGTAAATGATGAGTGGCATGTGGTTTGTGCCTCCTAGAAGACCAAACTCATTCTCTTTTACTGAAACTTTCCTACCCTGTCTGCATAACTAAACATTCATTGAATGGGGAATTGACTCAGCTGTCCTTCTTTCTGTAGTGAGTACCTTAAAACTGGACTGAGGAATCTAGCTTGCTGCCTTGAGATCATATTTTTAGGGTAAATGAAACAGTGTTGATAGAAGAGACTGACAAACCCCACTACAAAGACCCTGTAGCCAGGAGCAAGGACATTTAACTCGCATAGGTGACACCAGATTGGTAGTCCTTCCCCCATTACAGTTTAATTATTTGTGCAGCTTCAACAAAAGAGACTAAGACTGCTATATAAGTCACTTTTGTCAGCGGAGAGATCCCTACGTTTTTATAAAATGAAGTGCTCCCAATCACTTTGATGAATAATCTAGTTTTCTAATTGCTTTTCAAATTTAAACAATTAACCTGAAATGAAATGTTTCCTCTACAAGATGTCTTGGTCTTGAACATACTCTTAATTCTTCTGTCCAGAAGGCAGTCTTGGTACTTACTGGCAGGTCTGTGAACTGATATATGCACTAGAAAGTGGTTCAAGTGACAGCCTAAAGATGACTGTCTTGATGTAAAGTTTCATGGTGTCATGCGGTACAATACTGAGATCCTGAATCTAATTCTAAGTTAAATAGTCCAGTTACAGATTTTGTGTAGCTGTAATACCTAAATATTTTAGTAGCTTTACATAGTTCACAAATAAATATAGATTTCAAAATTCAGATTAGTATACACGTAGTTAGTGCAAATTTTTTTAACTGAAAAGCTAGCTGGAGAGGGAATAATTTCTTTCTATTATTGTTTGGAGAGTAGCTATCAAATGTTTTCTAGTTTAAACCAAACCTGACCAAGTTCTGGTCAGATTTCCAGCCCAGTAATTTTTCTACAGCAATCTACCATTATACCTGAAAATATTAAGCTAATCTCTGATATCTATGCTAGAAAATTCCTGAGGGGACAGATCCTTTGTGTCTCCATGAGAAATGAAAATATGAGCTAGCTGGGTTCCCTACATCCAGAAATGATCCAAAGTTCCTAAGGATTAAGCATTGTAGGACAAACTTTAGCAAAGGTTGCTGTATCCTTACTTACAATGAGCTTTCATTCCTTATCTTGATTTTATGCAGGAATGAGTAAAGACAGTGCCAAATATATTTAGTTTTCAAATAAACTGATGGAATAGAGCTGTGTTTAGGACTTGGTTAAAGAGGGTATTTCATCTGAACTGAGCGTGTGTGTTAGCAGAGATGACAAACTGTTAGTTATGACTTCAGTCAGAGTTATTGAAGCCACACTGAGCAAGTGTCTTGATAAGGAAAGTTCCCTTTCAATAAATATTTAAATGTGTGTGTGTAGTTGAAGAAGATGGGCAGAGATAGTCTCTAAGCTAACAGATGGTTGATTTTTACAGGTAGCAGTTCCAACTCAAGCTAAATGTTTTCCTTTTGGCTAGCATGCTGGAGGGTTTGTGTGCTCTGACCTTTACCTGATCCGACTTTATGGCTGTGCGTGTCCCACCAGTGTTGGTGGGAAGAAGCACTGCTAATGGTCTCTGTCAGTGTGTTTGCACTGGAGAGTCAGCCAAGCTAGCTGTAATTAAGACAGGGTAGCAGAAGCAGTCTAGCTGTGGTCATAAAGAAACTCCATGCTTTGTGGGAATAGTGCTGCCATCAGGCTGTCCTGCTGGTTTAGAAATAGATTTTAAGCTTTGGTCCACCAGTGCTTCCCACTTGGTGATCCAAAGATGGTCCTTGGGACATAGACTGTGGTCCGTGAAATGACTGGAATTACTTTATTTTCTTAACATAAATATTCGTTTCTCTACAAAGCAGTGAGAGAAAATAAAAGGAATGAATGAACACTCATAGTTTGCTCAAATTTTTACTTGGTTATAAAGGAGCAGTTGCAACAATACGGTGAGTCACTGTGGCACAAGATGGGCAGTGATTTCTCAGGTTAAAGGAAGGTGAGAAACACTGTTCAACTCTACGCTGTTGCAAATAGTTTGTATTGTCTTGTAGGACAAGAGATAATGGGCAGAAGCATGAACATAGGAAGTTCCATCTTAACATGAGGAGGAACTTCTTTCCTTTGAGGGAGGCAGAGCACTGGAACAGGCTGCCCAGAGAGGTGGTGGAGTCTCCGACTCTGGAGACATTCAAAACCCGCCTGGACGCCATCCTGTGCAACCTGCTCTAGGTGACCCTGCTCTGGCAGGGGGGTTGGACTAGATGATCTCCAGAGGTCCCTTCCAACCCTGTGATTCTGTGATTCTGTGATATATCCTGCTTGAAGAAAAATGTATTTTTAAGCCTGGCTGTGAGAGAGGAGGAGTGACTGGATAGTGGAAAAATCTCTTTGTACAGTTGTAACAAGGAAGAGCACTCCTTGGAAAACTTTTCAGAGATTTTATTTTTACATTAAGGACCATACAAATCTAAATGCAGAGTGGCAGGTTGGAGTGGGAGCAGTGACACTTTGTGAGCCATTTCTGGCTGTCCTTAGTCCTCTTATCATTCTCCACTGAGCTGTCAGCTCCTGCGGCATTGAGCTATCATTTCCAGGACCTCTGATTTGGTGGAAGGGTAGCCATTTTGAAGGAGAGCAGGACTTATGCCAATAGTTCAAAAAGGACCACAGAAATTCACTGCCTACCTCAATCTAATTTGCTGCCAGGGCTTTTTTCCCTTGCTATTTTTTAATGGGGTCTGTGATTAGTGGGGAAACAAAGTTGACTTACATTTACAGCTTGCATCATCTCTGCTGAATACCAGGAATCCCCAAGGCTCTGACATTGCTCTCGGTGAAACAGCAGGCTTTTCTGAATGGCTTGCATTTCTCCTGCTGTTAATTCTCCTTTAGCTTTTTCTGCTTGTCTGTTTCCCTTTGCTCATATAGTAACCTAAACTAACATTATTTACTTCCCTCAGGTCTTTTTGATTTTAGATTTTTCCCTGCGATTAGTCATCTGTGTCAAGAGAAAACCGAAGCAGGTTTACAGCATTGCTAGTGCAAAGGTTGTTCATGTAAGAAAGAAAGATCTAGCTTCCCAATTCATTGACAGCATTATGGAAATTTATCTTTTGAGGAGGTTACTTGGAAGGCTTTTTGTTGTATTACTGTCTCCTTGCACTTTCTCTCTTAGTTTTAACCTGAATATGTCTTCTAGTGCTGTATCATGTGGGTTAGTGCAGCCCACTGCAGAGTATGTTGCACATTAAATGCAGAACACAGTGACATTTAGGCACACTTGTGCAGATCTTGCAAAAGGGTAAGAGGTCTAAGCAGCTCAGTGGTTTAAATTTTGAGCCAGCAAATGGCATTTCTATTTACTCTTTATCTGTTTGTCAAATTTTAAAGGCAGAGAGAGCTTTTCCTCTAAATGTAAACCTTAAGTAATGAACTCTGGGAGACTGAAACATAAGATTTTCCATGATGGATCGCACTATTTTGGCATTATATGTAGTATCATAACACTGTCAGTGACTAGTAGCAGAAAGGTAAAGTAGAAAAGGGGAGACATGACTTACTTTATAGTAACTTTTTAAAGTAACTTTATGGTGATCTGCACAAACCAATCTTGGCTCATGTCTGGAGCTTCCAGACATTATAATGATAACAGCTTTTAAAGATAATATGATTTTTCTTTTCATTTCATAAAATTCAGATGCATGAAACTTTCCCCTTCATCCACATCCATGCCATTAATCTTACTCTCAGTCTGGACTTATTGGTGTAATGTTATTGTCTATGTGTTTAGGTATAGGTTATGGGAAAGAGAAAGCACAGAAACGGTGCTAGGCTTGACATTTAGCACACAGCTAAGCCACTCACAATACAGGTGCCACAGCTGAGGGAAAAACTTAGTCCATATCAAGGTATTTGAGATTGTGCATGGTACCTGATAACTGGCATGTATCCTTTCTAATGTTAAAATGGGGTGAATGCAGCTCATATTTTACAGTTCTGGTGAACAGTCTCTGCCCTTGCTGTGTTCAGGCTCTTGTTCTTCTCCCTGGTGTACCAGCAGGAGGAAGGAGCTGTCTGAGAGGTCCTGCACAACCTGATTGCGCTAAGTTTGGCCCAGATGCCATTGAACCATGTAAACCCGCAGGTATGGTTTTTTTCCTGTTTTCTTTTGTCTTCTTCTTTCTCAAGAGGATCTTCAGTGAGTTTCCTCCACCCAATCTTGTTAGCTTTAAAAGTCCAGAGTGGGAGACCTTGAGAAAGCCTCTGTTCAAGATCCTGGCAATGGCAAAGTCATGTGTGGCCAGCAATACTGTGTTCGTGGTCTTAGCTGGAGGGCTAGACATGATTGTGAACGAATGATAAGGATGAGTGAGGAAGAGGTTCTTCAGGGCACAGGATCTTGGTAGAGCAGCTACCTCTTTGTATAAGCTTCACTTTCCATCTTTTAAGCTCTTTATTGCTATTACATGCTTGAAGGCAGCTGCCCCATCCCCATGAACTCCCTAGTGGGCTCCTAACCCTAGGAGAGTACTGTGGTGTTATTGCAAAATAAATGCAATTTAAAACGATTTGCATCACTTTTTAGTTTGTATGTAAAATTCTTAGTGTACTGTGCAAAACTATCTGGTCATTTCTTAATCAATTAACATTGCCAGCTTTCCTGCCTTAAACTGAAGAGCCTACGCTACATAATTTCAGCCTAATGAATCCCATAGTATTCTGTGCCTTGACCCAAAGGTTCCTCTTACCCTACTTTGCCCTGAATTCCCATGTCCTCTGATGTCCAGGACAGAATGTCAGTTTTGAATAAAGAGACAGCACAAAATATATGGAAATTGGAGGAGGTGATGGATCCAAGGGCGTGACAGCCTTCTATTTCTGTACTTACTGAAAAAGGAAGTAAGCAAGCCAACCCAGAAGTCCTCAGTGTTTGAAAGGATAACACCAAAAATTCCACAGCATGGGAGGGTGGTATTGCAGTCTAGCGATGCTCAGGGCAGCATCGAATGTTGTAGGAAATAGGAAGTCCACAGAAGATGCTGGAGTTGTATCAGGCTCTACTGCTTTCTTGCTGAGGTGGGTGACTTAGAGGATGCGGAAATTTCCTGCAAGATGGTTCTACTTATGGCTGCGGCTGGCAATGTCGTAGTGCCAATGATAATAAAAGATTTAATCTAGAGGATGGTTTGGCACAATAACAAATGGGTGCAAAACTGGCCTGAGTAAATCGAGGCGGAAAAAGGTTCTGACCATTAGTGGTGTTAGGTTCTGGAGCAACTCTCAAGGTGAGGCATTGAAGAGGGGGAAAGGGGATGTCAGTGTTTCTGAGTGGGGTGTTGCTGCCATTTGCTGGATACTGTAAGGTATTAACAATGGGGTTAGTAAGGGAAAAGGGTCTCAGGCAGGGGCTGGATTCCCAACCTGTCTCCTGTGTTCTCGTCTGTTTTTCGGGTTCTGGTCCTTTCCCAGTCAAGATCATGATAATGATCAACCTTTTCTAATTTTTAACAGGGCAAGATATCTGAATTGTGAACCAGCCTCCATGTCTTTGTCCTAGGCATCCAGTGCTGTAACAATGGAATACCAAGGCACCTCAATAAGCCCCTGTTTCCTGTCTGACTCTGAATCATGATGGTCAATTCTGTTGTTTAATAAATGTTGGAACAAGACCATTTCCTTTCTATCTGCTTACCCAGCTTTCCTGACAGACAGAGAGAACAGGTCTAACTGGCCAAAAACTTGCCTTGTGTCTGACATTTATTGTGATAAAATGTGACATTCTGAAATTTGCCATTCAGATCTTGTGGAAATGCAAAATGATCTGGGTCTGGACACCCTGGACACTCAAAGTACAAGTAAATATACCCATACTTGGGTAGGTTGTTAACAGCCCAGTAAAAATTCAGGTGGAAAAACACTTCAGTTTTTACCATGAATTTGTATATTCTTATATTTCTGAAATGCTTATTTTTTGGTTGTAAAGAAAAAAGATGTCTGTATCCTTAGTCTCTTCTCCGAGAAGTCTCACCCATTTTAAGTCAATTTTCCATAAGCCAGGGAGACTCAGTGGCCTCCAGTATGGCATTCAAATGCTGCACTTTCAGATAAAGAGCAAGACTTCTATTAACTCAGTAAAAGTCAGTATTCAACAATAGGTCTTTTTTGGAACCACAATGAAATATGCCTACTGTGTCTAAAAAATGGGTTATTTTAGCTCCAAATTGCCACTTGCCTCCTACTCAGTATTCTGACACTTGGGATTATTTCTGCTTCATCCTTGAAAGCTTTCCCAGTACATATTAAGCAAGCTGAAACTCATAACCAAGTCCTGTCCTTGCATGACTTTCTTCTCTCATTTAAAAAAAGCCAAACAAAAAAGCTACCAATGAAATCTGTTCTTCTTTCCTGACCAAGGTCTATGTAGCTAGCGCCTTAATGAGTCATCAGACTTTTCAGCTGATAGTTTATCAATTAGATTTGTCTCTCTCCACTTTTTTTTTACACATGAAGTATAAGTGATCTATGCTGAGAGGTTAAACCTTTTCTTTTGAATTTATGCCACTCCACAGTAGGTCACCTTTATAGCAGTTACTTTATAAAGTCCAGCTGCTTTAATGTGTGTACTTCTGGTGGTCTGGTAAATATGTTTGTCATTCAGGCAGTGCACCATACAATTTTTTTTTTTAAAAAAACTTCTATATCTGTGCCTGTACTCAGACTTTTGTTTTCTCATCCAGTTTAAAACTTGGTTTTGCCTTTCATCCCTTTGTGACTTTCCAGGGAGAGTTTCCAGAGCTGTAGTTATGTCACCTCTTTAGGTCTGGTGCCTCAAGTCAAGACGATCTTAATGCTTTCCATATAAGAACAGAGATGGCAGAGTTTTACACATCAGAGCAAAATCCCATTTTATTTGTTGTCAAGCACGCCGATTTGTTTTCAAAGGTCCTTGTAGCTGACTACTCTGCTATCAGGACTGTAAACCTAAAAGTGTTGTGGCTCTGAATTCAGAGAAGCTTAGACGTACTTGAATAATTTCATTTACAGTCATACAAAGACACTTAACTAATGTTTTTGGAAGGGCTGTTTAGTTTGCTGGTCTACAGGAGAGCACAGAGGAAGGCTGTCTCAATCTGACATAACAGATAAAGATCTTCGTGAACGTTAAAAATTTTCAAAATCTTAACATTTCAACATTAAGAAAATGTTTGAAAATAACCATACTGCTATTTTCCATGCTGCCCTCTCAAATTTGAGTGAAACGGTCTCATAAACATTAATATGCTAATTCTCAGAGTGATACAGCTGGGAAGTGATGAGGAGGAGAGGAGTCCTATCCTTACCCTTATAGAATTTAAAGACTTTCTTAGATAAAAATAGAAACCATTAAATAGTGTTTGGGAGTTTCTTTTTTCAGATTGGACTTGCAGTAGAGTGTAAGAGCGTTAGGGAGCCACCTCTCACTGGAATTCAGTGTGAATTGACAACACCATTTTTTTAGCCTCTTCTGAAAAGCCCAGCTTTAAGTCTTCTTTTTTTTTTTCTTTCTTTTCTTTTCATTGCTGGATTCAAAAAAATCGAATAATTATTGTCTTCCTCCTACTACACCCTCCTAATTTTTTGAAGAGACTGTGATTTGTACTGTCATGGAAGTGCTACATTTTTATGAGTTGTGTTCTCTCTCTGCGCATGTGTGGAAAGGAAGGGAGATCATCTGGGAGGATGCGTAACTTGTTTTCTCACAGTTGCTGCATTTCCCTTTCTTAAAACTGTTTGCTTGGGCTGCTCTTTCTTACTGTGTGTTTATCATCTAAAGTAAATTTCATACCAATCATTTTTGTCTAAAGTAAAGGTTCTGAAGAAATGTGCAGAAGTTTAACATAATTTCTATTCTCTTGCAGCTTAGATAACACGCCTGAGGAAACCAGCCCTGGAAGCGTCCGTATTTGATTGAGAGCCTGAGTTTTTTCTGTTCCCTGGCTTTCATTTCAAGCAGTAAAAGTCTCCCTACAAGCAGACTACAAGAGCCAAAATTCCCTGTGGCAGAGACAGACAACTTCATACATTTGGATAATTGAGGTTGCTTAGCTGACTGTTATTTACCTCTTCCTCCGGTCAAAATAAAGAATGAAAAGATTTTCAAGATGAAATCCCTGCCTTCATTTGAAGGGCACTGTGAAGATTCCATTGCCTTTAGCTGAGCTAAAATATCTCTCTAAGCATTTTTAATCATTTATTCTCTTTCTGATGTTTTCAAGCAGGAGAACATCACAGTCAGTAAAAACGTTCCACAAGACAAGGAAATGTTCTGGGAGCAATTTGATCCCAGAGAGGGAAGTGTTGGTGTTCCAGAACTACTACAGGCAGACTCTGAGAGGGCTTTTTAACCCACATTTATACTTTTAAAAAATCTTAGTTCTATTGAAATAATGATATGACTGCTAATGACATGCACAGAGATGTATGTGGTCCTTTGCTATACTCACCTACTCTTACCACTAGCCATTTATATCTGCTTTCCTCTGCCACATGATGATGACATTAGGACCAGTCACATGATATGACTTAAGGTTTGGAAGAGCGGTCTTTCATAACAGGGCTGCTGCCTTGTTGTTCTTTGCAGACCCTTTTGCTATAGAGCAGTGGGGACTTGAAGGGAAGGACTGAATAGTGCGTAGGCACAAGGTGACGTCCTGGTCCTGCAGCAAAGATTCTTGGCAAGTAAAGATAGCTGCTGTGGATGACAGATCCTTAAGATCAGGCTCTGAGAAAAAAGAAGTAATTGGCAGAAATTATCTTTAAAATAGGGATTTTGCTGCTCTCTAGCTTACTGTGAATCCTGTTATAGCCTAAAACATTCAGCCAGTGCCTGTAGCTGTTATTTCCCAAGGGTCCTAGCAATTCTAGCCCTCTGTGAGCAGGATTCAAATTAAAAAAGAATGAACACAGGTTGTGAAAAAATTCTAGTGTGGGTGGAAACTATTGTTGTTTACCTTTTGGAGTCATATTGACATTTTTCCTTAATTAACAAAAGATTAATACGAGAAGTGTGTTGGTTTCAGGGACTAACTAATCGAGAGATTTTCTGGAAGAATAAAAGATGCTTTCTGCTTTAACCAATTGAAGCCTCGGTGCAGAGATAACAGGCTTGTCACAGAGAACTGGAATTACAGAGCATGCATGTTGCCATGCTCATGGTTGTGACCTGAACTCAAACCAGACAAAGGAGGCTGATTCTACTAATATGGGTTTTCTTCTTATGAAATTTTATTGGACTGAATGTCTGCGTGTGCTTCACATGCTGTTCTTCATGGCCAGAAGGAGGGTAATGGATGGAGGTCGGGGAGTTCAGTCAGTAATTCCTTTGGGATAGTGCAGCTCATTAAGCTTAAAAGGAGTAGGGGAGTTCCAGGCATGACAGTTTCTGACAGTCCCACTTGTGTTTGTCACTTCAAGAGCACTGGATGTGTTCGCAGTTGAACTTTCAGTAGTAGCTAATTCAGTGCTGAATCAATCACTAAAGCTTTCAGAGCATTTGGGCTTTTGGAAAGGAGGAAACTGAGGAGGGAAGGACCCTGAAAAATAAAATAAAGGAGGAGGGAATTCTCAGTGTCTAGTCCCTGGCAGAATTAAGGTTTCACTGTGTGTGTAGCAGTTTGAAATGAAGTGGACTGAACCAGCTCCTTTTCTTCAAAACTCCTAACAGTGAATCCCAACCATGTGCTTAAGACTTACTGTTCTCACTGGAAATGAAGCACGAGGGAAGGTCAAAAAATCTGCTTGCGAAGAAGTGTTCTAATTAGTCGCTTTCTGCATCCCCACGGCACTACTCTTTCAATGACATTGAGGCAGGAGTCAGGTCTGTCCAGCAGCATTTCGAACCATCTGCTTTCGTATGGCTGGTTCTGCTTCATTTATTTTGACTCCTCTGCATTGCATCTGACTTCCAAATTTGTCTTTGGCTCCAGCTATCTAAGCGCATGTCTAGACATGTGAACGTGCTCTGGTAATGACACATACCTTTCCTTGATGATGATGTAATTTTTCCCATCAATCCTAGTTTTGGTGTAGAATTTAGTACTACCAATCATTCAGATGAAGCATTGATAACATCTGTTCATCCTCTTTTTTACTAGTCTTGTCTCTCTTTCCAAAGACCATCTGTTTCAGAATATTCGCACTCTTCTGAAATGGCCCTTTTCCTTTCAATTTTTGTTTCAGAGTCTTATTCCTGCCTTTCCATCAAGCTCTGCAAAGCTATACGTTATTTTGGTTCTGATGACTGTCTACCAGATTTGGATCTTTCCAAAATGTCACATTCTCGTGGTTCTGTTGTGCCTTAATTCTCTTTCAGTGCCTTGCCTCTACTTAGCCTTTCTTACTCTCTCTGCTCCCAGAAACTCTATTCAACACTGTTCTTGAGACAACTGGTCATAATGTTTTGGTCTAACAGTGACACTTGCAAAGTCTGTATGCTGACAGATATCCCCAGGGTAAAGTGTAAACTATATATGCTGTTATATTCAGTGAACTACAGTGTTGCTTTGTTTCTTTTTCCAGCTCTCCTATCTTAAACTAAATACATCTTTGTCTAATCAACTACTAAAAGAATTAGTGCCATTCCGCATGATGCAGAGGCTGTTTTTAAAGAAAGAAAAAAATTTTAAAAAATCTGTTCTTCAGAAATATTTTCAGAGCTGCCTGACTGTTGAAATTTGCTAGATGTGTTCTAATATAACCTTGATTAAGCCAAGATATGATGCTTACAAATTTTTAATTTACCAGGAAGGATTTTTTTCCTGCTAAAAGCTGTGTGTTAAAGGCTCTTAATTTACACAAGAATCTGTTGATAGAGAGAAAACCACATATTATCTGTTTCACATTTCACATTGGTTTTACTCATCAATGAGAAACTAGGCTTTATATCCAAAGAGTGTGTTTGGAATTCAGAGGAATCAGGGCTCATTCTCAGTGTAGCCTGAAATGTGCTTTGTGAACTTTGACTTGCCATGCACTAGGTCAACAATAATACTACCTTCAACCATCAAATGGTCAAAAGTTTGTTTCCTAAACACTTGAATATTCTACAGTGGAATGTCCTACATGAAGCTCGTGGTTAATGATGTCCAGCAAAAAGAAAAGATACTGTAATTCTACATCATGTTTTTTTCAGCTGTTTTTGCAGGTAATGTCCTGGTTGCATCTCAGTGCAAAATCCTGTCTGGATTTCTTGTGTTCTTTTCAAATGGAATAAATGCTATGAGTTTAGTCACACAGAAGAAGTATTCAGAGTGTTCTTCTTCAGGCACTTCATTCAGATGATTAAGTTAGGAGACCAGTCTCCTTAAATTCCCTCTATCATCAATCAGTGGAGTGGGAGGCTCCTCCAGATGACAACTGATACCAGGAGCTTAACTAATGTGTCTGTAGCTACAACTGTACTGTACAAGGTGGAGGTAAAATAGATTGCATCCACATTGCTTGTGGCAGATTTTTTCTAGCACCAGCTAGGCCCCTTCTGATCGCATTGACCATGGCTGGGTTGTCTTCTGGCCAGCATACAAGGGCTAGGTGGTCTTAAGACATAAGAATTTTTTCCCTCAGTTCAAATTGTCTCTGATTGGCTGTGAGAGACTCCCATACTGGTGCTTTCAAGGGCATGTGGCATTTGATGAATGTTTGGTGATGAACCAAAGTGGTACAAAATATTATGCATACTGTCCAGACAGAGTGGCCCCTAGCTAGCGTGAACCAACACTGGACTGCAACTTGGAGGGGTCTAGTAAACTCACTCCAGAACAAGCCTGAGAGCAGATCAAAATACATGAAATAAGAAGGAAGACTAGGGTGCAGAGGTAAACACCCGAAGTGGATTTTCCGTGGGTCCTTTGCCTTTTTTTCAGGGAAGTAACAACTGAATTAAGCTGTGATCTTTCTACTGTTGCTAAGCCATGGCCAAGTCACCAACCCCCCTGGCTCTTTTCCTTTGCTTCTCCACTGCAGCGCTGAACATGGGACTTCAGTTCTGAGGTACAGCGTTGCCCTGTTCTAGGTACAATGATTAATGTGGAAAAATTACAAAACAGTGAGGAAGACAGATGGAAACATTAGAGGCTGTTTTTATGTAGTTAAACCAAGGTTTTGTTTCCTGGCTGCCAGCGCCCCTCTCTCTGGACTCTTGGCTGTGTCTCACCTCTCTTCCCATCTGGCCCTGTCCTGATTTCCCTCTGGAGCTGCCAAGTTTCAGCCTAAGACTGGGTTGAGACTTGAAGCTCTTTAACATTTCCAGATTGCCATGTGCAGACATATTGGTGGGAGTAGGCTTTCTGTGGGTTAATGTCTACCTTTTGGAAAGTTAATCACCTCTTCACTCTTTCATCTTCCTCTTTGCTCCTTCATCTTCCTCATATGTCTTTCTCAGAAGTGGTGCCTTGCTATACAGTGCCAGGGCTTGCATGACACTCCACAGTGAAGGCTTTATACCAGGTAGCACGGAAGAAGTAGCATCTACGAACACATAATGACAGTTCTGAGCATAAACGTGATTATAATGACCAATCCAAAATACCTGTTTGCTATTTACATATACTGTAGCTCTTGACTATTATAATCATCATGGAAAGCACTCCATTGTGCTAGGCAGGGAATGAAAATTGTTCCTACCATGGAAACTTACAATCAAAGTACAAGACAGAGACAAAAAGTGGCTATTGCAAGCAGATAGTGAAAATACATGCTAAAAATAAAGATGTGCATTTGAATGTATTTTTTTTCTCCTCTTCTTTTTTTAGCCAAGTACAAGACTGGCAGTGGGAGTGTGAAGCGGTCCCAGCTTAGGGTCATTACAGTGTTTCTGAGTTCCTTTAGGTAGCTGTGTTATTTGTATTCTTAAAAAAGCTGGTTTGAACAGTACTATAAGAGGAACTTTTTTTGTTGTCCTTTACAGTGTAACTTTGCAGTTGGTAACTGGAGAAGGGAAAAAATGGATATGGAAAAGCCAATTAAGTCCAAGCACTTTTGGAAACCCAAACAGGTTTTTTAATAGTGGTTCACTAGCTTCTTGACTCTGCAGTGTTCCAAGCTTCAATTGCAGTATCATAAGAGCAAATACAGATTGCAGTGAATTCTTTGTTTTACTCTGTCTCCTCTCCTCCTCTAGAATTCAACTACTCATACACCCCTCCTATCCTGCTCCTTTTCTTTCCCTTTTCCCTTTCCCTGCTTCTTAGATCTAGTTTTAAAGTGCTTCTTTTGGTCAAAATTGATGTGGAAAGCAGAGTACTTCTCTCCATAATCATCATGGTATAAGATATATTGACATGGATCCCCCTCACTCTCTAGAGTTTGCTTCATTGCATTTTGTGTGAAATATGTGAGTAAACATTCAATGAGTCAGAGAGAGGGTCTGTCACTGGCTTGCTCTGTGAAAGTCACACTCTATCCATTCGGCCAAGGATATGTCAATGGGAAGAAATTACACCTCCGTTTATGCAGCAAAACGATAAACTGTTTACAAAGATCAACCTGTGGTAAATGATGTTCATTTATTTGAAATACACCCTGCCTTTCCGAGTAGCTTAGGTGTGAACACTAGCACGTTATAGACCAGATGGAGCGGTCAGGTGAATAAAACTGTATGTGTATAACTTTGAAGGGAGAGGAAGTATGTTACCACCTTTCCATAGAGATGGAAAGTGGGAACACGGAGACTATATTCTTTGCCTAAAGCCACATTACTGAGTTTGCATCAGAGCTGGGAAGCTTCAATGTTTTTCACTCCTAGTCTTGTACTTTAGCCGCAGGATCATCCTCTTTCCTTTGTTGGTATTATGGCCTGATATACAGCAACGTTAACGTGAAACAGAGGCTCTAGTTCTGGATCCTCCTAGATCCTCCTTTATGCCCTAGACTAGGTCACAAGTCCTGGGTCAACCTCTCAAAGGTTAAAGACCTTAGCCAGCTGAATCAATGATGCAAAGAAATGTATCTGTCTTTGTGGCTTAATTGTTGTGGAATGGTTTTCTTTCTCTTCCCACTGCATTCCTTGTCTATTTGTAATTTATTTTCTGTCTCATGTAATGTAATGATTTGTGCTTTATATTATACCAGAGCAGGAAAATTTAAATTTATTTGTGTAAAATTAACAGCGACCTCATTGTCTTTTAGTGCTCTTGCATACTTTTCGGTTCCATAGGCATAGCATAAGATTGTCTTCAAGAACAGATGAGAAACTGGTTTCATTCAGCTGGCTGACCTGAGGTACTGCATGAGGGCCTGTAATGCCACCGTGTTGAGTTTCCCGTTCTTGTCGGGGAAAGTCTCTGGAGGAGGAGCAGAGGTTGGCAGTTTGCAGAAGACTTCCCTCCGCAATTTGCTTTTACAGTTTTGGCTGATGGACAGGTAGTGTACATCACTGACACAGTGCAAGTCCTGGAGCTTCTTGATTTGGAAGGCCTTTTTTACTCCAGCAGCTCTGTATCTAGGTGTCTATAGGGTCTGTTTCATTGTAAATTGTCTCAATTTCTCTAAAGAATGTTTTGTAAGAAGAAAGTATTCTCACAATGGGAATGATTCAAGGCAATAACAATGAAAATACTTCTTCTTCATAGAGCAGTTTCAGAGATACAGTGAATCCAGAACACACCAGGAAGTCTGCTGTCCCCTTGTTATGACCTTGCCTTGGAAATCTCAGGTATTTGGTATGATACCTAGCTCAGGAGAAAAGAAAGAGGGCAAACTTACCACTTGTGCCAAAATGGAAAGGGTACCTCATGAGCTGTAAAGTTTTGTAAGCTGAGTAATTCCCTCCTTGAAGAGGAGCTGGTCCATGTTGAGTTAAATAAGACACAGTTTTTCCTGCTATTTTCTTCCATAACAAGTTAAAGAAATAGAAAGATTCAGTGAAGGAGAAATAATGTTTTTCAAAAGGCTTAAACAAATTAAGGTTTAAAACAAGATAATAAAATTTATATGAGACATTTTGACATGTTTTATAATGCAATTGATACCTACCTCCAGCAGATAAGCACATTCGTATTTTAGCTTGAAGGCTTCAGGCCGTTCACAGTGTGCATTAATAGCTTATAAAGCATGTGCTTTCATATTCTTATTATTGCTTAAATGGGCCTTTTGCAGGGAACTTTTGTCAATATTTTTCTGAGATAGCACTGATTTAATAAAGTTTACTCCTCTGGCTTATGGTTGAAGAAAATGGTCAAAAAAAGTGTGGGCACGGGGTGACAGAAACAGGAATAATTTTAAAGGAAAAAAGGGATGTGCCTTTATGGGGACAATAATAGATGAATGGATGAAAGCATAACGGTGGTTTAGTCAGGTTCTTCTGAGTAGGAGGAAAGAGTGAAGACTCAATCTGTTGTAAGTTAGATCCAGCTGCCCATTGCCCTGGGGCCTCTTCTAGCAGTTGAGAGTTACTGGGACACAGGAGTGCTTCCGGAGAAGCTTCCCAGCTGCTTTGCATTGCTATTTTGGTTTCTCGGTACCATTTGCTTAACAACTGTATATGCTGCTATTCCTGTCACCCTGTGGGTACAGTTTTACAGGGCCATTAAGAGGGCTGGAACTCCCTTGGCCAGGCACGTGATGTAGGATCACCTTCACACTTCCTCATTCCCCCTCAGGTTTGTGGCTTTGCCAGGTTGTTTCCTGCTTGGTCTCAGCAGCAGACTCACTCCTTTGTGATGGCTGGCCCTCCTGAAGTGAGTCCTTCATAGCTCTGCTGTATTGTGAGCTCTCTGGGATCAGGGAAGGGGAAAGAGGGTTGTTTCACATTTGTATATCACCAATTACACTCTTGCATCTTCCTTAAGATTTATGAACCCTTAGAAAACAAAACAAAGGAGAGAAGCATTAGGGAGAAAGGAAGATGTTGAAAGGAAAATCAGAGAATAAAGGAGAGGATTCTTGTGCCAGCAGAGCAGGTCTGACCCTCAGTCACTGCTCTCTACAGATAGGACAACAGTGGGTTGGGTCAAAGGGAAGGTAAGGTGGTCTGACCTAGTACGGACAAAACACTTTGCTAGCTGTGGGTAAAAAGGTTTGTAGTAGGGAATTATTAATATATGTATTAACATATACACTGCTTCCATAATTACATGTTCACCAATAGCTGTGAGGCTAACATCAGGGCATCCTCTTATAGCAGTGGACGGGACCATTATTTTTTCTGAATGTGGCTATTTGTTTTTAACAGATATGGTGTATTTCCCCATGCTCAAATACAGCTATACTTTACATGAATTCTGGACAAAAAACATTTGTTTTTATAATCTACTAAAATAAATGTTTGTGGAAAGTCAACTGCTTTTTTTACCCAACAAATTACTTTTATGGGCATTGAACCTTCTTAGTGTAACCTGCTCTTGCCTGCCCCCACACACATAGTCTCAGGTTTTTAGTACTTTACAGTCTGTAGCACTCCAGTTTCTGTGAGAGTTAACTAGGCTCTTTTTTGCTTCTTCCATTGTCAGCAGAATGGCAATGAAATACGTCTTATAGAACCTTCCTTTTTATTAAATGTTAGGAATAACTTACTTCAGATGGCAGGTTGAATAATCAAGACATCAAATACGAAAATTAGGAAATGTTCCTTCCTATATAATTTCATTAAAGTTCTTGTGTGACTGAACTTAATAATGAAACTCCTAATGACTTCAGTAGGGAGGGATTTGTACCCGATCTGGAATGTGTTGGAAGAATAAGCCTAGAAAATCTGCACTCAACCCCTTAACCAAAGTAGCGATAGTCTGGTACAGGCTCCAAAAGAGGTAACGGCCTGAGCCGTAGCCAGGCCAAGGACTCCTCTAGTTCCAACCTGTTCTCTGAAAACCCACAAAGGACCAGAGTGACACAGTGAGCATTGGTGCATATGAGCTTGGAACACCGATCATGCGATGAACACACAAATAGCGGGTGGCTTTTCCAAGACTCATTTATCAAGAAACAAAGAAAGTTGCGGTTGCAAGGATACCTTGCATACCTTTCCCATTGCATGTAATTTGACCACGAGCCAACCACTTTATTCCATAAATATGACAGCCCAAGTGAACCTTCTTTGAGCTCTCCCTGCTAGGCAGTGTGGCTGCATGGTGGTGATCTTCAGTGCAGACACTTCTCAAGGTTGCTCCTCAAGGCAGAGACACCTTTTACCAACTACAGATCTTTAGTAAGTGATTGACATTGCGCATAACCTTGTATTATAGTGCACTAAGATTTTGTCTTGGTAACTTTGATTTTCTCTTGGTATTTTTGAATCATTGTTATATCCTTTGTGCATTACAGTGGTAGAGTGAACCTCACCATCGAACATTGTTAAGTCACACTTTTATAAGATCGTATTTCAATAAAGCCACTTTTGCCAATACCTTTGGCAGTGGTTCTTTAAGCAGTCTAAATTGCCCGTTTGCAGCAAATTGGCATAGTCAGCAGGATCCTAATTCAGGATTCACGACAGAAACCCGCAAAGATATTATTAGAATCTGTTCTGAGGAAAACCAGACTTTAGGGATCACAGTTTCACTGCAGTGCTATGTATTTATCTTGTTTTTCTGTTGCTCCAAAGATCTGTTAAGCAATGGATATTTTCTAGTCATGCAGAGTAAAAGTCATCAGATCATTGGCTTCACTTCAAGAACTCTTTACAGAATCATTATATTATGAATATATATATTATATATTATTATATATAGTAATAATATAATATTGATTATATATTATATTTAGGAAATAGTATCTGAACTAAAAATGGTAAACTTTCTAAAACTAGTAATCTCTCTAGAGAAGACACTTTTTATGAGTCTCTAGTTTCAATTCAATTGGAGATGCCTCAGTGACCTTGCTGTTAGGGCAGTGTTTAATTGTAGATTGCAGGGGCTTGTATCTATCTTTCTTTTTATATAAGTTGCCATTACACTTTTTAGTTTTTTGTGTGCTAATTTCTGATCAGAAAAAATGTTAATGGTTTTTCAAAATGTTGAAGAACTTTTTATTTTGTGCTTTATGCCCTTCCTGATGATAGTGTTTTCATATGGATAAGAAAGGCTATTATGGAAGTGTTCTCTATGTTTGTGAGTTTCTTTTGAAAGTCATTTCAGTAGAGATGAGTGCTTTGTTGATCAAAAGAGGCTGCAGGTTTGTGCATGATGCCTGCACAGCAAATCACAGTCAATATTTTGCCTGTCTTACAGCCCAGAACTTGTTGTTCAACACCACACTACTTTGTCTTCGAATAAGGCCTTAACCTGAGAAAAATGTCAGAACTAACCTTTATTCATTCTTTCTATTTTCATTCACAGGTCTCTCTTCTTGCATTTGCTCTTCATCTTCCATGCCCATTAAATCTCTGAAACTAAGGTGAAAGGTACTGCTTACAGCTGAGCAGCACATCATCTCAGCCTTGTCTATACCTATGACCTCATTTCAAAATTGTTTTTTTCTGCGCTGGAAGTTTTTGAACCATTGGCTTTCTGACAGTTTCAAGCTCTAATCTGAAATATGCTGGGGCAGGCCTTGAATTATGATTCCTTTTTGCATTACAAATTTATTGCTTGTGGATGCTTGTCATGTTGTAATGCATCTCCACACGGATGACAGGATTCAACTTTTGCCTGTTTTCATTGGCTTCCAGTGGTGGACTGAGCAGTGGTTTTTTTGTTTTCATGAAGGGCATGTGAAATGTGCTGAACAGAAACAAAACACATTACGCTGTAATTCACTGGAGTATTGTGTGCCCTTCATGCAAGTGGCGTGACAGCCACTGCCTTCTCTCTACTGGGGCACTGTTTGAATCTGCGCCTCCCCTCCATTCCCCTGGGCATTTCTTATTTTTCCTCATGAAATGCCAAATTTATTTGTAACTGCAAAACATTGTGCATTCTTGCTAACTGGGACATCCGTTTTTCTTCTTTCCTTCCTCCCCAACCCAGTCAGGACACAAGTTTGTTCTACAATATGCTCTCCAGTGATATGCCTCATTCAATTTTAAATGGCTTATATAAAGGAGCTCTGCTTCGGGAACTACTTAATACTCTTTGGGGGCCAGATTGTGACTTGGATTTTGCATACCTAGAAATCACACAAGCTATCTGAATCTTGCTTTCAGGCATACAGAATTTCGGCTACTGTATTCAAAGAGCAGGTACAAAAGAAGGGTCGGAAATCTGTGAACTTTTCACCTTGCTGTTTCAAATTAGATCCCAGAGCACTGGTGCAAGTGCAAGGTAGTTGCTGCAGAATGGGTCAGCGGTAAATGTGGAAAAGGTATGCTGACAAAGAGATGAGCATGACTTCTTTTACCCCCTGTGGCTTCTCTGGGGCTCTCGGTCATTTTTTTGTGTTCAGTCTGTGTTAGAACTGACAGCTGTGGTGATAAGTAGATGTCCCTATCCTCTGAATATCATCCTCTGAATCCTGCTGAAAGTTTCCTCTTTCTAGTTATACATTTTCATCTTAGCTTGGCCATTTGCTGAATAAACAAAGACCTTGCTTGCCTGTCCTGTGTTAAGTGGGGAATGAGACTCCTGCAATGTTTTAAGCAGTCGTATTACAAGATACAGATGGACTTTGTATAACCATGAGGTGGAAGCTAGTGCCAATTAAGTTTTTCTTTTCCATTAAAATTTTGCCAACAGCTATGGATAGGCTGTAAGATAAGCTGTATCATCATGGTTCCTACAATGATACTGAATTTTGTTATACATAAGGCTAAGACTGATCAATTCTGTCGATATGTTGTCATCATGGCTTTGTCTCCAGGGGCTGAGTAATGTGTTGCCTCGTGGAATGCAGTGTTTGAAACTGGACTGCAAGATCTCAGCAAGACTTCATTGGTGATAGGCTTTAAAGCTTAGAGGCCAAAGCTGTTAGTTTATGGATCATGACAAGTAAGACTAAAATAAAACACGGTATAAATTTATATGCTATTGGTCTGAAGGGGGCAATAGTGAGTTCACTGAGTCTCATCTGACTGTTCCTTCACCTTCTTCAAATTCCTGTGCACATGAAGCAAATAGGACTCACAACTTGCATTCTGCTGGGCGCTACCCTTTGCTGATTTACCTCATTGTAAAACTTGACTGTCTTGTTCTCACAGTGGTTTGCTCAGGTGAAAATAAAATTAGCTTTTATTTTTCTTTAGCTATGAAAACAAGGCTATACTGCATTAACAGTTTCATTTGCCCTGTGTAGTGTTAGCTTCCCTTCTTGTTAGATATTCAGCAAGATCATAGAAAGTCAAACATCTCAGTAAAATCTATTTTTATGAGTATGAATACTTCACACTGGTGAGATTTCAAAAAAGCCCATAGGTAAACTGAATTTCTTGATATGGTCCATTACTTTTTTCCTTCTGCAAAGAGGCTCTTGTCTATTTAAGGTCTCTTAAAGACTGTTTTGTCACTGGTGTTTCTTTCACCGGTAATAACTCCACAGAGCAGCAGATAAATTAATTCTTTCCAGGTGGAATGAGAAGTCAGAGTGCTGATTATTGCTATCCTGGCTGTGAGTGTAATGAAGTGTCGAGGAAAAATTAGGTTTGTGGTGTTTCTTCTCAAGTTGGATGTATTCAATTCAAGCATAGCTTCTTCTGGAATGAAGCAAAACTGATGATGAGGCTTTCATAAATAGTTAAAAACTGACTCACCTACTAGTGTCTATGTAGAGGGTCAACAAGCTTCCACATACAAAGAAACTGTGTTGGGAACCCATTTGTGAGAAAGAAAGAGTGTGGTGGTTGTGGTTTTATTGCTGTGTTCCTTCATCCCATTTAAGCATATCTAATTTAGGATGTGAAGACTTTTCTTCTGTCTTTAAATGTAGTTAGTGGAGGCTTGTTTATCATCAGCCCAAATTACTGCCAAGAACTTTCCTGAAAACTAAAAGCTTTATTTTAAAAGACTTTGAAAAATTACCTGACTGTCTGTAAGAATTAGAAAGGAAAGGTTTGATGACATTCAATCGCTGTTCCTGAGCCCGTTTCAATCATGAGAGTCCATTTGCCGAAGGAGCACAAGCATTCAACAGAGGGTTTGTTCTTTGTAATGAAATTATAAGATGCTTTTTATCATAGCTCTTTTCCATCTGGCTTCCTATCATTAGACAAAGCGTGATGTCTGATTCTTTTTTGCTTTTTTCTTAGGGTTTTGCTAAGTTCTAAAAAACTAATTGTTGATAATAATAGAGTCAACTAGCCGTGGTAGCTAACTCTAAAGACATAATGCAGTATCAATGAGCAGATCATCTTGCATTTTTTTACGCTTCCTGGTCCACAAACTTTTTTTTTCTTCTTTAAATACGTTTCTTCTTTTCCTAACAAGTGATGAGACCAGCTAATGATCATACTGGCCTGTTTCTTCTTTATTCTGTACTTGCTTCTTCTCAAGATGATAGTAAAACTGCTGTCGAGTTCAAAGGACCAGGTGCAGGGTCTGTACAAACAGTGAACAAACCATCTGGTTATAACCAAGTCTTGTTGATTTTGAATGTTAATACTGAAAACCAGAAGTGCTGTGTCTGCTCCTGCAGTTTGGTTGGTTGGAGAAACACATTTTGGCCATGGGAAATTGCTGTGATGAAGGCCCTGGCAGCACCTAGAGGAATGTGAACAATATGGATGCAACATCACAACCTTTTTGTATCTGGTGAGATTAATCAGCCCCCAGATGTATTAGAACACCAGGCGGACACTGCGGCTGTGTGCTCTGTTGCATAGCTCAGGGTAATTCCGCTCTTGCAGATGTTTATCAGTAAAGAGGACATTCTATGAGCTGTGACTATAATGTTTTGGTCTACCTCCATGAGATTTTTTTTTTTTTTTAATAAAGACCTCCCTTAATAAAAATATAAAATTTGAAATTTTAATTTCCTGGGATTCCTGAACTCAGTTGTATTGGCTATGCTGAATGTTTTGTGCTAGCATGCCCTGACTTTGTCAAAGGTTCAATATATTGCACCTACCACACAGCTTAGCATATCTGTTTCTCTCCCATTCTCTCTTTTTTTCCTATGTAAAATACTAGAAATTAAATCTGTATTTGCTTGATCAGTGATAAACTGCCTTTATCCAATGAACATTGAGTCTGTTGTATTTAAATCCCTACAAAATTTGACCTCCAATCAGTACAGCAATTTGCATATATGATAACCTCCAGAAGCCAAGGGAGAGTAAATTTTTCATTTGTATTTTAAAGGCAACTCTTTCTAGAACTATATTAAATGAATACATTGACAATAAGGAAAGACAGTTAAAATGAAAATAAGCAAAGGCACTTGATTACTAGAAGAAGGCTGTCTCTGATAAGATTCACAACAGGTAAAGGTTTAAAGTTCAAAGCTAGTATAACTTGGATTGTGGCATATGATGTGGTCCCTCCTCTTACTGACATGGTAAGCTAAAGTAGTCTTCTTGAATTCAGCTCCAAATTTGGGAAGAAAACTAGTAAGATGAAGGAAGATCAGGATCTGTGGAAGACCTCCAACAGCAGCCAATTTTCGGAACTTATTCAGAGTAAGAAATATGTCTGTGCTAATTCCACCAGATCAAATAAAACTACTGGTGGAGTAAGGTAGCCTTCAATCTATGTAAAGATGGTCACTGAAATTGAACATCAAAACTTGATGCAAACTTTATTGAAATCAGTGAGAAGACTTACATTCTCTATTTTTATTCTTTCTCTTTTGATATACAGTTATTCTTACAAATATTCTCAATTTTTCTTAAAATACACAAGTGCACACTTATTAAAATGCACCAGTCTGATAATTATTTTCAAGCTACTCTATTAAGTGACCTTGAGCATGCCTGGATCTTGGCAGTCTTGAGATCTGGATCTGAGTCTTCCTGCCTAGGGTATCTTTAATATGTACTGGGAGAGAATGACAACAAGGGAAAAATCAATGTCTAGTGAGGGATTTGCATGTCCTATGAATGATATTAGCAATGGTCTCAGCTCACTACAGGACACTGCTACAAGACAAACTCAGTCTAATGACCTCTCCTTGTGAGTGTCTCGCCATTGTGTGTCAAATGCCTGGTAGAAAAAGGACACAAGGAGACTTGGTGACATCTCTTGTGTCTGATGATCATATCCTCGTATCCTCTGTGTCCATACAGCAAAATTACAGATCTTTTAGGATCGGCATTTAAAACTCTCCCTATGTCTACAAATAATGCAGACTTCTCACAGCACTATCTAATGACTGGGAGATATGGACACCAACCAAAACTGGGTGTCATATCTATTTTAAGGTGCATGAATACATTCAGTAGTAGAACAGCAGCAGATCTTGGCTTTTTAGAAGCATTTCAATTTTTTCCCCAGATGCTATCAAACATTTTTTTTTCTTTAAGCTTGGATAAAGATACCAACTGACTGCTGATCCTTGAATGTAATGAATATTTTACATATGTGTTTCCTTGATTCTAATGGGAAAGAACAAGGTAGGATAGTGCAAGAAAGCACATTTATTTGGTATTGGTATGTAAATATGAGTTTCCTGCAAATAACTGTATTTTCCTCACATGAGATTTCCCCCTTTCAGCACCAAGATTCAGGAACTTCCCCTTTACTAAAAGCAGAACTAATACTGCAATGTGAAGTCATGGATTAGTGGGAATACGTGTACAACTGCTTTTGTATCTGCATTATTATTCCCAGGCCAATGAGCACTTGCGCAGATGATGGCAAGAATATGTTCTTTAGATAAAATGTCAGTTCAGAAAAATACTGCTGACTGGAAATGGTTACATACCACTGCATGTATAAGGAAAACTGCAATGACTCAGAGAACTGAAGGATGTATTCCCAGGGAAAAGTTTTTTGGCCTCATGTGACCTGTTGATAAAACATTAGAACCTCAGAAAATGTAAAGATCCATTGCTGAGATAGAATTTTGAAATAAATAACAAAAATATTTTATATTTAGAAGAGTTATGAAAAGTTGTGTTTCCTCTAAAATTTTGAAATGAGATTTTGTTTCTATTTGGATATTACTGTGGGTACTGTATTATCATGTGGTAGTGGATCAAGTTCGTGCAGAGAACGGCAACCGGGGCTAAGCTTCTTGATTTATGTGCATGGCTTGATTTCTTTAAAGTTGACTTAAGTCAGAAAGAGTGTAAAAGAATAGCACCAATCTCCACAATCTCTGCCCAGGTATCACCTAACCTACGTTGTCAATTGTGTCCCAACTAAACTGAGAGCTGTGCATCATCTTTTGTTCATACCGTGGTAGACCCTAAAAGGGTTCAGCCCTTGGTTGTGTGAGGGCTGTGCCTATGTAGGGGAAAAACCCAAAAAGTTTATAGCCTGAAGAATATGCAGTTCATCCCTCCTAAACCATGAAACTTGACTGATGCACTTCCTTCAGAGCTGAGATGCCTCAGTCTCCCTCTGTAATTACTGTGGGAAGAGAGGGGCAGCCCCATGGGGACAATCATGTCACAGATGTGTATGTAGAGGTGAGATGGCAGACATCCGTTCATAACGCAAACAAATGAAGGAGCACAAGTGAGATACCAAAAGGGACTGCAGCACTGATGTAATCTAATATGGTGATATCATCAGGGTGGTTTTGTTTGAGTGTTTGTTTGAAGGGTCTTTGTTATCTTTTTTAGTATATTTCCCTGCAAGCTTGTGTCTTTGGCTAGCGGTAGAGCTTCCTCCTTACTTGCCCGTTGGTCTGCCATTAGTGAGACTGGTTAAGGAGGATCTGAATCAGTGGAAGATGTGTTGTGTGGCATCCCAGCAGTGAATGTTGCCTGGTGAAAAGCTTCCTCAGTGAGCCTGTTTTTGGGGGTAGCTATTTTCTCTGTACCTGATATATTCATCCTGCATCAGGAGGGTAAGGAATTGGGTTAGTGAGATGTGATTTGATGCATTTAATTGGTCACCATGACAAAATGACTATTACATGGTATAGAAGTTCCAAATACAGGACAGCAGGACAAAATTACCTTTTCTTCAAAGGAGGATGGGACTTTGCCTAAAAGATCTTGCAATTATATGATGTTCCATGCTGTGCTGCTTCTGCTGTCTTCAATTTCATCTCCCCATTTTTGTTTCCTGGGACCCAGAGACTGTTTCCTTAATATTGGTGCTGAAGCTCGCTCTGTTCATAGCACTGCAGTCCCTGTTCTGCCTTTGTTGCTGTCCAAATGATGCGACTCGTTTTCCCACCTTGCTTTGTTGCAGTCTCTTATCTTTCCCTGCTGGCATTTGAACTTACTAAACAGCTTCCCAGATCTGACCATCACATGCTTTAGTATAGCATCCTTATTAGCTTGTAGATTGCCTTTATCACCTCTCTGAAAGAAAGGATTGTTAACATGCTAGTGTGCATGTTCCACATTTCTAGGCAGACTAATTGCCACTTAAGAGAACATAAATAACACCGTAATACACCGCTCAAGATTGCAGCAGTGCAAGCTGTCATGGACAAACAAGGTCATGTCACCACTCTGTGTTACATTCTGTTGTTTCTATTAAACCAGCCTGTACAATAGCAATCCGTAACAAAATTAGATCAATAGCAAACCTTTTGTTACTAGTACAGAAACAACTTAGGGATATTTTACAACTCCAGTGCTTAGTGCATCCTCCTTACCGTCTGATGGAAATGATAAAAACAAGACACGTTATAAGGAGGTGGCTCTTGATCAGTAAACTTCTGGGGGGGTTTATTATTATTTTTATTCTATTGTTTGAAACAGCAATTGGATGTGGAGTGTGGAAGGGGTGCTGTGAGGAAAGTTTGTTTCTATAACAACACAGTGTACAAATGGAGTTCCCTTTCTTTTAGCTTCTTTCTTGAAGTGGAAAACTACTGGAGTCTATTTCAGATGCAAGGTACTGGAGAGCACTAGGGGTGTGTGAGACAGTAAGTAGAGATGGGAGTTTAAAGCAATGCTTGTGTGTGGGGAATGTTGCTCTAGGGAGATAAAGCTGGTATTTCTTTTTCCTAAGGTTTTTTAAAGCTGCATGTCTGTGTGCTCACCTGCAACCCTGTTGCTGGCTCTGCTCTCTAACCCCTCTTTCTGCTGTTAATATTTTAGGAAGGAATCACGCTAGGGTATTGTACCTCAGTAAAGTAAAGTCACTGCTACCTTAACATTGAACATTACTGGAAAAACACGTCCTAAAAGTGAATGGGGCCACATGTCTTCCCAGTGTCAAAGAAAGAAGGAAACAGAATGGTCTGGGGGCTGCTGGGTTGAATGTCTCTGAGTCAGCTGAATTTATCACCCACCACAGTGCCCCTCCTGGATGAACAGCTCTCACCTCCGCATTTACCTCTGCCTCTGCATGCTTGGAAGTACTTCTTCATTCTGTTACGGGCTGAACTCCCAGGATTATTCAGCCAAAGGCTGGATTAGTCCTCTTCCACTGTGACAGAACTACTAGCAAGGCTTAGGAAGATTCACAGTATTGCTGATTTGATGTTACCTTTAATGCTGTCATCTCCACTTGCACACATACTGGCACGTGGGTGTCTAACTTTCATTGAAATGTACACAAAACAGCAATTTAGAGAAGCCTTTTCCTGGCTGCTGAAAAGCTGTGGTTTGGTGACAAAGTTAGGCTTTGTTTTTTAGCTGTTTTTGCATGGTTACTCAAATTCATGAGAGATATTTTAGGTGGTGTACTCAAAGATTGCATTTCCAAACCGGAGACTCCAATATATTAACTTCCTGTCATCGCTCCCATTACATTTTAATTAGTTTCTTCTGATTTCAGCAAGGAACTGCCAAATTTATTTAAACTGTCAAAAATGCAAAATTAGAACAACCTAACTGTGATTGCTACCTATGGATATATCTGTTCTCTTTCAGGTCTCCTCCAGTACCTCTTTTTAGGTTATAATTCTTGTGCCTTTACCTGTTATGCATAAGACTCTGTAATTTTCATTCCCTGTTAACTAGTCCCTGTGAGTCAAACCAGCTGTTCTAACTGGTTGTTCAGCTTATCCCATCAGGATTCTCTGGCCAGTGTAGAACAAATAATCTTAAAACTGAGTTACGCTGAAGAGGAAAAGGGGAACACACCACAGCGCAGAAGACAATAGCAGGCAGTAATGGGTTGTGGTGGGGTCTATGCTAGTGTTAGGTGTGCGGTACTGGGGCTTCTGCTGTCTAGATCAGCAGCCTGACTGGGTGAGCTGGGTCCTTGTTTCTCCTCAGCAGGGAAATATGGGCAGGAAGGTGGTGTGGAGGAGGTTGTCAGAGAAGGAGAAGCTGATGTTCTTGGGGGCTTTGCCTCAGGATGCAATGGGGCTGTGGGCAGGAAACATCTCCGAGCCTTGTGAGATGGAAGGACTCTTTGGTCGACAAACAGCCAGAACCATCTCCAGGGAGGAGAAGGTGCCGGTTTGGTCTTTTCCTCTTAATTGTCTCTCACCTTCTTTGTGATAATGGCTGTGCATTTTACCTAAGCGGTGATGGAAAGAGGTGTGGAAGAGGTGGGAGCTCTGATCTTTGGTGTTGGTAGGCTGAACTCCATCCTTCTATCTGGAAAACGATTAAAATTTTCTGCCCCATCAAAAAAGCATATATTTGTTTTCTGTAGGAGACCTCAAGCTTAGGTTAACTTACTTAGGCACCATCTCCAGAGAGAGAGAGAGACTTACACTGGATCACAGAGAGAGCTCCTTGTGGGGAGAATATAGTGTGCGTGCCTTCAGGAAGAAATGGTCTTCCAACCCCTCTATCTTCTTGTGAGGAAGTGTAGACAGCAATACCTCTGCTGAGCTGCATGCAAGGCTCAATACAAATAGAAGAGTCTTTTCCCTTCCACCATGGGGAAAAAGAAGAAAGGCCATGTATCTGGGAAGTGTGTGGTTTTTTGCGGGTGGTTTTTTTTTTTTTTTGGCCACAGATGGGATGTACATCCCCTCTTTGGAATCCTAATTCTAGCTGAATGGTAAGATAGGACTGCATGCAGTTGGAGCAGTACAAGCTTGCACATTGACAGATCCGGCTTGTTCTTTCCAGATTGCTAAAGCTTATTTTCAAAGGTCTCATTATTGGAGATCTTCCATTGTGTATTTTAAGCCTCTGATATCTTGCTGTCAATTAAATGAAAACAAACTGCTGTTACTTTGTAATTCAAGGAAGACCTCTCAATAAAAATATGTTTACCAACAGTTACACATACGGAAGTGTTTTAAAAATATTTTAAGTACACTGCAATTAACTAAAGGTGTGAAATGAAGTTGCCTGTGTTCATTGCTTCACAAGCAAGGCCTTACATTCAATGACTATCAAGGTTGCTGGGTTGCTTTTCCATATATATGACCAATAAAATGAAAAATCTTATCTCTAGGCAAAGATGCTTATATTTTGTTTGGTTTAGATAATTCTTTCAGCTAGCAAAGATGTAGTGTAAGTAGATTAAGCAAGTACTTATGTTTTTATAGTTGCAGTGAAACACTGATATGTGAAACATTGATGCATTGTTCTATGCTTTTTAACGATTACTTTGTACAATATGCCAGCGTATAATGCAGGAAATTTTGAAAAAACGACTTGTGGATTTCTGAGAAGTATCTTTACTTTTAGTTCAGAAAAATGTTATTGTGGTTTATGCAGTCAAATTATAAAGAAATAGATCTGCTTTTGGTGGAAAATGCATTCACATTAGGACATGTGAGTCTATAATTATAAAATTAAGCCTCCTGTGGTTCATGAAGCTGAAATACTTGTGGGTGTGCAACTGTGATAGTTTTGTGCAGAAATAGAAATGCTGAAGCACATGTACATTTCTGCATGTGAATCTTGGGTTCATGTCAGAAAAGCTAGTTAACTTTTTTTTATAACACATGTCTGCGTTGTGGTGTTGTTATTCCTCTCTTGATACTTCACAGCACTTGGAGATGGCTGAGGTGATTCACTGGCAGAAAAACCCAATGGGACTTTAAGTGTTTCTAATAATGGAAATAGTGACAAGGGAAAACTATTATTTCCAAATCTGTTTCATTGCACAGCTTCTAAAGCTGTTTTTTTTTTAATGTGCTGGAGCAAGGTAATTGCAATAGAGGGGTCATTTCAGGTATGTGACATCTAGTAAATAAATCAGTTAAGTCTGTCAAAAGACAATTCGAGTCATATAGAGGTGCATATTATTGGTGGTGTTATAGCCATGGGCTCTACTTGTCACATCAGTCATCTCACTTCACCTGAAACTGACTTTTTTATCTAAGAAGACTGAACAGATTCTGATGCATTTGTACAATCATTTAAATACAAATTAGAAGGAAAAGATTTTGCATTCATGATATTTCAGGTGTGCTGGGAGCTTGAAGTGAGGCTACCAGAGACTTTGTTCCATGAACAGGACCAGATGTATGCTAAGAAAACTTCTGTATCTTGTAATATTTCACATGATCTACAGGTATAGTATTATCAAGTATTTCTTAGAAAAGCAGTAATCATGGGAAGTTTCTTCCTTGCTATTGTTGATAATGTCAGCTTGATTCTATGGTTCCTTTTGCCTTGCTGCCAACTTGTTGCACATATATTTTTGTACATCTTCCTCCTCTTCTTGAGATCACTGGGACAGTTGAAGTCCTGCGCATGGGTCCCACTGTCATCTGTCAATAGCTCTGTTCCAGCTTGTATTGACATTGGCAGGTGACTTTGGCAAGTCAGGTGAAATATTATCTGTCTTTAAGAGTTGTTTTTCAAATATCCCTCCTTGTGTCCTTGGCATAAGTGGAACAGTGATCTGGAGGATTCTTTCATGCAAATTCAGAGCTTGCTCTTCTTTTTCTTCTCAGTGTACTCGTTGCAGATGCAGCCAGAAATTTCTTAGTACATCTGGCAGAGACGTGCTTAGAAAGTGCTGCTTGGAGTTGAGATAAAGACACTCTGACACTTTTCTGTTTCTATTGTATTTCTAGTGGGAAATCATAATAAGATATCCAAGAACCTAGGGGCAGTTTGCTCTGCTGCTCTTCCCCCATACTCAAAGTCTCTTTTGTTATTTGTGTTGCCACGCTGTGTCTATAGACCCCAGCTGTGATCAAGATCTCACTGTGTGAGGCACCATAGAAATGGATTGTATGGCGCACTCCTTGCCACAATGACAGCACAGTTTAGTATGGGAAGACAAAAAGGGGTAGCTGAGGTAACAAAGACGTGCTGTGACTTGGGTAAAGTCACCCAGTGAGCAGCAGGAAGGAGCAGGAATAGGCCCATAGTCTCCAAGTCCCAGTTCCCCTGCAAAACTACCAACAGATGTTTCTTTTTAAAGGAGGACTCTCATTATGAAAAGAAAATGTGATTTTTGGAAATTTTCTTGCTGAAGCACCTTTAGAAATGCCAGATAGAAAAGGAGCTGAAATATCCTAGATGGATCATTTGAAGAATTAGGTATAAATCTCCCTGAAACTGATTGGAAATAGGACTTCGACCACCTTTAGTGACTTTCTCCCAATTATCAGAAGATTCAGTGGAAGCTTCCCATTCTTTCCCCACATTTAGCTAACTTACCAAACACTCAGCTTTACCCTGATATCCAGCTCCTAAATAAGGTATAGAAAAAATTTTCACTCACAATGACTTGTTTTTAATAAATTTATGTCAGTATTTTTATTAGAAACAGTGTTTTCAGTTGGGCTGGCAAATGTATTCATTTAAGTCAAAGAGAATCTGACCCCATATATTCAATTTTAGTCTGTTTAGTGTTTCTCTTACGAATATGAGAATTTATTAGCAGATTGGTCAAACAAAAGGAGAATAAAACACAAGAAACAGTCTTGGAAAACTCTTATAGGTATGTGCTACAAGTCCACAGTTTATAATGATATTAAATAGACAAGACAGTGAAGAGAAGAGACAGCGGGATGAGAACAGAGAAATGGTGAACAATGTGAATGCGTCTCAAGTAAGTCTTTATTGACTCCAACCTCTGGTATGAATAAATATCCAAATAGCTACATATTTTTCCAGTCATCTGATTTATTCCCTAACTAGGTCTTCCGGCACAGCTGGGAAGCCTGCTCCAAGAAACAGTTCAGAGGTCCTGCTCATTATCTTCAAAAAAAGCAGGTATTTGACTCATTTGCAGGTAGTGTCTTTATGAGATGTCCTGGTACAGACATTGGGCTCTGTTTTAGTAGCACTAAATTCTAGAGAAATTCTATTGGATTTGAGTAAATCCATTGTTCCTCTTTAAACATGTAACATACATTGTGTAAGATAGATACGACATGTAATAATATTGTACATAATTTCTGTTAAAAAAAATGAATCTTACAGACTCAGAGTGCTTCACTGAAGTGTGTTGACTGCCTTGGTAATCTAAAAAAAAACTAAAAAGCCTTACCTGCTGCATTTTTTAGGATTCTATTGTATTTTTATTAATACAAATCGAAGATTTCCAGCTATGAATTATGAGTTCCAAACTTGTGTTCCACTGGCTGCTATACCACCTGTCAATAAGTAAACCAAGCAGCAGTTGCCACATCACTGAGAATGACCCATTTCTATAATGATTACCAGTTAGGATATTAACATATTCAATATTCTTGTTCTCATTCAATATGGCTGTATTATTGGAAACTCATTTTAAAAGTTGTGTGGTAAAAACGTTTATTTTACCGAGCGGAGAGAATGAAATCACAAAAATGTTTCTATCTTCTGAAAAAATAGGTCCATGTCTTTGAAATGAAATGGGTTGATTAAAAATATATATCTTTCCAAGGCAATATTAATATTTAGATTTAATTTTTCTTATTCAGAATGCAAAAAAGAGATAATTTCCCCACCATATGGCAGTGCTGGCTTCTGAGCAGTGCTTGTGCTAGGCACTTTACTGCCTTTCCTATTCTGTCCTGAAGATGTTACAGTTCAGCAGAATTCTACTTCCGTTTGCTTCTCTAATTTTAGTTCAGACAAATGAGATAGGCAGGCAGCACAGAATAGGGATAAGAAAGTCTTGATATGCAAAGGTGGGGGAATATTCTATGTGAGAATTTTTTTTCACTTGCCCAGTTAGAGTCCTCATTAACATGTAGGACTGTGGAAGAGAATAAATAGGTTAATAGGTTAATACATTGGCCACTAGCCATATTTCCTCAAGGTACACTTTGTATAGCTTACGGTGGTCCTCCTGACTACTGGTGAGCCAGAAATGGACACTCTCCTCATGGTAACAGTAAAATCCTCCATACCATGCGGTGTGATTTTTTCTCTGCTTGGTTTCATCTGTGCTAGAATGGATTTCACAGTGAGTCATGAGACCATCAGTCTCATCCCCATCACAACTCCGCTTAGCACAAGATCTGGCCTGGAATATGCATGTAGTTATACGCCTGGCAACAATGTATTTTCATTTTGGGTGCTGGGTCAGATCTTCTCTTTGTCTTTTTTCAGTTTGGTAGTTTTGCCATTGAAGATGAAGGACATGCTTGTTCCAGGATTTGAACTTTGAATTTTTTCCCTTTTTCTGGGGAACATCTCTTTTGAACATATGCTATGATTGTGGTCATTTGTTTGATTGAAAACTTAAAAAAAAAAAAATGGAGAGAGAGTAACATCACCTCAATATGTGAAATGATTTAAATGCTGTGTATGGTGCCGTGTGTGTAGACAGTGCAAGGAGCCCAAGGCTTCTAATTAATCAGTAGAACAGGTTTGTCTTTAGAAAGCAGTAATACCACCTAACCTAGCTGTCTGCTTTCCTTCGCTGCCTTTTCCCCAGTGGTCCATGGTGAGGTGATGGAGCTGAGGAAACTTGGAGCCCAGAGCAAGCCAGGAGCTGGAGTACATGCTCAGGAAGGGTTCATAACTGTACTGCACTCTCTGTTACTGCTGTCACACTGCTGGAAGTGCCTGAGCTACCAAGTTTGACTCCTGGTGAGCAGCAATTAACCAGAATCTAACTTGCAGAAGAGCTGTTTCACGAGGCCAGGCTTTCCAAGGTGAAAAGAAATTAATACTTCTGTCTAATAGGACTTGCCCTGATGAAGACTCTAACTTGTAGAAAGTATAGATAGTTAGTTTTTATACTCTATGTGTGCTTTTGGGAGGAGCGAGCCATTTCAGATTCACATAGCAAACTGGAGAATACTTCATACAGACTTTCTGACATATCGTGAAACTCTTGGTTCATGCCAAACATTGTGGTGCTTTCCTACCACGTAAAAGTAAATATGATTCAACTTCACACTGAGTTCCTGAAGCTTCTACAGATCCTGAAATACAGATCATCTTCACATTGCACACAATGCTGACATGTTTGCGTAACGAGTACTTACTGCAGCAGAGAGCTATGTGCAGCTAAACTATGTATAAACCTCTTAAAGTGATGAAAGGTACTCAAAGCTGTCTGATAGCAGGCCTGTCATCCGCGGTATTGCGTCAGGAGGAATCCCTACAGAGAACCAAAAGGAAATGGAGGTTGCGTGTTGGGTAAGATGTGCATACAAAATATTCCCTGTGGTGTACAGCTTAGCAGAATATTGTGGCAGCGTCAACTGCACAAAGGCCAAGAGCTGTAAAGTCAGGAAAATCCCCCCCAGCAAGGCCCCTGCTTGCCACACTGTGAGCCAAAGAGGCGAGAAATTGCCACCCAGTCCAAACAGAGAAGGAGAAAATAAAGGCTCTGAATGTTCACAAATGCAAGATTCTTGGGGGACAAAGAAACCAGATCCCCTCTGTTGAGAAGGGGATCTGCAAAACAATTCACAGTTATGCATAGTCCCAGTGTTTGTCTGCTGCAAACAGAGAACTTGCAGCCCAAGATGAATTATTTATACTTAGAAAAGACCAAGTGTAATTCCACAGAAAAAAGTAAGATTTGTTCTGGGAAATACAAATGATTTATGAAAATACTGTTAACTTACTGCTTACATGCTATACTGTAAACAGCGAATGTAGATTTTACATAGATAATATGCGTGATACATTTATTAGTTTTAAATGTGTAAATGTAAACAAGGACATAAGAATGTGTGTTCTAAATATACGCAAACTTTGAAGAGTCCTGTGGGGTAAGTGATGTTCAAATAGAATTTTTTCTAAAGGAAGGAGAAAGGACGGGCTTTATAGTTAGGTGAAGTAGATGCTCCCTCCCCATGAAGAGGCTTGGGGTGTCAGGAAAGCAAACGCTGAGGTTCCTTGGTAATTCTTTCCTAAGTTAGACTTGTCTCAGCAGGTGTACAAGTAGTACTGTGGTGGATCTAGCAGTAGGTGTGGATCTAGCAGTAGAGATGGATCTGGGAAAACAAGTCAAGTTGTGGTTTTGAACACCCTAAGCTTCCCTGCTATGCAGAGCTGGAGTTTGAGTGGAGCAGTATTGCTACAGAGGAGTGCTCCAGGCACTTAAGAGGTGGAGAACTTCACTTAGCCTCGAGCAGAGGGTCCCTAGAAGGCCCATCACAGAGAAGAGATCATTGAATTGGTGGTTGTTTCATTTGATGAGGATAAACTATTAGGGAATCTGTATTTTTACTTGAGACGTAATTCAATTTTATGTTCAATCTCTAATTCAATCTCATTTTTTGCATAATAAGGATATTGTGATTAATGAAAAATAAATGGCCAAATGAAAATACAGTATGCTCTTCCTTTGTTCAAGGTTGAACATGATCAGAAATACTACTGATCTGACTGGACAGTTATAGTACAAAAATCATAACATTGATTACTTCAGAAATGTAATTTTGCATTCAGACTGTGATCTGACTGGTTTTAATATAGTTGAACTACCCAAGCTTAGATCTGAAGTTGTCTGCAGCATAATTCAGCTATCTGATTGCCCTCCCATCTGTGTGGTTAAGCTGCTTGATCTTCTTGTGATGTTTTCTTTTTTCTACTCTTCATTAGAGTAGCTTCCATCCTACAATTCATTCTCTCATTCCTGTTTTTTATTTCCAGTTTAGGAGGGTAATAATAAATAATTTCTTTCATTGCTTCTCATTCTGTGACTGAAAATAGTTCTTGGGAGGTGTTAGTTCAAATAAAATTGATCAAAGACACTGTTTCACTTCCTTCACTCACAGGAGCCCTAAATTCAGTGTGAACCTTGTGTTAAAAGCTCTTCCAGGACATAGTTGTTATGCCTGAGTTCTGGTTCATGCTCCTCAGGCTTTGGTTTCATTTATTTTAGCCAGTGAGTTTTTTTAAATGTTCCCATTTGCAAAGGGAATTTTATTTTGGTGAAATGTGGGACTTCATCACTGTGTCTGTGGCCTGTCTACACATGACGCTGTTTCAGTGACATGAATTGATCAGCCCAGTTCTGCTCCAGGTAGCTCTTCTGCTCAAAGCCTCTGCCCATGTTAGCAGTTGATCAGACAGCTGGTGTTGCCAGAAGATCATTTGAGTTCATCCTCTTGGATTACAAGAATTCTTGCCTACCATGCAAACAGACAAGGATTTGCTGTTAGTGCATTCTAGATCCCAGAGTTTTTAAGTTTTCAATTTTTTGATCCAGTAGATTTTTTTTATCAAAACTAGCTAGCTGTGAGTGTGCATTAGCAAAACTGTATCTAAAATGTAGATGGTTTTTTAGGCTTCCTATGTGTTTTATTAATGCTTGAAAAAAATGAATTCCATGTGCAAATAGTCTGAGTCATTTTGCAACGAACAAGCTGTTATTTATGTATTAACATTTCCTGAAGAGACAGTTTCTATAGAACATCAGGAAGCAGCCATAAAAGCGAATATGGGAAAAAACTGGGACAGAAAGATGTAGATGCATTTTGCAATTGGCTTTGCAGAAACATTTGATAGCAAAAGGTATGATCACATGCAGTACAAATCTCTTGCTTTTGTGAGTTGGCAGAAAATATAATTAAAATAAAGAAGTGACATCTTATGTGACAGAACCTGAGTAGGCAGCACAGCATTTATCACCTCCTGTTCACTAGCTTTTCTTTTTTAAAATTAGTGAGATTTATCTTATATGACGCCTACTCATGGTCTTGTTGGCATGAACGAAAACAAAAAAAGAAATGTAGCGATGTAAAATAACACCCTGAGTTACTGCAGCCAACAAGAAGGGCCAAATTCGTCCCTGATGCTATGAAAAAGAACTGTACAAGAGTGGATACAAGCCCCAAAGTGTATTACTTTCTGGGGTTATTTTTGTTTGGTTTTTGGTTTGTGCTCATAAATTCTACTTTTATCTAGGGAAAGCTATATATTGAGCTATTTTCTACAAAATGAGGATTGGACTGTAATCTTGATTTCAACTGTGTAAATTTGAAGTTATTCTGCCAGAGTCAATGAAGTCATTCTGGGTTTATACTTGTAAGCCTTTAATCAGAATATGTCAGTGAGCAGGAAGATGTGACATATGAAAATCAATGGTTGATGCTGCTGTTTTTCTTTCAGGCTGAGCATTTTGACATCTTGCTTGCTTGGTTTTCTGTGCTAAGTTTTCTGATTCAGCCAGGCTATGCACTGAGATCAATAATATTCTCCATTAAGAGACATGGAATCTGGGAGGTTTCTGAAAACAAAACCAAACCAGATCAAACCTAACTTAACACATTTTAATTTTAGAAGACTGAACAATCAAATATTTGGAATTCTGAATGACATGACTTTAGCAGAGAAATGAAGGAGTGCCATCACAGAAACCTGCACATAAGAGGAGGAGCAGAGCAGGGAAGAAGATGAATTATTTCACGAATATATTTATTAAACCAGAGCTTGTGAAAAAGCTCAAGTAAAACTACTTAGAGTGGGTGGAAGGAGTAGAAGTACAATCCATAAAGTAACTATGTACATGGTTTTAAAATCCTACTTTTCGGAAGGGGATGAGGTGAGAGAAAAGGGTGACCAATATTTAGAATTACATTTTTTATGTCGTTTCAGATGAGTCACTTTCCAATACTCACACTTGAAGAATGTCTCTAAACGTACCCCTGGGGTGCATGGAAGCACACACTTAATTACCACCTGGTGCTGATGCAGCGGTGCCCTTCTGGGCAAATGGGATGGAGGCCAACACCCCTTTCCCTCCCACTGGCCATAAGTTGCCAGTTCCCCTCAAAACTAGAGGCAACCATTACCTGCAGTCCAGCAAGAGCGAGAACAGCAGTTCTCCCTTCCTCTTCTCCTGCCTGGTACACCCACAGCATCTGACCTGCAGTCATTTGGAAGCAAACACACCAAATCTGTCCTTGGATTTGTGTGAGCTTTGCAGGGCCCTTACATGGAAAGCAATGGCTTGGGCGGTATGTGGGTTGGTCTTTTTCAAGCTCTTTTTATTCCAGCAACAAATATGTGTGGTGTGAGTGTACCCAGTTTGTCTGCATACAGTATCGTGTACTGCACATTGTGTTCTTTGGTATTTTGGTAAAGAGTTAGCATCACAGAGCCCTAGAAGAAAGGAAGGTACATGAATACAGCAAAGTAACTTGTACAACGCCTTGGTTGCACATTTCACTGTGAAAAAGGAAAGCAGCTCAGGTGACAGGCTTGGTGGCGAGGAGTTCACCGTGTGATTTCACTCTGCACCGGGCACAATGAGAGTTTTGGATGACTGATGACTGTTCTGCTGTATAGTTCTATTACCTTTTGCTCATTATCTCGCCTGTCTTTTCTACTTATTAAGTGAACCATCCTCCGATCATCTGCGTTTTTGTAGTAGCACCTTGCAGCCTTGAAAATAAACCTCATAAAAGCATAGTAAAACACCTGTGGTTGTTTGCTACCTATCAAGATATTTTAGGACACCAAATTGGGTGGATACTACATGGCTGTGAAACGTGTAGGACACTTAGCACAAAGTCTAAGGTGGCTGAACATCCAGTAAGATTGGCTGTATAGCGGTGCACTCTTTTAATGGGTCTCCCTGGCAGTGATCTGACTGCTTTACGTATAGATCCGTGACACGCAGCACTGCTGCATTACTGCAGGTTACCAGTCTTGCAGTCATTCACATTCATTCATGTTTTCCCGATCAGGGTATTGGCAACAGCAATGAATTTGCCAAAGGAAAAAAAAAAAAAAGAAAGAAAAGAAAAAGCATTTGCAACTGCAAGTTATTAACTGACACTTCTCATTTAAGCAGTGTCACTTACAACCAAATATTTAGACTCCAAATCAGGATAATGAAAAAACATTTTCAGAAGTGTGATGGAGCTTCTGTCTAATTGACACTTGTACTTCCCTGCAGCTGAGGAGGATAAAGTTTCACAGAAGCATGAGCAAGTTAGCAGCCTGAGTTCCTACAGCCTTGACATGCTTTGTGTGGACAGTATTTAAATGAGTAATGTCCTTTAACTTCTTGCTGTATTCTCTGCTTTGGCTAATAAGGATATAGGTGAATAAATAGTTTGTCACCTAGCAACCTCAGATGAGTGCTCTGAACAGTTTTTGAATGAATAGTTGCCGATGGGTTCTTAAAAATAGCTAATTTTTTTTCTTTGTTTTGTTTGTGCAAGTGGAAGGTGTGGTCCCCCATATGTGCTTGTGTGAAATGATAAGCAGGCAACTGAAGGGAGAGCGACACAGAAGAGGAAACAAAAATGGAATCATACGGTGTAATTGGCATGCATATATATAGAAATACTGTTTCTATTCTTTTAAGTCGACTCTGCATAAATTTGCATGACATACCTCAAGTTGCCTGTCTGTTCTATGGCATGCTAGGCAAATTCTTTCCTACAGAAGAAATGGGAACATAGATCCTTTGGTATGTTAAACACCACCACCCTCATCCTGGAAAATAGAAAAAATAGTGCAGGGACTCATTATTTGCTTATGGTAGGTTGTAAGATTGTTAATTTTGCCTGCATTAGACTTCACCCTTGGATCTTAGACTTAAATACCAACCCATAGCAATAATTGAAATTGCATTAATGACAGCAGCTGGGTGGATAGGACAAGGGTGGGTGCGGCCAGCTGTGATCACGATGAAGGGGGGCAGCTGTGGGCAATGACAGCTTTTGTATCATGTTCTCCAAACAACGCTCATCAGAGGGGGCTAAAGCCCCTTCAGCTCGTCTAGTAAAATTGCACCTGGACAGGGCAGAGTCACTGTTAGCCCAGAGGAAGGTGACGTCCTGCAGCAATTTAAAACCCTGTTAGCCTTTGGTAACTGCGTTTCCTTAATATCCTCTCTGCAACGACCAGCCCGATGATGCAGAGCACCCACATGACCACTTTAACTGACCACCAGCAATTCTCTGTCCAAAGAGTAGTCTCTTGGTGACAAAACTAATCAAGCAGCTTTACATGGCCCTGCTGTCACGAAATGTTCCTATGAGAAAAGGAGCATGGTCATACCACAACCAACTTCTGTTTGTACCCAACTACTGGAAAGGCTTGTTTGGGACAGTGTACCGCTCCTCAACAGCTTGACAGACTGCATTAAGAAATTAGAGTGAGGTCTTATTTTAAGTCGGCCCTAAGCTGAGGGCTTAATTTTGGATGACTGTGCCCAACAATGAAGAGAAAGGTTGATTCCTTTAGAAACCAAATGTATCTGATTTCCCCAAACTTAAAAGCCAAAAGTAGTGCAACAGCTATTTATTTTTGTAAGTGGAGGCACTTCTTTCATTCATGTGTTAATTTAAAGCACGTTATTTTTGTTCAGTGTAGGCACTTGAAGCATCAAGACAGCACTACTGAATGCTTCTGAGTTCTCTAAAAGCTTTCTTGGCTTTTTCTTTCAGCTTCCGATGTTTTGTTTAAAAAATAAGAAACACATTATCGTGATGAAGCCCATAGTATGAAGCCTAAACTGGACATTTTTGGAATTTGGAATTTGGAAATTTCTGGAAAAAAGGAAATTTTTCCAGAAAGTGTGAGAGAGGTCAGGTGGGTTGGTCAACAATAAGCTGTCATTCATGGTTTTTAGCTCACTGTCTCTGGGATTATCCTTATCACAATATAGGGCTTGTTTTTATTTAGTTAATGTAATCATTGAACAAAACAGTTGCCAATCGGCTTCATCTTATGCCCCTATCTGAAAAGGCCACTCTGCGTGCTGTCTGCATATTTATTGCAAGCTGCGTGTGCATTACTGTCGGCTCTTATAACGGTGATGCTGCCTGTGCGTGCGTGAGAAGATGTATGTGGCTGTACACACACACACGCCTGTCGGGGTCCCTGAAGATGGAGGCAAGAGCATCCCTCTGATGCACGAGTGAGCTCGGGTAAGGCTCGTTGTGAGGCACAGGCAGGGTCTCCCCAGAGCTCACACGGGGCTTTGAGGCTGCTGGGACACTGGCCACAGTGTGGTGGCAGACTAAGAATGGCTGGAGTTCGGGACGAAGCCATGAGATGAAACCCAATGACCCCTTATGGCACGTTTGCTGCCATCAGGAGCTTGCACAAGAAATGGGAATGAGGCCCTCTCCAACCTCATTTTCATCAGAGAGAAAAAAAAGTTTGTCTAGTTTGTGGCAACTAATGGGAAGTAAAATCTCAGCGAGGTTTAGGCAGCTTGTGGAAGGATCTTAGCAGAATTATCAAAATAAAAATAAACTTCCTGTAGAGGCAGAAAATGCTTACGTCAAAGGGTATCTCTGAAGTTGCTAACTGGGTCCTTTCGTATGCTGGAGACTGATAGTTTCTTCTGAAAATTATACTGGACCTTTCTAATGTAGATTTTAAGGCCTAATCAATTACTATCTTATAGCACATTGTGTGCCTGGCAGTACTGAGATGTTGCATTTTATCTAGGAAGCTAGTAACAGGCCACCTGTAACCGACCGGTATGAAGAGTGGAAAATGTTAATGGCAAGCAAGTTAATGTGGTCATTTAAATTGATATTTCCATGCAAATGTGAAAAGAAGCAAAGATGTAACTGACAAGCGAAATATTTCAAGATGTCTGGTATAATAATTTTGTGCTGCCTTTTGGGTGAAGAGAGAATGATGGATCATCTTCATTCTTCTTTTCTTTTGTGTATTTTTAATGCCCACTTTGCATTTTTAATTTTTAATTTTTCTCCCATATTTATGTTGTTATTATTCATTCTTCTTTCATAAGTTCTAGATTTCAGATTTACTCTAATTCTGCCCTGTTATTTCAGATTCTTCTCTTTGTTTTCCTCCTCCTCTAATACTTTCAGAAGAGAACTGGACTTCCATAAGCTAACAGGTCTCTGTGCAGGGTCAGGAGATTTTTCTGCAAGATTTTCCTCCTTGTTTATCTGTGCAGGCTGCAGTCAGACTTTCCATCACAGTCACTTGTCAGAGAGGTTGTATTGATAGTACATTGTACTTGTGTGTGTATGGATGTGGGTATGCAATACTATACTCAAGGTAGGTACTTCAGTCCGCCAGGTTGAGAAGACCGCCAGTAGCGGTCAGTGAAAGCATTGCCAAATTTATTATGTGGTGTGATATTGTATGTCATTTTCCTGTGTGAAATGCACATGGAAAGTCATATTTTTTCACCCAAGCTCAACTTTGGTCATTTACTGCTTGGATACTGAGCTGCTCAGGCTGCTACAAAACTATACTACAAAACTGCATTGCTTCACTGAGCGGGCAAGGAAGCTTATGGCTGAAAAAAAGCTAATGGATGCACATTAGCAAACAGGTAAGTGCCCAGGAAATAATGAATAAAGAATTTTAGACTTTTCTTGGCAATGTGTTTTTTCTTTGTAATGAATGGTAGTGATCACTTCTTAGTATGGAGAGGGAGCTAGCAGATTTATTTGACTTTATTTCTGTTTTGTAGTTTGCAATGGTTGTTACAGAATAATCATAATTCAGACTGGATCAAAGATAAGTTTAATGAACCAGGGACTTCATTAACATTTTGCATTCCGTATCTCACCACTGGATTAAAAGGACTTTCATGTTCTTTAAGAAGAAAATGTGTCGGCCCTCCATAGGACAGCCTCAGAATCCCAGTTGGACCTGGTACCATAGGGCCAAGATTATACAAAGCAAACAACAGTCTTTATCCTTTCCACTTTGCCTGCATCTCCGCTTCAAAAAAGTTTAATGATTCACATATTCATGCTTAGCTGTGCAAACTGATTTATGTTTTTATCCTTTTTTTCTTGTACTCTGTAACTGCTGGGTTTGAATGTGCTTAGAATTTTCTTTCTGTTACACCCTTGCAATAATAATATTAAAGCGTTAAGAGGTGTGTGTGTGCATATATATGTATGTATGGTTTTTATTTTTGCTTGAGAGCTTAAATAGTAGAAAACATTTTGTTCTACTTCTTCTGTCAGGAAACAGCTGTTGTTTTTGCCTTGCAGTCCATCCTGATTTACACTGGTGTGCAATGGGGACTTGAGGGAATGGGAGGGTCCCAGGAGAGCCCTGGGAAACTAGGCGCGTTTTGCCACTGTTGACAGAGGAATAGGAAGGGTCAGGATGGAGACTGCTGTTTCTCAACCATGATGTCCTTGTACCAACCACCTCTTCAGGACTAGTTGCCACCCAGTATTTACCAGTAAACCCTTGCTGGCAGAAGCAGCAGCTAGTGTGGCTTTCTGGAGCTCTGCTGGAGGCAGCGTAGGACCAATGATGATCCATTTTCACTCTCTAGAACCTGTTACCCTGGATGAGAGTTCAAGTGGCCTATGGCTCAACCCTGCGACACTGTATTGGAACGGAAGTATTGTATCCTGCAGTCTTTCCCCAGCCAACCTAGATCACCCAAAAATGTAAGGCAAGTCAGATCCAGGATCATTAGTGAGGAAGAGCACATTTTGTGAACCTTCTAGTAAAAACTGTAATGATCTCATGGAAGTTGATACAAATTACTCTGTACTTCCATCGGACTTTAAAAGAGAAACATCAAACTACTGCATTTCATGTACTTGTTTGGGTGAAGAAAAGTGAACTAGGTGATTGGCTGACTGCAGAGAAGCTGCTTTCATGCCAATTGACAGTGGAAATTAGTTAGGAAATTGCTCAAAGGACTAGAGTTTAGTTACACAAACTTAAAATTAGAAGAACATTCTGTACTGTATGAAGGAAAACATATCTAACATTTGGTACAAGCTAACATTAGTCAGGGTAATTAAATTCAATTTTTTTTTTTTTAAAGATTAATAGATGTTTTACTTCAAGTGCTTTAGCAAGCACGGAAATGGGAGGAAAAGAGTATTGCTCTAACACATTTTCTTCTTTCATGTGTTCTGGTGTGTTAATTTGCCGGTATCAGGGAAGAGGCTAGCTGGGTGGATTCTCTTGATTTCAGGTAGTTTTCAAAAGCAAATTACTGCACTATGAAGATAAACCACTTTTTTGAAAGTCATGTAGGAATTTAAAAATAGAACTGACTGAAAAAGGATTTTGAATTCCAAGAGAAGTATTGATTGATTGTTTACCTTGGAAATCATCAGGAAGATTAAAAAGAAAGAAAACTCACACCCCTTCCCCATGCTATTTCCAGAAGACTGACATCTGTCATTGCAAGGCAAATTCTTGACACCTCCACACAGAGGAATTCAAAGAGAAGTTGTAGAAAGTTGTTTTCCTGTATTTCCTGCCTTCCAGGGACTTTGAGAGTGAGGTATCCATGAAAATGCTGAGGCCAGCAGGAATGGTGTCATGCCTGCTTGGTCAGCCAAGCTCTACAACCTGCCACCTGAGGATGGGACTGTGACCTCTAAGATAGGTGAGGCAATTCCTCCAGTCAGTTTTGGGAAATGGGGATTTAAGTGCCTTTTGGAATCTTCAATATCTGCGTCCTCTGTGCAGCCAAGCAGGACTCTGCAGCCGCTTGATAAATCCCTCACGAGCTAGCCTGCTCCCACCAAATCCCCAGCACACCAGTCAGCACCGTTACGGTGAAAGCAATAAGGTAACCCGCACTGATAAGCATGTGGCCCACGCTGCATGTGAGATAAAACAGTTTCTCTGCTGTTTTATATTGTTATTTTAAATTGTGGTTGTATTTGTTATTTAGCTCTTATTTTTATGAAAACATTGTGTAAATATAATAGCTTCGTGATCATCTACATTTTGAAAATCCTAAAAAATAGTTTGGTCTTTATGGGGCTGAAGGGACTCAGTCTGTCAGCTCTTGTGGTAGCATCACTTCGGCTGATGCCTCACAAAATCACCCGGTTACATGAAGAAACACTGAAAACCGTGATACCTCGTTACACGGCATTGAGTATTCCCCTCAGCCACACGATAATTGGCCAGGTCTCGCCTTTTACTTAGGAGCTTGTACTATGTCAGGAAAAGCCCAAAGCAAAGCATTTCACACAGAATTGAGAGATGCACGATAGCAGACTGGCCTTTTATCCCCCTGTCTTCAGGTGTTTGTAGGGGCCAAGGACAAGCTAGCCCACAGTATAGCAGAAGTACGTGATATTTATTCATGTATAAGAAGAAGAACATACATAAGAAGAAAGATTGTAAGAACATACATAAGAAGAAAAATTTCTGCTCTATGAAATTTACTATTTAAATTAGACCAGTAACAGCGTGAATACTGACAATAGGCCGCGCTTGATAAGATGGGGTGATTGTGGTGTTTCTGAAAGTAATTTTATGAAAAGAAATAGGTCTTATAATCAATTTTCTGTTATGTGGCATATTCCTTTTTTAAAAAAAGCAATTATTTGTTACTTTTCTGTTTTTAATGGGCAGGCAAGAGAGTGGGAGTATATTGTGCTAGAAGTGAGCAGAGGAAAGCTCATTCGCTGGAAGCGGTAGTTACATGGGGATCAAGCCAAGCTACAGAACTCGTCCTGGCAAGTGGAACTTGTTCTCACGCAACCCAGTTTTGTGAGTGAAAAGTCTTTGCATTTGGAGTGTTGCATGCATGTTGTTAGAGGGTGAGTTGACGCCTTCTATATTTGGCCCTAGAACAGTACACTGATGGGTTCAGAAAGGAGCCGGCAGAGGTGTGTGCAGCAGTCTTGTTACAAGGGCAGCTTAAAACACCAGGTTTTCCAGCCCAGAGAATCAGCAAAAGAAGTGACAACAAAACATTTAATATAATGTGTGTAGTGTTACTTAGGACCATCTTTGTTAATCAACTAGAAAGTGAAAAAGAGACATCATTTGAGATTGAAACAGCCAAATCACAAAATAGAGAAGTAATTTTTTTGGACACTGGGTACTGCAGAGACAAGCAGGTACTTGGTTAGTAAGCGGTAGTCTCTAAGAAAATGTAGGAACTGTAAGTAGCAGTTCCAAAGAGATGAATCAGACAGTGTCAGCTAATGAATACCTGCAGCTATCATCTCTATCCTATATTTAAAATCAATTCACCTTAGTAGAAAGTCTGGGTGTATCTTGAAAAGATTTTTATCTAGGCAGTTCTGAGAGTGAGACTGAAGCTGTATGCCCCTTACCTGACTCTATATAAGGCTAATCACTAAAAGAGGTTAAAATTGATGTGTCTCTCATAATTTTGCATATTAACATTTTTATTGTAAAAGGTTTTAGACAGATTTTAGAAAAAGTTATTGATGTAAGTGCGTAAGTTCACACAAAAAAACCTGACAAATATTTGATGATAAAAAAAATTAAAAAAAAAAAGACGAATTTTCACAGAAATACAGAAAATTATGGTAACAGAACTGGATCAAAGAGAGACATTTCAAAATCGCAGTACATTTCCAAAAGGAGGAATTTTAATGAGGGAGCACACTAGAGAAGTGATCATGACTGTGGCTGAAGATTCTTGAGACCTGTGAATTTAAAGCTGCTTCTGGAATTGATTGTATTCTTGCTGTGTTCAGTAAATTTATTTTGGCATTCAGAACCAAGGGATGGGGGAAAAAACTGTTTGCTAAAAATTATTATTATGGAGAATCAGAAATGACTACTCATTACTGAGCTCTGGGAGAAGATTAGTTTGCATGCAGCTGTCTTTGACCTTGAAATGCAAAGAAAGCACAGGACTGTGTGGGAGTCAGAGAGAACTCTATGGTGACTTGACTGACATCCACCTACTCCTGTAGATGCGTTTTAGATGCACTTTCTGTCTTCCTTTGGAAATCAGTTTTGGGGGCCTGCTTCCTCAAAATGCAGTTAAATTGCTCTGCAGGAAGGAGATATGCTATGAGGAACAAATGGGATGTTTATAAGATCATGTATGTTACACAGCAGTCAGAAGACAGAAAGATACCTGTGTTAGCCCTTATGAGTTTATTAAACACCTAATGATTGACTGTGACATTGATTTTAATATGCAAATTAAGATACACGTGTTTAGTGTCGGGGAGAAGAGTGACAATGAGATAGGAGATGATTAAAATTCCCATATTGCGGCTGGGAAGGAAGGATATTCTGTTCTCTCTGATAGGTACGGCTGACAGAAAATGTGTGAAGAGCACAAATGAAGAACAAATGTGTATGCTGTGTTTTTTGAAGAGGAATGAAGCATGGTATGAATATAAAAAGAAAAATGTAAGAATTGTTGTCTTTGGACTAACATACATGATATTGGTCTGTGAATAAAAGAAGCTTAGTATAAAGTATCTGTAGCCTCATTACATTCCACAGAAATCAGTATTCAAGGAACAGAATAAATCACATTAAAAAACCCCACCTTTTAATTTTCTGGTTTACGTACAGTAACTATTCACATAAATGCTATTGGTTCCTATCAGAATTCAGATATATTTCCTACGGTGATCTGAATTTATTATGCTGCCCTGTAAGCTTGCCAAATGTGAATTGCTGTAAAGTGAAATTAAACACGGTTACTTTCAAATATCTCAAAAAGTAGAAATGTTGGAAATTATACTGTTTCTGTTCTACTAACTGGAGTTACGTTGAGGAGCTTTAAGCAAATATATGTAAATGCCTTTTATGACATGACAAATGAATTACATAAAGCATCTGTGTTCAGTATGGGTTTTAATTAACCTTAATTAATTTGGATCGTGGTTAACCTTTACCCTTCTGCAGAGCAGAGCAGACTCCTACGTTCTGTGATGGGACAGTGCTTACGCTCAGGGTTGCAAAGGCTGAGATGGCAGCACCCTGTTTTCAACAAGCTGGCCACTTGCATAGGGCAGCTTGATTTCCTCCTCCATTAAGAGTCAAGGACATAGACATCACCTCCAGGACAACCGGGAACTCAGGTGAGACAGAAGAGCATTTCTACTCCCTCCTGCAGGCCACGGTGGCTACGATGCTTATTGCAGTTTGTGGCTAAATACCACAGTCTGTTCCTGAGAAAGCACTGTGCACATTTGCCAGGCAGATGGTGACTGCTACAGTTAGAGTGATGATTCCAGTCAGGCTATTTCCACAGATGTTTGTGGGCAATGCAAAATATGTTGTACTTTTCACGAGATTTTTTTATTACCCAGTAAAAACTGCCTTAACTGCTTGCAGGGTGAGAACAGAAATATCTCTTTCAAAGGTTTTAAAGACTTATCTGTTGTATTGTTCTAGAAAAAAGCCTATCACAGAGAAGTTTCATGTTGGAGCTAGGATGAGGAACATCTGTATTTAGATTGTGAATTTTGAAGTAACTTCTTGTTATTTTGTATAAAGTACCTGTGTTAGTGATGGGCTGTCCGTCACTAACACGTTGCTGCACATTTAACATGCAGGATTTATAGCTTCCTTTGCTGCTTTTTATGCCACCAGTGGGACTGCACATATTCTGTGGTATGCCTTTAATTAATTAGTCTTTATCCATCCTATTTGGGGACAGATAGAGGAACTTAATATATTATTACTAACTAATGAGCAATTTCTACTTTCTGGTGATTAAATTTTCAAAAGTAATTTGAAATATAGATTGTACGTCCTTCACAGGGAGACATCATCAGATGGACTTCATTAATTAATCAGCAACATTCAGCGCTTAGCTTGGCTATGTAGGTGCTAGAGTAAAATAACCATTATTTGAAGTTGTTTCTCACGTTTTTCATTGTTTCATAGGAAAATGGCCCAGGGCTTATTTTTTCTGTGATGTTAGTTCCATTTATATCTCAAATTCCATACAGAAGGAAAATGCCTTAACCTTAATGTGTGTTAGTACTTCCACATTAAACTGTTAATCTGGATCACCCACTGATCTTGCTTCAAGTTAGTACAGCTTACTCGACTTGGTGGATGTCGATTGTATCTGTGTTGGTGCTGCAAGTCATATGCTGGTTTCCTGTAATTCCGCCCTTCCCCATACAAGACAGACAGTTTCTAACACAATTCATTCTTGGAAAAGAAAGCTGTGGCTTAGCTTACTGCAGTGAAGTAAGTTGTGTGCTATCCCTTTAGAAATCTTTGTGCCAGATGCAACCAGTGGTAGTGCCTTTTATGGGCTCAGCTCTCTGTGTGCTATCCTGCAGCGCAAAAATGACAAGCTACCTCTTGCAGCGAAGACCGACTCCCCACTTTGTGCTTCCTCTCATGTCTGAAAAAGTAAGGAACTGAGCTTGCTTGCTTGCTTCCTCCCTCCTTCCCTCCTCCCTCCCTCCCTCTAATCCTTCCTTCCTTCCTCCCTCCCTTCCTTCCTTCTCCCTCCCCTCCCCTCCCTTCCTCCCTCCCTCCCTCCCTTGTGAGGCTGGAGTAGGTGTCAGTACTGTGGTCTCTGTGTCTGGAGGAGCGCAGGGGCTGGGACAGCAGAGCTGCCTTGCAGAGGATGAGGCGTGAAACCATCACAGAGTAAGGTCAAACCCTTACTGTGCTGTGGTCAAAAGAAAGGACGAAGCTTTACACTATACCGTATAGCATCTTCTCAGGGGTCTCATCCCCACGGTCCTTCAGCCTGGAGGACTAGGAGCTTAAACTGGCACTGAAATGATGGCTGAAGCTCGCACTGTGGAGATCTTGCCTACTTCATTGTTTTGCAAAGGTTCTGTTGACACAGAATGCTTCAGGGCCATTTCTAGGGAAGTAGCTAGGCAAAGCTCTCTCCTTCCCCTGAATTTCCACTGGCTGGCAGGAAACCTCTGCAGCTGAACGTGAAATTCATACTGCTGATTATTCATTGTGTACTGTTGTTGAAAGTCAAGTTGTTAGGGACTGAAATTAATATGAACAGAAACATACCGACTAAAGAAAAAGCTTGGAGTTAGAAGATGCGCGTTTTAGTCCTGGCTCTAGAGTACTTACAACCAAATAAGGTAAATGAGTTACATCCATTGAGAATTAACACAAAGTCTCTATGGATTGAAATTCTCTTCTGAATTTTTCCCAGTTTCATGACAGTGACAAAGACATCCTCATGGAGATGGCAGAGATCACGCTGACAGAAAAGACTAGCATCATCTATAGCTCCAAGAGGTGAGGATGAACGTCAGGATGAGATTTGTGCTGCAGAGGATAGTTGTTAGACCCTGGAAATGACTGCTTCTTAAAGCAGTCATTGGAATAATGACTTCTTAAAGCAGTCATTGGAACAAAACCAGGAGAAACAAGTCTTGAATTATCCTGATCCAGGACTGAGTTCAGAATGTTACGGCTAAATAGCCATGAAACAATAATTATCACAAAACAGTCAGATTTAGCCCTCTCCCTGCAATAATGCAAACTACATAAAAATCAATAAACTACTTTCAAGAAATGAAAAGGAACAGCCAAAAGGAAAAAGAAAAGTTTGTGGCATAACATGGAGATTGCTTAAATATAATATACTGGAACCTCAGAATAAATGTGTTTCATTTATGGAAAAAGAAAACTTGGAAAAGAACTCCAAATAAGTCTTCAAAGTTGAACATCAGAGTAAGGGGGATTACTAGGAGTTAAAAGACCTAAAATAAACATCACATTCAAATGGAAAAAAGAACATAAACAAGTTAAATGTAAAATTAATAAGGCAGGAAGAAAAAAAGAAAAGACTTTGGGGAACAATTTTCTAAAGGCATAAAAATTAAAAATATATTTATTTGTCAAACATACTAGGAAGCCTGCCAGAAAGACTGTGGGGCCAATAGATGATCATGGTTTAATAGGAGTTCTCACAGGGCAAAAACACAGACAAATTAAACCAATTCTTTACAGTGAGCGTCACCACCAGGAAGACATTGAAACCGGAGGGCTTTGTGTTACATGGATCTTAGTTTAAAATAGAATTTCTCAAACAAAGATGTCAAAAGGATAAAATTTAGAAGAAATAGATGGAGTGAATGCAGACAAATTACCAGAACCAGGTACTATTTACTTGGGAGACCTAAGGGAACACAACTATGAAAATGGAAACTTTCAGCTATGCTATGGAGTCTATTGATTAGATCAGTTGTGGTATTAGATGAGAGTAAAATGGCAAATATGAATTCAACTTTAAAAAAGCACTTAAGTGGAATGGGGAATTCAGAAAGCTTAAGACAATCTCAAAATTTGTTAGTGTGTGAACTGTTAGAAGCCATCCTAGGACTAACAGACAAAAGAGTAAGTACGATATAATGAGGAAAAACCAACACAGCTTTTGAAAGGGGATTAATACCTTGCAAATCTATTAGAATTGTTTGATCATCACTGAATATACAGAAGAAGTTATCTGGTTGATACTCTGACAAAAAGCCTTTTGACAAGGTCCTTTGCTGAAGGCTCTTACAGAAATTAACTTGTGGTATGGGGAGAAGGTTCTTTGCATATTAATAACTGTTTAAAAGGTAAGAAATGGAAAGTAGGAATAAATGGTCAAGGGAGGAAGGTAACAATGGAATTCCTTAAGCATCTCTGCTGAGATCTTTACTGTTAAATATACTAATAAATTATATACATTATATAATGAAAATGTTTGTGTGTCTGCATGTATAATATACATATATGTATACTTATATCTATATTTTATTATACAGATGACAACATGACATGAAATTTGTATTCTGTATCTACATATACAAAGTAAAGTGCATAGGAAAACCTATCCTAGCTGTACGCCCACAGTGAGAAGATCTAAATCAGCATTACATTACCACGCAAGACAGAAAGCCCGGAGTCACTGGAGACCGTTCTGTAAACACATTGGCTCAGTGCTCAGCACTGTTCAAAAAAAGCAGACAGAACATTAGGAACTATTAGAGGGGGAAAAAAAGTTGTGTTTACTGTTTTGCCTTTTATGTCACTGTCAATAATCATAGTTCATCTACATCCTGAGTGCATTTGTGGAGGTCTGAGCATCACTCCCTGCATTCAAAAAAAAGTGTAATGTAATTAGAAAAACATAGCTTGCTCTCTTGATATATGTATACTCTATGTGTTACTTGTATAAGGTGGTAAGGATTGCTGGGGTACAGAGCGGCTCCTATACAAGGAGAGATTAAATAGCCTGATATGCTTCAGGTAGGAGGGGAGAGGACTGAGAGAACAGAGATGTCATCAGGCAGCAGGTTACAGACATGCAGTTTTTCATTCAGGGCAGAATTAGTCTTGAAACTCACTGGTATTTGTGGGGGCCAAAAATATAGATGGGTCCAAATAGCGATTGCAAAACAGGTATATGGAAAGATGTGAGTTGGAAACTGTGGCTACAGCCTCTGGCTGAGAAAAGGCAAAAGCCACAGTCCCACAGCAGTGCAACTCCATTGACGAGTGCTGCTATGGCCTTGCCCCATGCAAAGCCTGATGTCCATCTGCCCCTGCCCCACAACCCTGTTGTGCTGGCATTGGCATACACCTGATGCTGTCATGAGCTGTTTCAGGTCTCTGAAATGAAGGACAATTAATCTCTTGGTTGTAGGATCACTTTTCTGTCACCTCTTTGTGCTGGTAGGTGTCAATGCCTGGACAGAGGGCTGGGTGGGCCTATGTTGTTGGGGAGCAGGGTGGTGTTCTGGTTTATATTGGCTTAGTCTGCCTTATAACCACACCCTGAGCTTGGAGAAAGACGTGGAGGAAGTCACTCCGTCTTTTCTTAATACTTCTTGCCTAAGCACTTTGCACAGGCTGTTGTCACCAGCAGGCTGGATGGGGTCCAGTTCAGCTCACTTGTGTTCTTATGACTTGTGTTGGTTTGTTGGTACCTCTGTTAGGTTGAGCTTCCCTGCTGCTGAGGAGGCAAGTCAGACTTTTCACATCTTGGAGAGAGAGCTGCGAGGCTTACACGAGCACAGGTAAATTAATTCTAGGCCAGTGTAATATATAGGGCTGAGAAAATTTTTCAGACAGTAATTTTGGCTCATCCAGGTTAACTGTGGCCAGAAGGGACAGGAACCTGTAGGTGCTCTTATTCTTGTCTAAAGATAAGGCTATACACTGCAGTGTTTCCTTTCATGGCCCTGGTTCTACTAAGGCCAAGATAACGTATTTTGGGTCAGATTTGGCTGCTCTTAGGAGTTGTGTCTCAAAACTGTTACTTCGTATCTTGGATCCTCTCTCTCCTGAGAGAGCCATTCCTGCTTGCTTTGTACCTGAGTGGGACACAACAGACTGACATGAGTTGGCTCCGGAGCAGAATGGATCTTACCTACACTGAGCTCCAGGCTATGAAAGCGTGCGCCAGTGTGCACGCACAGGCGATGGTGGACCCAGCCTTACTTATTGACTCATTTGTGGCCAAAAATAGTGTGATCTTACAGAGACAACCAGCAGATAGATATGATTTGTAGAAGCATTGTTGTCTAATTGGTGGCTTATGATAAATGCATTTGGGAAGAAACCACACACTTTACATACAGGTAAAAAAAAAAAAGGGAATGCATCGAAGAGGGGCTTGTTGCAAACCATTCTCTCATCTCTTCGGAGAGCCAGAAAAATTCAGAAACCCTCTGCACTTTCTAGTTCGCAAAACTGAATAAATAAAAGGGTTAATTGGAAAGACAATACAGTAACTGTCTGGGTATCATTTAAACATTATGATCTTCTTAGAAAGGCTGACGTCTCTGAGAGGAAATACTTCTGCTTTCCATGAAATACAGTGGTTTAACACCAACATTAGCACTCTATCTGTGTTGGAGCCAAAGTATTAATTTCCCAACCTTTGGAATAGCATAATTTTGCATCATTATGTATTATTCAATGCAATAAGCATCAGTTTTTCAATAATAGAGAAGTTTTAAACAGACTGAGAGAGAAAATGAATGTTTGCACAGACCACTAAATTTGCGTGAAACCATGTGCACCTATTTCTGGTCCTTTGTTTCCATAAATAATGGATTGACAGCTTCATGGTTTCCAGAGGATACATGGTACATATAAATGTCAGACAAATAAATTCCAACATTCCATTTCTTTCTCTCATGAATAGTTCAGTGTAAGGTTTTTATGTTTCTAAATAAAACTCATAATTTAATTTGCCTGGTGCTTTAAATGAGTCTGAGGGTACTGTGACAAAAAAGGGGAAGAAAAAGGAAAAAAAAAAGTCAAGTTTCTTCATCTCTCCTGAACAATTACAGTTGCTACACATTTAACACAAGGTTTCCTGAGTAAGACAGGTTTATTTGGTGGAAATATTTAGCTGATTTCTATTACTTACTGTATCTTATACCAAGCCCAAGTGACTGCTTTAATACAGGAAAGTATTTTTTTCTGACTGCTGAGTGCGGAGAGATAAGGACACTAAGCTTGAATGTTGCTCACAGAATGGAAGCCAGGTTATAAGGCATACTAAGACGAAGGATAAAGCAGAAAGCAAGATAACATCATCTTGTCATCATGCATTAGTAATCTCCGGGAAGTACTTTTCTCTTTCTGATCTACTACCCCCAAATGTTTTCCAGTGGAGGTATGGTCTCCAAGTTGACAGGGAAAATTTGAATGAAAATAGACATGTTTTCCTTATCTTTCGTGGATTCCTTTGAAGAGAAATACGGATTTGTGATAGCCAGTGCACTTGATGTATTTCTTCACACTTGTTAATGCTAGTTTTTTAATAATTAAATAAGATGACTGGCTTTCTGTGGAACCTCCTGGAAAGTGGGGAGAGGGGTGTGGGAGCATGCTCAGGGAAGGAAACAGCAGAGCTGACAGCAAGAGGGTCAGAGCCCAGGGCCGGGCTCCTGCAGGGAGACCAGCACAGTGACGAGGTGTAACGAGCAGACAGACCTCAGAAATAATGGAAAGGGAACTTTCTGGGGACTGAGGGGCTGTGCAGTGCTTGGGGCACCTCAGAGAGTCACTGTGTTTGCTGAAAACAGTCCTATAAGCAGAGATACCATGGACAGGGAGAGAATGGATTATAAACTTTCATTTGCTGAAATGCTGAAAAGCCACTGAGATAGTGGCTTTAAGGCTTGTTTCTGTTAAAAGAAATAATCATATTTCTGCTGTAACAAAATGCAACTTTTTTTTTTTTTTTCTAGCTGAAATTCTTTTAATATGTTTTGGGGAGCTCACTTTAAGGAGACGATCTATGTAGATCCTCCTCAAAACTCTAGCTGATTTGAGGGTCCTTCACATACTCATCTTTGTGTGTTACAAATTGCTATGCTAGTTGGCATTACTAAATACGTCTCATAGTTAACACACAGCTCTAATAGTTACAAGTGATTAGTGAACACTAGAAAGGAGACATGCAAGGTTATGATGTCTAGTTGCAATCCATGGTTTTGGGTGATGTAGCACTGCAGGATCTAGGAGTGCTTGGAAGAACTGGGCCTGTACAAAGCAGAGGAACTCTTTCCAATCCTGTGAGACAGGCAGGGTTTTTAGTAGGAAACCATGATTCTAGGAGTCCCCTTCCTTTTTTGGGAAATGTTTGCTCTGAGCATCTCCTTAACACAGAGAACTCATGGTGGTGTTCTGCAAATGGCCACAGAGAGGTCTCTTGTTTTCTTTGCCTCTTCATATACCCAAAAAAGGAAGTTTTGGGACAGAGTAAGGATAATGATGAGCTATTACCACGCTTGTTGTAAACTGAGAGTTCAGAAGTGAAGCCCTGTCTGTGAAATTCAGAAAGGACATTTAGAAAAAGAAACTAACCAACTTTTTATGTATACACAGAAATGTTCCATAGAGCAAAACAGGCTACGCACCATCTGTTTTTAATTTTTGGACAAAACTCTCAGTACTGCCTAGAATTCCTAATCCCAGGCCCTCTGAGACTTCACTTATAAAAGCAAATAAAACCAACTTTCAGTGTACAACATCCTCTCCTTTATAAATTATCTGTAGACCGAAACATTTCCATGGAGATTAAAAATTAGTCTTCTCCCCATGTCTCAAAATGAGCTCCAATGCTACCCACAACAAAGTCTGTGATGACGCTGTCTTTGGCATACTGGCATATTACTCGTGTAACAAAGGCACAGCTTATTTCTAGTAAATTTATTATAGAGATTCTTTTATGACTGCTGGTAGCACTTTCATCTGAGTTATATCTTTGGACAAACATCTACAAGTACCTCTTATTTGGTGAGAGGACCAAGAGCCATCTAACATGTTTGTGAAACTAAGAGAGGCGTGACCAAAATTAGAAAATATAGCTTAGCGTTAAAGGAAAATATTGTCTAAGAACTTTCTAAAAGGTGACACTGATGAACTAGAATGGTGTTTGCCATCCTGTCTTGTGCAGTGCTGATTGATTCACTAACAGATACTAGATGTGCACGAGCTGCTGAGTGTAGATTAGACCCATAAGTTGGAGGAAGTTTTGAGTCTGAGTATGAGGCCTCTTACAAATATGTCAAGGTTGAGTTGATGATGATAATAGATGAGTGGTTTTGCCATTTTCTGCCTCCTTTTTTAAACAATACCTTTATTATAAACATTCTATATAACACATAAAAATAATTTGTACTCTTTATCTCCAATATTCAGCAATGGTGATTCTCCAAGAGAGGCAGATGAATATTTGGCCTTCTACTAGTGAGAAGGCGGCTGCTTTCAGAACATACCTTGTACTTCCTATCTTTTTTCTCTTTTTTTCTTGTATTATTTTATTTATCAGATGTGTGTTTCGCATGATTCCCAAAGTCATGACTGATTTGCATTTTGTATTGTCTCTGGAGTTTAGGGTTCTTGGGCTAAAGTTTGATGTACTAAGCATTTCCAGGAATAAACAAAGACAAAAGCAAAACTGATGTAACAGTAGCTGAGTAAAAAACCACTGTCCAGAAGGTAACTCAGAACTTCAATGCATTAAAATTGAGAGCTTTCCAAGTGAGAGGTTAAAAAACCCTAAACCCAACTTTTTTGCACAAATTAATGTAAATTAATACAGTATTTTAAAGAAGTGAGGAAAAGTTTCATTAAGAAAGAGGGTTTGGTAACTCTGGGAATGACTTATACGGGGGTTGTATAAGAAATGGATATAGTGGTAGCACAGAAAGTGTGAGGGTGATAGACCACAATCAGAGCATAAGAAAAAAACATATCCAAGCAATGAATACCAAAGTATTGTGGAACTCACTATGAATGCTATCAGTGTTAGGAAATGCCATTTAATACTCTTAGTAAATACTAAACTAGCTTTGCATTCGGTGCTGACAGAGGAAATGTGTAAAAAAAAGTGTCTGTTATCTTCTCTGGAGAATCTCCTTGTAATGAACTACTGAATAATTCTTAAGCATTTGTGTTTTTTTTTTTCTGAGGAAGCACGTGTAAACTGAACTTGTGCTAAGACTTTGAAGGTTTATTCTGACCTATAAAGCATACTCCAATCTGATTAAAAAGAAATATTAAATAGATTTCAATTGTCTGTTGGGGGATGAGGAGGAAAATGGGGTTTTCCTTTTTCTGGTCTTGTATTCCCATTGAAAACTGTCTTCACAAGCTAAGGACATTAGTGCAATTGTACCACAATGTTTACAGAGCCAACTTCTCTCTGGCACCCTGAACTATAACTCACTTATCCCAAAAGGGATATTGGAAATTTAAAGAATTATGTGATGGCACAGCACAGAAAATGGACGCTGACCAGAAAATGGATATTGTCTTCAGTCGGAGAGAAACTAGAGTTGATGTTTTCTGATATTATGGCCATAGGAAGGGAAGCAAAACCATCCAGAGATGCTCAGAGATCTGTACAGAGGTGATCTCCATGCTAGTTCAGCCTGGACCTTTGGGAAGATGCTTGAGCCATAACATGAAGAATCATGGCCAAAGCCAAGAAATATTGAGAGCTGGACTAATTTCCACCTCCTTATAATCTCATGGAGATGATGTTTCAGTGACATGTTGAATAATCACACAAACTCATAGGCTTTTGGCCAACCAAAAGGAGACCTTACACTGTCAAGCTGCAGAGATTCAAAGGTACTACGTATGTATTTTACAAGCCACTAGATGACTATATGTTAATAAAGCTATCAAGACACTATTATTATTATTGTTGTTATTATTTGTAGAGACTACATAGTGCGCTACTTTGTGTCAGTGTCCTGGCTTGAGCGACACAGGACTAATTTCTTTTCTAATGCTTGGGAAAACTGTACTTTTAGAAGACTCTAGTGTCTGAATTTGTGAAAATATTTACTTTATAGCCAGTTATGGTGTGTGGGTTTCAAAGTCTCGGTGTTTTTGAGCTAGCCAGGTGCAGGGTTGAGGAGGAGCATGACCAGGGCACTTGACCCAAGCTGTCCAACAGGATTATTTCATACCATGAATGTCACATTCAATATAAATTAGAAAGTTTGCTGCAAAGTTTGCTCTCCCTTGATGGCAGTGGTCCAGAGAACTTCTTGCCCTGGTGCCGGACCCCTGAGGCCTTCTCTTCCTCCCGAAGCCGTAGCGCTTGCAGTGTCCGATATTTACTGCCCACTGCTGGGAGTGCACAGCTTCCTGCTGATATAGTTGGCTGAGTGTAATCCTTATATAACTTTAGATTGGTATTGGGATCACTATTGGTTCTTTAGTGTTATTACTGTTAATTATCTAGTCTTATTGTATTAAACCTGTTTATATTTCAACCCCCGGGTTTCCTTATTTTCTTCCTTATTCCCCTTCCTGGGTGGGGAGAGGTCATCAGGTGATAGAATAATTGTCTAAACGACAATGAATTATTGTGGTTTTCTCAAACCAGAACAGTCAGGTAGCTGCTGTTAACTTCCAGAAAGATTATGCCCTAAAGGTACATTCAAGAGCAATGCAGTGTATTATATCCCCTAAAAATAATACAGGGAAGACTAAAATTAAGGTAAATAGAGCAGGATGTGATTGCTGTGTAGAAAGCGCTCTGCAGAACAAGGGCTCGCATAATGCCAACCCTTCCCAAGGCAAACTATTACTGCGGGTGATCTCTCTCAGGGAGCAGAATGGTGAATAGCAACTGAGGCTGGGGAGGGCGAGAGTCTTGCTGGTGCTTTGCAGGATCAAGCCTCAGGCTTGTAAGAGCATTGTAAGCTGCAGTGTCTCAGATCACTGCTGAGGTCTACTGTCACATTGCTGTACAGGGTGCCGCTGCGGGGAGGCTGGGGCGGAGGGGATGAAATCTTTCCATTTCGTAAGCTTGTTTGACATCGGTAATTATCAGCTGCCCACCATCTGTGAAGTATTTCCTCTACTTCAGCAGCTGGGGTGGTGTTTTCCCAGGTTGCTGCAGTGCAATGATTAGATTGCTGTCTCTAGCCAGCTAGAGCTGAGATGCTGCAGGCTGAATGATAACTATGGCAGACAGAAAGGGTTATTCCTAAAGTGCTCCCGAGAGTCTTGTTGATTTATTTATTTATTTTCCCCCTCACTGCTCGCTGGTAGGAGGCTCATAACGGGTGCGGCATCAACAATCACTCTAGGTCAAGACGCATTAGCCCTAGTGCTAACCTTCTAAAAGATTCAGATTTATGAATTCAATTATGGGAGTTTACAGCCTTTTTAGTTTTGTTGTTGCTGTTATTATTGTTATTTATTCCTGCCTGTGTTTAGCTGCACTCCAACCCATTTCAGGGTAATTGGGGAGGTTGCTTTTGATAACGTTTAGGCTGAACAATATGACGACAGGTCTGCGACATAAACCTTTCCTTCTGTCCTGCGCCCACCTGACAGCTGTTAGTGTGAGCCGATGGGCCCTGCATGTCTCGGTATCCTTACTTTTTTGCAGCTTTGACTGCATTATATAAGTTTTTTTCTTTATTCTTTTTTCAAGTAATTCTGACACTAAACAGCAAAGACAGCATTTGTTTTATCTAATTGTCGTCTTGACATTTTAAAACAGATCTTGTCAGAAACAAGCTAAGAACCTCTACACTTATTCTTTCAAAATACGGTGGTTTCTTCATCCAAACTCATAATTTGGTGGCTTAGGACTGACTCATGATTTTCATATGCTTGGGACTGGCAAGAGAGACTGTGTCTGTACAAAGGGCAGAGAAACAATCAGATTTGTGATGTGTGCAGAAAAAGTCAGTAACATTAAAGATCTTTAGCAAAATACCCCAGGATTCCAAGCAAGTTACAGTAAGCAAATTATCTTGGAACAAATTATCTGATATCTAATTGAATTTCCTACCATGGCTCCCATCTATCTTGTCTGCTGAAGACTACCTGTAGTGCCTTCTGCACTTGATAACAATTACAGCTGGTGATTAATTGTCAGACATAAAGCAGATGAAAGAGTATATATGGAGGCATATTATAGACAATATTGCTAAGTTTTTCTTGTTGCAGGTCTGAATGTTACCAAACTATTAACGTTCAAGTCAGAGAACATTTTTAATCTGTCAGGAAAACCACATTAAGGAAATTTAGGTAATGATGGCCTACTGTTAGGGAAAAAAAACAGCTGGGTTTTTTTTTCCAGTTTTTTGTATATTTATATGGTATAAACATTTTCCTCCCCCTGGCCCCCCTTTGCATTCTGAGTATTTCCAAATTGCCACTCTGATGTTTTCTAACTCACTGAGATCTGTTCTTGATGCCATCCTCTGCCTTCTTGGTCAAAATACTCTATACCTACCTAATGAAATTCACCTGTGTACTCAGTTCCAACTTTATGTGAATTAGTTCAGTGAAAACTAGGACTGCACCTAAATTTCTCTCCCAAATTAAAAACAATGGGTTGAAATTGAAAGGTTGGAGCTATGTTGTCTTTCCCCTTTGCGTGCTTTCATCCTTTTTTTAATTTTAAATAAGAGAATAAGAACCAGTCCAAAGAACAAACTGGCTAAACATTTTCTGCATTTCCTTCCACATTCATACATCACCCTGTGAATGACAAAGCATCTGATGAGAGATTATTTTCTTCTGAGATCTCCTCTGTGGAGTCACACAACTTGGATACGTCAGACCAATATGCTGACTAACATGAGAGACAAGACTTAGTAGCACGGACAATCACGTACCAGTGTGCCTAAACAGCTCTGAGATTGGAGGTGATTCACCTATTGCACTCCTGGAGAGCTGGCAGCTAGGATATAACCATCTGCTCTTTTTTGCATAGAGATGTGCAAAAGTTCAGAGGATTTCTTGGGCAAAGCTTTTCTTTAGTCTTATGGAACTAGACATTTAATGGATAAAACACTTAGTGGAGAGAAAGGCAATATAAGACAGGCAAAATACCACATACCAGTTTTCTAAAAAGACATGTAGATTTCATAGAAGAGTTGTACTCATTTTTAGCTGTTTTGGTAAATAAAACATGAGAGAATGGAATGAAAGACGGTTTGGACTGTCTTACTAAATAAGCAGAGAAAAGATTATGGGAGTATTTAGTCATAAGTTGTTTCCTTTCTTCAACCCAGGTTTCCCTAGTTTTCTATGGTAATGTGAAGGTGGCAGTATTGTTGACACGGGCATTTGGTAGTTCTGAGCATCTATGCACCAAATATCCTCAAGCAAAATTAACAACACTGTTTAAGGTCTTCATCTTCCTGGAGAAATAAACTCCATTTACAGAAAAGCAAAGACGTTTCTCTGATGTGGTTGTAATGCAGGGGCTGGTGAGGTTGGTGGGGTTTGTTCCATGATTTCACCCTACGGATTCTGTTGTTAATATTTATTTAGCTTTACATTCAAATGAATAATTGTTCAGCAACAGGTCTCCAAAGCAAAATGAAAACAATCTTCTCACAGTTCTCTGAGAGCACTATTTTTACATATGGCAATCAGCTTGCACCAATTATTTGAAATTGTCCCTCTTTTCAGAACCAGTATAGTTAAAACAGTGTGATTACCATGACAATCAGCACTGCTGACAAGCAATGACTCCAGCATACCACTCCTTGCACTGTAAGTCAGTTGTAGATCAAGTTTAGCTAAGGTTCATCTGATACAATATATTATAAGTCGAAGAGAGCACACTTCCGAATGCAAGCTTGGGTTTCATTTACAATCAGCTCCCAGACCTCAGGAGATTCAGCTGCAAGTCAATTACCTCTGCTGGATCTCCATTGCAGGTTTGTTGGTTTTTTTATCCTAAAGCACAATTTAGGTGAAACATCTTAGTAAAACACGTTAAAAAATGAAAAAAAATATGTTCCTGATCAGCTGTTAGAAACAAGGAGTGCGTTTGGGAACTAGCACCAGTTGTGTAAGATGGCTCTTCAACAAAAGAGAAGTCATTATCTTCCTACTAAATCAAAATTCAGCATTATTCCTTGCAAGGTATTATTTCCTTAAGATATTTCTTCATTTTTAAGGCTGACGTATCTTGACACGATGGCAGCTGATGATAGGATTAAGAAGGATTAGTCAAGACAGTCTAACATCTGAATAAAGCTTTGACAGGGAGCCTGGCCCCTGCGTGCTGATATTGCACAAGACATCTTGTTACATACTGTGTTGTGAAATATCGTTTTTGTTACATTTCTGATAAATATAACAATAAAAGACAAGCTAGGTATTATTTAGCGCTTTCTCTTAGCAACTGCTCTTGACGGGGTTTCAGCTGAAGCATGTGCATCCCGCTGGTAGGGAAGCAGGCCCTGTTTCTGCGTGGGGGAGATCACAGTTTCTCTGTGCCGCCTTCCAGAAATAGCAGGGAAATTCGTCAAGGTTTTCTGTACCCTCTCTCCTTTTCTCCTACATACAAACCCATGCGGTCTTCTGAGGGTAGCGAGCGGTGCCAAAATGAGCAGGGTGACGTGATGGTCTGTGATGCTGGGGAGAGGCGGGACTGACCCTGCATCTCCTTTAGGGCAGTAGGTGGTCTGCTTGTTACATGATAGACCTGTAAGCTGAGCCCCGTCGCGATCAAATACATATGGCCAAGTATCACACCACCCATAGGGTATCTGATGACACACAGACTGCCAGCTGAAAAGAATATCAAGATCTCTGCTGTCTTACAGCAGAAATGACCGAAAACAGAGCATGCTTGTTCCTAGGTATGTGGCACAGGGGACGCTGAACAGAGACAGTGAAGGCTCTAAAAATATGACGATATCTCCTATTGGAAAACATCTCCTCACAGGACTATTTGGAATGCCACCAGTGGGAGATATAGTTTAAAACATAAGAATACCTGTGTGCAGAAAATTAAGTCTGTGTCAAAGATAAGCTAGAAAATATTATGCTTATGTGTGCAGTACAGGATGGTATTTTCTGTGGGTTTATTTTCCAGTGTATTTTACTGCAAAATAAAATGTGGTTTTGTGGGGTTCTTTTTGTTTGGCTGTTTGTTTGGGTTTTTTTGGGGTTTTTGTCTTGTTTTTTTTTTTTTTTTTTAAATTGGGATTAATTAAATAATGAGGCAATGGTGTATTAACAGTATCAGACTGGCTTACCGATCTTAATTTCCGCTGAGATCTCACTACATACTCCCCTGCTGGACTTCGCTTGAGTGAAGAATTTCCTTGTGTGCTGTTATGTACAGGGAGTTGTGGTTAAGTGTCAAGAGGAATCTAAATCAAAGTAATCATCAGGCTTTTTTCTACCTAGTTCTCTGGGTCAGGCAGAGACTCTGATTTCAGTAAGTGTAAGAGGCTAAACCTTGGGGACCTTCTGTGGTCTGTGGTCTTCCTCAAAATCTCCATGTCGAATGCATTGCTCTGTTCCATATGTGTGTCAAAATGTGTGGAGACATGTAGCATTGCCCAGCACTGTGGCTCCTCAATAAGTACTGTACAAGGTAGTGAATTTCAACAGGGTGAGTTTGCACTGACCAAAGGTAAAGTGAGGTTAGGAACAAGCAAGCACTAATTTTCTTGCTGTCCCTAAACTCATGGACTTCATTAATGCAATGCAATGCAATGCAATGAGGGTGCAGGACCTTCTCTTCTAGGAACCTCAATTTTAGCGGGAGCATCGCACGGAGGTGTCACTGGACTTCGAGCAAAAGGTAGTTTGAATGTCTGAGAGCTTCAGTAATATCTGAAGTTAATGTCAGACTGACCACTTCTCTGAGAAGCCAATGTTTCTCCTCCCTAAGCATTATCACAGACAGTTAAAGCAGAACTCCACAGTTTATCATTGTAAGGGGACATTAAGGGAGACAGATCTTCAGCTGTTATCTAACCCTTGGTGGGGTGAGAATTCTATGTATGTACAGCATGAGCAAAGTCTGAGGCATGTCTGAGGCATGGAAGTGTAAGGTGCGCAAGACATGGCCTCTAATATTTTACTGCAACATCTTAGCATTCATATTGCTTTCTAAAATGTATTTGTGTATTTTTAAAAGTTATCATTAGAAGGTGCAAATTTTATACAGATTTAACTATAAAGCGTATTGTAATTTATTATTTGAATTACCATAATAGCAGATGTTTTCTGTGCTGTGGTGGCAGTGCAGATTTTATGTCCTTAACACATACCAAGGCGGCCGTAAATATTTGTACAGCTATACTGTTGTTCCTGTGCAGCTGAGGAATCCAAAGACTAAATTTATTCTTCATTATCCATGGAGACTGTATTTGTAATAGTTCACAGCTAGATTAGTGGTCCAAACAGCAGCCATATGCAGTGCTGGGTTGTTTGCTGGGTTGTGGATTGCTTTAGAAACAATTTATGAAATACAGCTGATTTATCCAACAGCTGATGACAAGTGCAGACTTATCAACTTACTTCTAAAATATTTATCAAATATACCTGTAGCAAAGGTACCTTCTCAAAGAACCAACTCCTCCTGTAATTACGGGATTTATGCTTCTATTTGCAGCTTGGTATTTTGGCTCTGCTAAATTTGCCCGTGGTTTCATGTTGCCACCATTCACCATAATGTCTGAGCAATTTTCAGACAATAACAGACGATGATAAATTCCTGAAAAGGGGAACATTTGTAGGTGGTTGCATTACAAATAGGACCTTGCTTTACTTTAAATTACTCCTCAGTAGCCATTTAGATGAAATTCCTAAATCCTCAAGGATCCATGTGCTGCTGGCTCACAGCCGTCGACTAGGAGGGCTGGTTAGAGTTCCTGTCCCTGTTTGACTCAGGAAGTTTGTTTTACCTTTGCAGGTAGGGGTTAAACATTTGCAAAGTGAAATGATGCAGATGTGATTTGAGATACGATTTTCCAGTAAAAAGGTTATGAGCAAGCTTGCTGATGGTAAGACTCTAGGTTTGTCTAACTTCTGCGGAAGCTGTGTTTGCCAACAGCTGTAAAGTTTTGTCTTGACCTCTCAACGCTTTCCTTTTAGGTTCAGCATGAACCCTGACAAGCCTCATTAATTTTGTGTCTGCAGTTGCAACAGTGCACCAAAAAACCCCCCTAGCTGAACTTTGTGAGAATGTTATCCTGCAACAAATCACACACAGAATGATGAGATATACCTAAGTAACCAAGAAAATAGTAAAAAAAAAAATTACTGCTGCCAGAATATTGTTTTCAAATGTTTGTGTGCAAGCTGGAAGGCAAAGGAAATAGGTCTCAAATGCCAAGAGTTTTTTTCCTACCACTATTCTGGAATAGAAAATAATGAAAACCAACCAACCAACCAAACCTCCTGTATTGAGTAAGGCTAAGGTTGCCATCAAAGAAGTGCTATTCAGAAATCAGAAAGGAAAGAAAATCCATCTGGAAGAGCTGTGTTGTAAAGGAAACGTGTTTGTTAGCAGAATTTTCAGAGTAAGTTCATATGTGTGTATGTGTGTTTTTAAGGTAGGATATAGACCAGAAATGTGCAGCAGAGGTTGCTGCAAACCTGAAATTTAAGGCTACTTCTTGTCCTGAAGAATTTTGGCAGGTTAGAAATTATCTTAAGATTAGATAAAAGACATGGTCTTTTACTAAACGTTTCCAGCTTCAGGGGAAGATCTTGAATACTTCATAGCTATATTAAGACCAACACAATTAAAGAAAAGGTACAGGATCTCTTTGCTTTCGGAGTACAGCCAGGGTTACATCTGTACAGCATCTCAGGTATAACTGTTTATTGTGTAAACTGCATTTCTTAAAAGTACGTCAGCAAGTCAGTATTGAACTGCTTCCCATTGACCACAAAATCCACTAAGTTTCATCTAGCTAAGAAAGGATTTCTGCTTCCCTGACAAAGACATTTCTTGTTTGCATGAGACATCGCATTTAGCCTCTTAATCTTTAGGTGACTCTAGGGAGGCAAAGTGATGTTCTGCGTCAATAACTCTTCACATTAAATATCTATCAAGAGTGGTTCTGAGGTGTTTCTTCCTGCTGCAAATATTCTTTAGCTTTTCTGTCCTTTACACAAATCTCAAGGTCCCTCGGTTGACCCTCTGCTCATCTTTGTCCAGATGTAGTTGTTACGGTTGACATTTCCAAAATTATGGTTCTGTAATAGGGCTTTCATGGAGGTGTGTATGGGGATGATGCTTGACTTCATGTTGTCCTCTGATAATAGTCTCAGGTTTGGTGGATGTGTGATGGAACCATGCTATAACTGAAAAGGCTGAACTCCTGCACGGGGTTTTTCAAGAGGCATGCTGTGCTACTTAGCAGTGCAAAGTGGAGGCACAACTGTGACCCACCACCTGTACTTGGGGAACATGATGGTATATGGGGGCTGCTCAAAGAGCAGTAAGGTCAAGTGCAGAGTAGAAGCGTTGCTAGAGGACCAAGAAAATCTGTGATGATTCTGAAGTTCCCCCTATTGCTCTTGGGCGTGCTAAAGGCTCCCCTTGGGGGACTTCAGAGGCTAGACAGCAGGGGAAACAAAAGAGGTCAGTCACCAAGGTATTTTTGGGATGCACTACACTGGGACAGCATATGCAAAGCCCATATGTCTAAAGGAGTTTCTGAAGGCCTTCTGCAGTTCTAGGAAGAAGCCAGATGCTTTCCCGTATCTGTACAAAACCTACCATGGTATATCTTCATTTCTTAAGATAGCTACATTCTAGTCAGCTTCCATTTTAAGAGAACTTGCCTCCACAGTTTTATTCTGTTCTGTTCATATGATAGCTTATGTGAACGAAGCCTTCCTCCCATCTCCCTCCCATGACACCATCACTTTTCTCATTATCTCTCTTTCTGTCTTGAAAGAGTATTGGTTTTCAATTCTCTGCCTGTAAAAACTGACTTTGTTCTATTTTTGTCTACAGGGTCTAACAAAGAAGTGCTAGTACTACCACAGCAAATGCAGATTATTATTAGCTATAATAAAAACATCTAGGCATTCATATCCATTAAACGCTACAACAATAAAATAAAGGAAAAAAATTTTAAAACATTAAAAAAAAGTGTAAAATAGTATTTATTCCTTTTGCTTACAACACTTTTCATGCTGCCCACATTCACGAAAAGATACTGTCTTGGATCCATTAGATCACTAGCAAAATTCCTAGTTAATTAAGGGGATCCAAGTTTTCACTTATCACTCATCCCAAACAATCAAAAAAGAAAATGTAGCGAAAGTGGGAGAAACAGGATTAAAATACGTACATATTTCCATTTAACCTTGTAATCAAATGTCAGGATTTAGTCATGAGTGGTTGGACTGGAATATCAATGAAAGGAGCACTTTTGCTTTAGTTCCTTTAATGGGCATTGATGCTTGTCAACTAAAATTTCAACATGGGGAATTTGTTGTTACAAAAGCAGCCTATTCAAATAGATCATCTACAGTGGGATATTTCACAATAGATAGTAACAGATAGTATAATGTCAGATGTTCAGGAATGTGCAAAGTTATTAGAATGATGGAAGGAAAACATTGAAGGGAATGATGTACAGTCATAGAATCATAGAATCGTTTAGGTTGGAAAAGACCTTTAAGATCATCTAGTCCAACCATTGATCCTACTCTACCAGGTCTGCCACTAAACCATGGCTCCAAGCACCACATCTATACAACTTTTAAACACATTGAGGGATGGTGACTCAACCACCTCCCTGAGCAGCCTGTTCCAATGTTTGATCACTCTTTGAGTGAAAATTTTTTTCCTAATGTCCAGCCTAAACCTCCCCTGGCGCAACTTGAACCCGTTTCCTCTTGTCTTATCGCTAGTTACTTGGGAGAAGAGACCAGCGCCCGTCTCACTACAACCTCCTTTCAGGTAGTTGTAGAGAGCAATAAGGTCTCCCCTCAACCTTCTCTTCTCCAGACTAAACAATTCCAATTCCTTCAGCTGCTCCTCATAAGACATGTTCTCCAGACCCCTCACCAGCTTTGTTGCCCTTCTCTGGACATGCTCCAGCACCTCAATGTCCCTCCTAGACTGTGGCGCCCAAAACTGAACACAGTATTCAAGCTGTGGCCTCACCAGCGCTGAGTACAGGGGCACGATCACTTCCCTACTCCTGCTGGCCACACTGTTCTTGATACAGGCCAAGCTGCCGTTGGCCTTCTGGGCTACCTGGGCACACTGCTGGCTCATGTTCAGCCGGCTGTCCACCAGGACCTGCAGATTCTTTTCTGCCAGGCAGCTTTCTAGCCACCCCTCCCCAAGCCTGTAGAGTTGCCTGGGGTTGTTGTGACTGAAGTGCAGGACCCGGCACTTGGCCTTGTTAAACCTCATGCAGTTGGCTTCAGCCCATCGATCCAGTCTGTCCAGATCTCTCTGCAGAGCCTTCCAACCCTCAAGCAGATCAAGACTCCCACTTAATTTGGTGTCATCTGCAAATTTACTGAGGATGCACTCAATCCCCTCATCCAGATCAACAATAAACATATTAAACAAGGCTGGCCCCAAAACTGAGCCCTGAGGAACACCGCTTGAGACCTGCCGCCAGCTGGATTTGATGTCCATGAGTGAGAGATAAACTAGAACACCCTTTAACTGGATGTACTTCTTATACATTCTAGTGATGAGAATACCTTCATTTAACAGTCAGATGATCTACAATGCTTTACATGTTTAATTTATTACTCAAACATTCCTCAATGCCTTGTTACTTACTCCTTTATAAATAATTAGAAAAGCAACACTAATGAAGAGTTAAGTAAATTGATTATGTGTAGAAAGATTTCATTTTGTTGGATGAAAAATTATTCACAAGCAAAAGAGTGATGAACTGGTTGGCTGTGAGCTTCATGGTTGTAGTCATATTGCCCCTAAAACTGTTGAAAAGCACCTTTTGTGGAAAAAAGATGAGTTCTTCTACTTCTGTGTCTGAGCCTGCTGTGTCATCTGGGATTTAGATGATATTGCTCCCACTTTCTTGGCATGCAATTGGTTTCCAGTGATTCACAGGAATGTAAAGTTATTTGGAAATTTTAATTTTACTTCAGGTTTTTTCTTTCACAAGTGAATGAAAAGCATTTCTTTCTTTCTTTGAAGGCTGGTGCAAATATCTTCTGTAACTCCAGTCAGTGTAACTTTCTTTCTAAGCATCGAAGCATTCTTTTGCTGAGACATTTGAGGGAGAAAAAGTAGTATTTATTTAAATTTGCATTAATTGTTCTAGAACTACAGTTTAGGTGCCATCCAATATATCTATCTGTTCAAGAAAACAGTTCATGCTATTTTACACTCATGCAAGTCCATAGAATCCATCTGTAGACTATCCTGAGAAGACCTCTTGAGCTGAAGAAGAATACGAACACTTTCTGAGTCAGACTTTGGGAAGAGCTCAAGGCACATACAGAGAATAGCTTCAGTGGCAAAACAAATACATTCATTTTACCATTTCATTAGGGAGACACCTAAAAAGTCACATATATGCACGCGCACACACACACACACAAAGGCATTTCTATTATATTTATATTGCATACTTTAATGAAAAGAAATAATTTATGTGTTCGTATTCATTCCTAGGACTGTGGCCTTGAATCTTTGCTGTACGGTGTCCTTGAATCCTTGTTGTATATCAGCCTCTCTCCACACAAACCCACCCCAAACAGGGGTGCTGAGGCAGCAACACTAACTTCCCTTATCAACATTCCACTTGTGTTGCAAAACACTGTGAAATTTGAGACCTTGTGATGCTGGATGAGGTAAAGGCACACAAAAAATAACAGTCTTGCGTTCTAATTAGCAGAAGCTATGAGTGGTGAGGATGACAAGAAAAGGATGAAAGAGCAACACATGTAAAGGATGATGTAGTGAGCAAGTGAGTGGTTCTAAATCATTTCATGGGCTGTGGGAAGTTTTGCAGTTGACTGCTGTTTGATTGATACTAATAAGTATTACAGCAAAACAACCTGAAGAAACAATCCTGGAACAAATTGAAGAAAGAAGAGCTAATAGGGAGAGGACAATTATACACAATATACAAAGGAATATTTTATTATGCTAATGTTTCCTTGAAAAATGACTGTGCTAAATAAGCTATCGGTTGAAAAATAATGACAAATAGCAATGAATACTCAGACTAAGTACACACAGAACACAAAAAAGCAGCCCTTAGCAAACTTGTGTGTCAGGTCTTCAGATCTTCCATACGACCTGGCAGGAGAGACCCCTAAGAAAATGCTCATGGAAAGGTAGTTTGGGAGCATCAACCAATAGAGAAAAATCCCTTCCTAGTTAAACAAATTATAGACAAATCCTGCTTCAGTATCTTCTATTCTTTCAAGCTGAAGACTTCACAGTGCAGGCAATAACAGATGTTCTTGATCTGTAGATTTGACAGTCAACATCACAAGACTACAGATCACTTCCACACCAATCCATCTGTTGAGATAAGAATTTGTGCTTCCAGTGGTGTGCTGCCTCTGCCATAAGCGACTTCAGGAAATTTCAAACTTCATTTGGAGCCAAACTCAAATCAGAGGGTGGATCAGACCTCCCTGGACGACTGAGAAGAAGAAAAAGATCCTCTGCTTAACTTTCTTGTGTAATTTTAAGGTTGCTTACCTGCCAGCAAAGACTGTATACATCAATAAGTATTTTTTGTCTTAAAGGATGATGTGATTCTTGTGTCTGGTCCTGGAAGCAAGAAGAGGCCAACAGATATATGAGAAATGTGTGAAATAGGGACCTCCGTGCTAAGTAATCTACTGAATGAATAGGACTGACAATAAGGCAGCAGAAGTTGCCTTAAGGATGCTGGCAATGCCTAAGGAAGGAGTCTGGATCCTTGTTTATGGGATGAACACAGGCTCCCTGGCTTGTCCATTGAGAGCTTTTTGGAACAGATCCAACCTGGAAGAAAGGTGATTACCATGAAGAAAAGATTCTTCCAGACTGATCCAAAATCAGACTAGACTGTCATTTTGGGCTTTCTCACAGACAGGAATTGTTATATATAGAAGAATGGCCCAAATTGCAATAAGGACAATTCTATTTTCATTTCTTATGTTAGACTTGCAAAGGCTTCAGTTCATGCCCTAGTATACATTTATGGTGAAATACTGTCTCAAGTACTCAAAAATAGTATGTAGGATGTTAAGAGTGAATTATTTATGGCCTTTCTTTTGGTCTCTTCCAAGAAGTACTTAGATTATCATTCCTCTGTGCTTGACACAGTTTCATGAAAGTATCTGACAGATGCTTCCAAACATAAATTTTATCCCATGTTCTAACATCTACTTATATATTATACTGGTAAAACTCCCATTGACTTCTATGGGGAGCAATGATATTCTGTGTTTTGAGGAAATCTCAGCTTCAGAATCGTATTCATGTAGATTAAAATCTTAAACTCCCAATGACTCATTAAATGTAAAATCAAACCTTCTCAGAAGCTTTTGAGTTTTTTAGACTCATAATGTGCACATATGCTTATGGGTGTGAGCCAAATGCTCTAACTTTTGAATATTTAGAACAATCTTACTCTTGAACTATGGAAAATTTTGACATTTAATTTTCTTGTTATCTAAGACAAAAAATATAAAGAAGGAAAAGTAAATAGAAACAGAAAAGGAGTATTAGATTTGTTGTGCTGTGTGAAATGCATGTATATGCCTAGAATTTTTTGCTGAAAGTATTTTACAAAACCACTGTGGAAATTTCTATCAGCGACTTTAGGCTCTTCCAGCCTCTTGGAGGCACACAAAGAGCACTGTTACTTAACAGAAATGTCATGCTTGGTATTCACCAAATACTATTTTACTGTCAACTATAGCTCAGCTTGGTTTATTTATTTTTCTGAAGAAGCCTGGAAAAGCATTCTGTTAGGAATGCATGAATATGAGAAAGTTTTAGTATTTTTAAATTCAGCCATTTTGGAGTTACATGGAAATGTATACAGTGTACTGGTATCTTAATTAGCGTAACATGGGTTCAGGCATTTGCTGATCTCTGCCAGGGTTTCATAAGTGAAACTTTTTATCTATTTGTCACTCAAAAGACAATTCAGACAAGGTAAATCAATTTCATTCTACCCATCCACAAGCATCCTCCTTGGAAATTACTGTTTCCTTCTGCTTGAGACACATTTTAACCTTGTCTATATTTTTTGATTCCTTTGCTAAGTTGTATGGGCGTATTCCCAGATCTATGCGCCACATGCCACTTACTTTCTCAGCCCTAGAACTGGCAAATAAAATACAAGCTGAGTCATCATTTCCCTAGGGCCTTGAACAGCTGAAAAAATGCCTCACCCTTGGTTTTTGGTCTTTTATTTTCAAAAGAGTGTGTGGATATTTGAAGGAAAACAGGCTGTCTCCTAGCTGGTTTACTGCTTCCTTGCAATATAATGAAGGAACGTGTTTCCAGCACCACCTACCTGCTGAGAAGTCCTTCTAGACATCTTCAGGCTGGGAATCCCACTGGGTGCCTTTGTTTCCTGGTGACAACCCCTGTCAGCACATGACTGAGTGAACCCAGGTGCTGCTGAACCCCTGGAGCCCATGCTGTTGAACAAGATGTGGCTTGTTGGTATGTTAGAGCAGCTCATACATGGGTGGCAGGTCCCAGGTGACAAACTGAAGTTGCAGTTGACAAAGATTCTCCATCAGGTTCCTTTTGTCTTTGTGCATGTGGATGGCTCAAGTCCTCCCAATGTGAATGGTCCTCATTTTCTCGTGAAGAAAGTTCTGTCATTTCTTCCCCTGTTGCTGCTCTTCTTTTCTCTCACTTTCTCTTTCTACTTCTTCCTTCTGAAAACTGTGGGTTTTATAGTTTTTTCTAGCTTTTTTCTTCTTTTTCCTGTTTTTTAATTCTGGAAAATATAGGCTTAGATTCTCAGTTTTTTGTTCTTCTCTTCCTCCGTGCCATAGCCCCCCTTTCTGAATACAAAATATCGCTGTTTATTTTCTGTCTCCTTTTTCTCTCACGTGCACATATTTGCTAGGTACCTATTGCTTCTTTCCGGGATCTCATGCCCACAGAATCAGCTTAATGTTCAGGTCCAGAATAGAAAGTATTTAGGGACCTCGCATGCTGCTGTGCAAAGCTAGATTGCAGATGTTGGTGTAAGATGTCAGCAAAAGTGACTGAACGTTATAACTTGTTTGGTCACCTCAGGCAAGTAATCTCTCTTCTGTGTTTCATCTCTAAAATGGCTCTAATGATACTTAATGTCTTTGTGATTTGTGTCTTTGTGATGGAAAACTATGCATAATCTGGTTTATTATTATTATTATTATTATTATTATTATTATTATTATTATTATTATTATTATTATTATTATTTCTGCAGCCTAATTTGACCCTTCGGCTCCTTCCAGTTAAATTATTGAGTATCTCAAGATCCTAAAAGTTCATATAAGCTTATACATAAAGAGCAATTTGTTGTTATGAGGCCTATCTTTCACAAGTCTGAAGGGCTAAAGGGAGGACTACCTTTCTGAGATGTTGCTTTTAAGGCACATAGTTAATATTCAGAGGTCAGCTATGAAACCTGCTAGCTGGTCAGACAAGTTTTTATTCTGAGAATGTTTTTTGTAAGTAGTTAGGAAGCAATACAGGATATTTGGAATAATAACAGCAGCTGAATTCTTTCTGGTATAGCGGTAAGTTGTTTCTCTTTCTAATCCGATGACATAGAGAGCTGTACCCAAGAGGAATGACCTAGATACAGAATCCAACTGACAAACATTTTTTAAGAGAAAGGAGATCCTGTTCCATGTCAGTGATGGGCATTGAACTGCACTGAAGAACTGAGGGTGTAATTTGTACAGCGAAGAGTTGATGCATTAAACTAAGCAATGGTTTCAATGTACTGAGGACTGGGTATTTTCTTTTAACAAATTTGTATGGTAAAACCACTAAAAGTAGGCCAGATATTGCTTCAGCTTTTCTTTCATTTGATTTATCCCTGCTTTCCCAAACAGCACCACTTGTACTCTTGATTCCTGGCTGGCTACTTGGGAACGTAGGGTGAGGTCCAAAAAAAGCATTTCTGAACAATTGAGGTGGAATTTAGGTGCCTACATCAAGGCTATAATTCACAAAGAAATGGACTGAACCACTTAGGCTTCAGAGAGCTTTTAGCTGCAGAACCTGCAGTTCTGCTACTGCGCATGTACCTCACCCACTGACTTACATGTGAGTCCCACGTGGGACTTGCAAATTTTAGAGTACACCCAAAGCCTCCTGAGCAGCATAACCTGTGATGTGACCCCCCACTAACAATTCAAGGTTATCACAACGGCACCACCCAGGGACACAAAGTCTAGCTGTCCACTAGTGTCAGAGCATGGACGCCCAGGGAGTGGGAGGTGTGAATGGTATTCTCTGCTGCTCATGGTACACTAAGCTAATGAATTAGACTTCCTCTTGGTCTCCTGGTTTTGCAAATCTTACATTCTTGAATTCATGCCTTCAAAGACGCTTTTAAAGGTGGCTTCTGTCTGGTTTATTCCACAGTATGAATGCCCTTTATCTGAAGACTAATTGAATCTGTGTTTCACATGTGAGTGGTTCAACTGGTAGGTCACTACTCACTAGGAAGGGAGTCACCATCACTTTCAGGAATCTCCTGAAATGGACATCTAAAGCACCTCAGCTCACACTATTATTTTCAGCTCAGCATCTGAGTCTCGCAGAAGCGCATCTTAAGGCTGCACACATGTATCCTTGACCAGAAAATGGACGGATTTTCATAGAACTCCATCTGTTAGGATTTTTATCTGAATCCTGATTTGATTTTAAATTCTAGGTATCTTTCCTCACTCACTATGTAACATGATCAGGTGTCTAACTTTTTTTCAGGATGCATTCCTCCTGGATTTGATATCCTGAAAGAAAGGGTGAAGACACTGCACATCATCTTGCCTAAATACCTCTTTTCTATTTGGTTCTTTAATCTGACCAACTGAAACCACATCTTTGAAGCAGTTTGTTATAAACCTCTTAAAATCTACATCCCACATAGTTCATTAGATGCTAAGTGATGAACACATCACACATTTACCCAAAATGGCTTGTCTAATTAACAGCTGTAAAAGATCACAAGTGGAACGAGCTTTCTCATCTCCTCCAGCCATCTAAACGTATGACAATGTGTGCCTGTGCTCTCGTGCCTTGTTAGTTCTGTTCAAAACAATTTCTTCAGTGATCAGTGAAGTCAGCAGGAATGGAGGCAGCTCAGCATCTTGAAAGATCATGCTGCCTCTTTCGGTGCTTAGATGTGGCATGCACCCATGTTTGACCCAAATTCTAGAATGAAAGCCCTGCTAGCCACTCCTCTCCTTAACCCCCGCACATACCACTAGGAATAAGGCAGAGCTTATCAGTGCTCATGAAGCTCCCCATTAGACTGTCTGTGGCTTTGGGCAGTCCTCCACCTGCCTTTATGAATGATAATGCAATAACCCATCCATTAACATTTATCGTACGAACGATAAATCCGATTAAAAAGGAGACAGTGAAAACCACATGCCATAACAATTATCCACGTGAAAGGAGCATGTATAATATGTTACTTAAAGAAACTGTGGGATGAAATTAGCAGACCCATGTATATATTTTTGAAGACTCTTCCAGGTCATGCTTGACTGAACATGAATTGTCAAATACACTGCTATTCATCAGGTAAATATACACATTAATTGTCATCAGCAGATTTAAATACATTTACCAACCAATGTTAAATACTGTTTATTCTTTAAATGTCAATAACAAGAAAGGATTAACTCTTTGTCTTTTGTGTTTTCTTCCCCACAACTTTGATTAACTCAGAACATCTTTGTTTAGCTCAAAATGTTTCCTTCTCTTTAGAAATATTCACTTTAGCTCTTCTAAGTTTATCTGGTTTAGATTGTCAGATAATCTTTGGAAACTGGTACAGATGGTTTGTACTCTGGAAATGGTAAGCACTGTGATTCTTCACATTAGAGATGGAAGAGGTAAAATTTAATCCATGGTTAAAAAGGAAAAAAAAATCTGTTGCTTTCAGATCTTGCATATATCAGACATTGAGGTGGTGACCTCACCTGCTTAAAAGGCAGGTGTCCAGTCTAGATTGCCTCTAGAGCCAGTGGAAGCAAAGGCAAAAAATGGCTCCAGTGAGCAACATATGTCACTTGCTTTAAACACTGGACTCGCCCTCTGTAAGTGCCTGCATCTTTCCATTGACAAACAACTGGATGCCCTATTTTGGGATTGTTAAAATTAGGTAAAATAATGTTATCACAAGGCTTTAATCCTATACTGATCTCTGAGACTTTGTGGAGCTCATAGTGGTCCCAAAGATTTAGATTTCAGTGGCTTAATTCATTAGCACATACAAATCAGTATTTCTATGTGCTAGAAATAAGCAAAGAACTATCAGTGGCTAGAGATAATACATTTTGTTCTTCCAGTATTTTTGCTAAACACTTTGTGCCATTTTATATGCCTTGTTAAGTTAGTTTTAAATAAATGTTGAATATTACTTACTTTGTTGATTTAACATGTTCAGAATTCTTTTTCCTTTGCCCATTGACTGCCACTTTAGATCAAGATTACTAAATCTACACAAGGCAGATATTGAACCTTCTGTATATTAATCTATGATTATTTTGGTTTTGCATAGTGGTATAATGATAGGCAGCATATTTATAATCATAGAAGTAGGCTCTAGTTCAGTAGCTCACCCCCTCTCTGTTTAGCAGTGTTTATTTTAAACCTATGATTAAATTCAATTGAACACATTTATTGGCAACTTTGTTAGCATCTGTCAGAAAGATGCCACTGGGTCTAGCTGGACTTCTGGTCTGACCTAGCAGAAGAACTCATATACTCTCAAGTACTTTTCTAAATCAGGACAACGAAACATATTTTGTAAATACTATGTGGACCCGCTATTAATGCTCTACAATTCTTGTTTAGTAAATACAAACAAAGCAGTTCAATGGCTTTTTTTCTTAGATGAAAAATTTCTATTCAGTGTTTTGTAGTTTTCTTTTTTTCTATCGAAGTTTGCATTAAATAGTCTGTAAAATGTGTTGTTGGAGGCAAATGAAATGATGAATCCTGCAAATTTGGCATACAAAATTTGCTGCCTCTGGACCTCTTCCATTTTTTCACATTTATGGTAAAACCTGTGAACAATATTCTGCCGTGAGATACTGCATGTGTTTTGTAGGTAGGTAGCGACTGGATAACAATTACAGGAGGGCAGCTAGCCAACTCAATTGGCAAGAGCTAAATTGAACTGGATATTCAAAGCGGGAATGCAAATATTTTGGTTCAAAGTTTAATTTATCAAAGTATAATAAATACTTGGCACCAAAAGCTTTTTTTAAAACATTTTACTTACTCTGCAGTCATGAGTCAGTCCAGCAGTGGGTATATGCATGAATGCATTCCAGCTACAAACTGCCGAAATTCAATGTTGGCTGATGCAAAAATGTAGCTATTACGATACTTTGACATCTAGCTCCACATCTTGAGTAGATACCACTACCCCATTTAAAACTACTTTCCCAGGAGCGACATCTCATGCACAGGGATTATGAGTCATTAAATAATCATTTGGTAACACAGTGCACCCCTTGCTCTGGAAGTGGTGTTCAGCATGGTGCATATTCAATTAACCAATCTTAAAATAATACTTTCCATTCTCCTAAATTACACTTCCCCTCCTAAGTTTGTAGAACAGGCTCATTTAACTAGAACATGGTTATAAAGGTAGAAATGAGCCTGGGCAATGTAACCAGGATACAGATCTGAACTTTGTCAAAGGGCTGAGTGGTTGGATCTGGTGCCAAATGCTACTTTATGGCTGATTTGGTACAAGTTGGAAGGAAAATCATCAGATGCAGCTCCCTGATGACTCCTTCTGCAGAAGGGAACCTGTGGAGCATGGAAATGGTGGGTGTTTTGGGAAGCTTCAGCTATCCTCATTTGTTTTAGTGGCCCTTTGGGGGTCCGAACATCAGTGTGCATCCTGGTGCAGTTAGGGTAGCCCTGGTTGGTGATCACTTCTGGACAAGGCTGTGCTTGTCCCTGAAGATGGAAAGCATTTAGTTCCCACATCTAGTCTGCTTGTAACAAATACAGCCTAAATCATTTAAAGCAGAGATTTACAAACTATTTTTATGGGATAAAACCATGGTAGTGGGGGTGGCAGGTATCAGGAACAGCAGTATGAGTAACGATAAGGGCAGATCTGGCTCTGTGTCAGTTTGTGCATTGCTCAAAATAGGTCATGGACTATTAACAATACATGTATTACAGCTAATAACTCCTAATAGCCCCCACTTCGCAGCTGAAAACTTTTCCAACTCTGGCTCCTAGTCCATGACTATTTAATTCACGTCTATAAAAGTAACATGGTAGCCAGGGTTCAGTCAAAATTCCTTCAGATTTGGGGCTTTGACATTGACTCGGCACTATTAAAAAATGTAAATACATGGAAATGTCATACTAACAATTTGTACTGAATTAGTGTCACACATATTTGAAGTAATTTTGATTTGAGAAAGCACTTTCGTTTAAAAATTGTGATTACATAAACATATACAAAAATGAATATGCACTTGAAACTCTATTTATTAGCTGGTTTTTAACTGTATTCATAATCCTATGATCTTGCATGAAATAACAATGATTTCAGCAGAGCTTTGCTGCTTTATTGCACCCAAAGGCCCACAGGCTGAGAGTGTAAAACCACTTATGTGTATGAAGTTATAGGATGTGAGCAAAAATTGCTGTTGCCATAACAATGAATGTTGCTGTTGTTCCTTGTGATTGAACTTAGACTAAATGACAAAGTCTTTTAAACACTTTTTTTGTAATGAAATTTTGAGTGGTGTGAAAGACTTGTGGACGCTGCTTCAGCTGTGCTTGGTAACATGAACATAAAGGAAATAAGAGATGAAAAAATGACATAATTAATGGCAAATGGTCACTCTAAAATTTCTCAGTCCATTAAAACTATTTTTAACCTATTCAGTTATTTTGGCCTTTATGAATTATTTCATGCAATGCAGTTTTGTAAAATTAAATTACCAGGAAATAACAGACATTCACATGTGGCCTATTGTTTTGTTTTTATGGTGGGACACTTTTTTTTTATTTTATCTGCTTAAAAATAATTATGTTTTTCTGTGCTTACTCTATAATCAAGGAACGAAATAGATGGGATGAATACTCCTCTGGGAACATTTATCTTTTTTCAAGTGATGATAGAGAAACTGCAGGAGCCAGCTAGTTTAGGTTAACTTCTGGCAATTAAGTTAGAAAAAATAAACCCCACTGTAATGCACAGATCGTATTCCATCTGCTCGTTGCCATTTTGCTCTTCCAGTAGGACAGGGCAGAATTATGACTGAATTTCTTTCATTACAGAGATGTTTAATACTTCCTGTACCACTGGTAATTTGTTGCCAGAGAGGAACAGCTGGGACCTCCTCTACAGAAAGGACAGAGGACTTTGCTAGATTAATTTGTTCAAGAATGAGACCACACCTTTTGAAAAACTACCCAAACCTGAGTTAAAGGTGTTAAAAATATGCACCTGACATTTTTTGCCTGAACGGCTTGAGTCTGAGCTTCCAGCTGTAGCATCTTTCCAAACCTTTGTTTGTTGGTTCGGATGTCCCTTCATTATCAACTTGCTTTCCCTTATAGATGTACTAAAGATTACATTCAGCTCAGCTCTCAGCCCTTTTTTTGATAAGCTTAATCACTTCAGGTCTCTGAGTCACTCATTATAGGATGTGTTTTCCAATCCTTCAATATTTCCCATGGTTTTGGTCTGATTCCTTATCAAAATATGAATACCGACAGTGGACTATATCACAGTGCAATATATGCAGATGATAGAGCTTCCCCAGCGTGTTACCCCTCTTGGCTACACCACTTTATTGTAGATCATATTCAACAGATTATCCACTATGGTTTGCAAATTGATTTCAGAATTATCATTTTCTAAGACGTAGTTTCCTATCCTACAAGGATGACATCTGGCTTCTTGTCCTGTTTCCACATTAGGCCATTTTAAATTGCACAAATTTTGCCTTCACCTTTTTTTACCAGCCTCCTGTACATGATCTGTTCCCTGCTTCATTTGAAATTCCTCTGGTATCCGTACACCCACAAGCTCCATCAGTAACACTTTCATACTGAGTCATCAATAAAAATGTTGCACAGTATGAGGACAAAGACAAATTCTGGGAAAGCCAAACCAGGACACTGCAACTTAGGAGCTTCTTTGTTTACAATCCGAAGCCTGTCTTTCAACTGTTTCTGTAATTACAGATGTGCGATTTATGAAACGGAAGTGGCTGTTTGAATAACACGGAGTTCCCACATTGAAGCTGTATCACCTTCTCTTTGCATCCAGTCAGTTGTTCATGGTGCACGGCTCGTGAGGCAGGGACCTTCAGATATTTCAAACATGCAGTCACCCGTGATGGTTGGAAGTGAGGGGCAAATACCTGGCTACATGCAGGTTACAGGCATGAAGCTTCGTAGCCCTTCTCCTTGCCATCGCTTGGGATGCTGTGCGTGCAGTATAAGTAACAGGGCACACGCAGCTGCAAATAGAGCATTTTTTTTCATGGAGGATGCTGGGTGAGTACTTTTTTTGGTATTGAATCAAAGCCTACTGTGAAATGACCCCAAACACCTCTTGGGCTTTGCTGCAGTGTCCTGGTGGTGAAGTGCACTGGACTCTTGCATGGCTCGTATAGCCTCTAAAGTAGCCACCCAGGGAAACTACGTTTAAAAAGGGGCACCTGTCTTAGAGATGGTGCGTTCACATTTAAAAAGTCACAAATCTCAGAGGTTTTGAGTTTTGGGCTTGATTAACTAATGTGTACATTCCTCTAGGGTCAAAATCAAACCTGTTTTTACTGAATGACTGGTGGGGAAGAAAGATTAAATTCACAGAAAAGCCTCCATCAATTCACTATAAACTCCTTCCTTATTAGTGACATGATAAAAGATCAAAGGGCTACTGCTGTATGTTTCCCTTGTCAGTTTTTGCTGTAATAAAGATAGATGGTCATACTGTTGTGCTGAAAAATGTCTGGCTGGTATACAAAGTTGTTAAAAGGAACACTTTGTGTAAGTTTGTTTTATTGTGTAAAGATCTGTCTTTGAAAAATCATAGAAATCCCTCATCATCCAGAAAAAGGAGGAACTTTGCAGCCTGCAGTGTCTTACATGTAATCTTTCTGTTTAAAGCTCTGCACCGGTGACTGGCGACATTTATTTTGCTCTGTTTTAACACATGCTTCCTTTCAGCAATGCTATCTGCCCATCAGGAATCAAAGCAAATCCAGATGGCTCAAGAACAGATGGCTTATGGTTTAAGAAGCATAGGTCAGATTCAGCCATACAGCATACCAAGTTCACAGGAGTGCTCTTCTTATTTCTAGAGATTTTGAGTTGCTGAATAATGATTTTTCTTTGCTTTGCTATTGTCAGGCTGTGAAAGTTAGCATGCATGAGAGAGTGAAACCAGAAGGTGCTGCAAGAGGGAAAGTTCAACATGCTCCACTCAAGGGAAAGAATGAATTTCTCATATGGTAAAAAGGCACAATGAAGTGGTTGCAAAGCCAGAGATCTAAGAGTGATTTTAAAAATCTGCTTTGCTTTGAAATTTGAACCAGGCTTCTGGAATAAGTCTGATAAGCAATGCTGGAGACAGCCGCGGTGTTGCGAGGGAAGAGAAAGAGGGATCTAGCAACGTCACAGCCTCTTCCCTGTTATGTGACCAGAAATGTCTCTTGCAGATACAGGAAACAAATTCGTGCCCGATTATGTCTAAATGCAGACCTGTTTGCAGCCATATAACTGTGATACAAAACATCAGCAGCCATTGCAGGACATTATGGTTACATATTACAGTAATGACTCATGGCAAAATTCTGTTTCAGAGGTCTAGAAGGCACCTCACGCGCACCACAGCAGACAAATTCATTCTCTCACCCCAAATTTGTAGCATGATAAGTCTTCACAAGGCAACGTTCATCACTATTCTTCCCTGTCTGCCTCTACTCTAGTGGGAGAGGAAAAAGCATTATGATAGTGTCCACATGTATTTCAGGTGTTTCCACATCCAGGGGATAATTAAAGAACAGGACTTGATTAGTACAAGCAGTAAGATTACTATGCATGATGTATGTACATACTGCCAGTACAGATAAAGTGCCTTGTTTTTGAAATACAACTAAAGGTGGAGTCCATATAGTATTTTTTATCAGTAAATCCCAACTGTAATACAAAAAGAGTCAGAAGTATTATCCCTATAGTACAGATGGACAAAGAAGCAGAGGGAAGTAAAACAATCTAGTCTTGCAAGATCATACAGTAGACCAGTATTTGGAAAACAAGCCAGCTCTTTTAAGTCTTAATTCGGTGCTCTGTTTATAGGCCATAAAAGGGAATGAATGCAGTTTTTTAATTGTCAATACCCATTGTAGAAATGGAGAGTTTTGAGAAGGGAGCTTAATGAGTGGAAAGATTGAAAGGTAATCCTACTGAGCTAAACTTTGCATATATTTGGCTTCTCTGCTTTCTCTTCTTTACTGGCTGGAAGGCCAGGCCCAAAGAGTGGTGGTGAATGGAGTTAAATCCCATTGGTGGTCGGTCACAAGTGGTGTTCCCCAGGGCTCAGTACTGGGGCCAGTTCTCTTTCACATCTTTATCAACAACCTGGACGAGGGGATCAAGTGCACCCTCAGTAAGTTTGCAGACAACACTAAGTTAGGTGGGAGTGTCGACCTGCTTGAGGGTAGGATGGCCCTACAGAGGGATCTGGACAGGCTGGATTGATGGTCTGAGGCCAATGGTATTACGTTCAACAAGGCCAAGGGCCAGGTCCTGCACTTGGGTCACAACAACCCCATGCAGCGCTACAGGCTTGGGGAAGAGTGGCTGGAAAGCTGTCTGGCAGAAAAGGACCCGGGGGTGTTGGTTGACAGCCAGCTGAATATGAGCCAGCAGTGTGCCCAGGTGGCCAAGAAGGCCAACAGCATTCTGGCTTGTATCAGGAATAATGTGGCCAGCAGGAGTAGGGAAGAGATTGCCTCCCTGTACTCAGCACTGGTGAGGCCCCACCTCAAATCCTGTGTTCGGTTTTGGGCCCCTCACTACAAGAAAGACACTGAGGTGCTGGAGCATGTCCAGAGAAGGGCAATGAAGCTGGTGAAGGGCCTAGAGCACAAGTCTTATGAGGAGCAGCTGAGGGAACTGGGGTTGTTTAGCCTGGAGAAAAGGAGGCTCAGGGGAGACCTCATCACTCTCTACAACTACCTGAGAGGAGGTTGTAGAGAGGCGGGGGTTGATCTCTTCTCCCAGATAATAAGTTATAAGACAAGAGAGAAAAGCCTCAAGTTGTGCCAGGGGAGGTTTAGACTGAATATTAGGAAAAAGTTTTTTCAGCGAAAGGGTCATCAAACATTGGAACAGGCTGCCCAGGGAAGTGGTGGAATCGCCATCCATGGAGGTATTTGAGGTATTTAAAAGACGTGTAGATGTGGTGCTGAGGGACATGGTTTAATTGTGGTTTTGGCAGTGGTAGGTTAATGGTTGGACTCGATGATCTTAAAGGTCTCTTCCAACCTAGGTGATTCTATGATTCTATGATGAGACTTTATTTTCCATTGCCCTACATCTTTTATGGTAAATTATGCAAACTGGATGTAATATGTTACAACTCTTACTTGGAAGCATTTAATTTTGCTTGCTGAAAAGGACTGGCAGAGAGGAAGGGAGAACATACAGGGATCTGTAACTCTCTCAATGGTCTAATTTGTAGTTGGGATGACATTTAGAAATCTTAGAAATCTTGTAATAACCAGGAGACTCAGAATATTAGCTAGAGCTAGGCAGAACACATTTTGCATGCTGCTCTGCCAGTTCCGCTCCTGTAAATCCATGTCATGTCCACATCAAGCCTTTCTGCAACAGGTGAACATTTGTTCTGGTTATGTATATGGGAGAAAAAGATGCACTCAGGACAATAGCAGGTAGACGCAGCTGTGTTGATTATATGTACAGTAAGAACAAGATTTCTGAAACCAAATTGTTAAACCCTTGGTATTATTCCTTGCATTTCCTGCTAGATAAGATGGTTTTGTAAAGTTCAGTCAGATAAGAGGCAGTAGCAAGGCAATGTTGTGTGTAAGAACTAACATCAGCAGCTTGGTCCTCAAGCTCAGCTGAGACCCTGATGCAACTAAATCATCCCCATTATGTCTTAGTACTGGGATGGGCTAGCCTGGCCCTCACTCTAAAATGTAGTATCTCAAAAGTCCTCCTAATTTATGCCTGTCTATGCTGATCCCTAAGGATTTTCCTGGAGGTAATATTCCTCTAGCTATGTCTCTTCTTCCACTACAGGACTGGAAAGGGAGAGAAAAGGCAGGGACCAAATGGAGATATTAAGATATATCCAGCAGATAATAAACACAATGCAATAAAGAATAAAATTACTCCTTTCAATTTTTATATGGGAGCTGCTTTTTTGGCACTCCTTTTCTCTTCTTAGGTCTTCCTTGTTAGTGTAAGGTCATCTACAAATAATTATGGAAAGCAATCCAGACATAACAAAAGCATGTGGCATGAAGTCTAGTTGGAGGCCAGTAACTAGCAGTGCACCCCAGGGGACAATACTGGGTCCAATCCTATTTAACATCCTCATTAAGAATCTGGATGATGAGGCAGAGTGGGCAGAGTGTACGCTCAGTGAGTCTGCTGATGACACAAAACTGGGAGGGGTGGCTGATACACTAGAGGGTTGTGCTGCCGTCCACAGGGACCTCAATAGGCAGGAGAAACGGACTGGCAGGGACCTCATGAAATTTAGCAAGGGGAAGTGCAAAGTCCTGCAGCTGGGTAGGAACAACCCTGGGCACCAATATATGCTGGTGGGCACCAATATATGCTGGTGGGCACCCAGCTGGAGAGCAGCTTGTCAGAATAGGATCTTGGAAGTCCTGGTGCATGTCAAGTTGAACATGAGCCAGCGATGAGCCCTTATTGAAAAAAAGGTTAATGGTGCTCTGGGCATCATTAGGCAAAGTTGAGGGAGGTGATCTTTCCCCTCTACTCAGCACTGGTGAAGCCACGCTGGAGTACTGTGTCCAGCTCTGGGCTCCCCAGTACAACAGAGACATGGACATACTAGAGAGAAACCAGTGAAGGGCCACAAAGATGATTAAAGGACTGGAGCACCTCTCGTATGAGGAAAAGCTGAGAGAGCTGGGACAGTTCAACCTGGAGGAGAAAGGGTTGAGGGGAGGATCTCATCAATGTATATAAATACCTGAAGGGAAGGTGCAGAGAGGATGGAGACAGCCACTTTTCAGTGGTGCCCAGTTGCAGGACAAGAGGCAATGGGCACAAACTGAAACACAGGACGCTCCTCCTAAACATCAAGAAACACTTTTATTACTGTGACAGTGAAGGTACCTTGGGGATATTCAAAAGCTGCCTAAATGTGGTCTTGGACAACCTGGGTGGCCCTGCTTGAACAGTGGCTTGGACCAGATGACCCTCTGCGATCCTTTCCAATCTCTACTGTTCTGTGATTCTCTGATACCACATGACAAGAGAGTATGCAATGTAGGAGGGTTATACCACATTGATATGTCCCAATTTATGTTGTTTCCCGTATCATAAGAGAATGAGGGAAGAATACAGATAGATTCACACATATCCAGCTCTGAAATGCTTCAGTATTTCTCCTTTTACACCAAGCTTTAGGTGAAGAATCCAGAACAAAGGGGACAACAGTCTTTGAATCATAGAATAGAATCATAGAATCATAGAGTCACCTATGTTGGAAGAGACCTTTAAGATCGAGTCAAACCATAAAACTAACACTGCCAAAACCACCATTAAACCATGTCCCTCAGTACCACATCTACACATCTTTTAAATACCTCCAGGGATGGTGATTCCACAACTTCCCTGGGCAGCCTATTAGTTAGTCAAGCAGGACCTGCCTTGCATAAACCCATGCTGACTGGGCCTGATCACCTGGTTGTCCTGTATGTGCCATGTGATGGTACTCAAGATGATGGGCTCCATAACCTTCCCTGGCACCGAGGTCAGACAGCATCATGAAAAACCCCTCCAAATCTTGTTCTACAACCTGATTTTAAAGTATTCCAGTGGTCTATGCAAAACTTTAAAACTTTTTTGATTAAATAGTTTTACTCAACAATCACTTTTTTGTCAAGCCTTTAGTATTTCCCTAAAAGCAAGTGAAATATTAATGATAGTATTAGTCACGGATAATACAGTTAGAAAGGCTCTTATGATGAGATAATCTGACCTTTTGGATGCACAAGCCATGGAGTTTTCCTCGTAAATTACATTGAAATATTCCTTGTCTGGTAAGTCTACGTTGAAAGAGTATGTGTGGTACAGGGTTACCCAAACAGGCTCTAAGCAAATTAGCCTGGGTACCAGCTGCTGTGTAACTGTGTTAGCCAAGAGCTCCATCAGGGCTAATGAGTTCTGCTGAGAAGCAGGCAGCATTAACTCAGGTAAAGCACCCTGCTGCTGTGGTATTCTCTTACTCCTAATTTCCTTATTCGGCTATTGCGCTGATTTTCAGCAGCTAAAGACCTGTTACATATATGTTGAATATTGTTTGTATGCACTTAGCCTTTTGTCGTGGTTTGGCCTCAGCCGGCAACAGAGAACCACGCAGTTGCCTGCTCAACCCCCGAGGGCGGTGGGGAAAATTGGAAGAAAAAGGCAAAACTCGTGGGTTGAGATAAAAGGCAGTTTAACATAACAGCAAACGAAAGAGGAGAACAACAACAGTGACGGAGGGATGCACACACAGGGTTACTGTACCGACGCTCACCGACCGGACCGCGCAGCCCCAGCCCGCTCCCGAACCGCGCCTGCCTCCCCCTCCCGGCCAGCTCCCTTTTATGGACTGGGCATGGCGTCACGTGGTATGGAATACCTGTGTCCCGGGCCAGAGAATTAACCCTATTCCCGCCGGAACCAGGACACCTTTGGAATTAAATCATTCAGAATCAAATTTAACTCTGCTCTGTGTATTTATGTATATGGGGTATAATGAACAGAATATATTTCATTTTAACAGCTATTTATCTCAGTGAAAGTAATTGTACTTAATGTGAAGGGAAGTACAGAACCTGAACTGACCTATCAGAGTACTATTGAAGATAAGATGGAATTCTCTGGCAAACTCACAATGTCCATAAAACAATTCCTACTGTATTTCCCAATGAGTGGCTATAATTTTTTTTGGGGGGGAAAGATGAAGGAAAGCCTATCTCATTCTAACGTTTAGCCTGGCAGGGAATTGAGAATGGTATGTCATTACTGACTTACAAGCAGACGTACGTTGTAACCCTGCTGTACATAGAGCTTGGGGACATTTTAAAAAGCCAATTTTTCCACTGGATGTTCTTGGATACCCAGGTGAGAGTAGAGTAAGCGTGCTGCAGACCTTGCAGGCTATTCTTTGGCTTGTTCTATCACAGCTATCCTAGTTTTTTATCCTAGTTGAATGGCAAAACCTGCATCTGTGCTAAAGATCTAGCAGAAATGTCTTTTTTGAACTTCTGCTAAAAGTGGTAAAATCCAGTAGGTCCTATATCCTGTGCAAGTCACAAATGAAAGCCACTTAGAAACTTTGTGGAGGCTCATACATACATTGATGTCGTTTTTAAAAGGAAGAGCTTTTAAACTACAAATGTTCTACAGTAATTTTCTTGATACTTGATTTCTCTGACTTTAACATTTTTGACAAATGTTTTGTGGATAAACAGGAAGGAAGCATGTGTATGGAACATGATTTCTTCTGGAGCTGGTCTAGTCTATAGATTCTTATTGAGTATATAGATCTAGCCTACAGATTCTCATAGAAAATGTCATTGATCATAGAAATGACCAATATAAAGGACATTCCTTTCGTATCCTCCCCTCTTACACACACACATCAGAAATAAAAAACCTTCCTGTAACAAAATATATATTCTTCTCAGTAACAGGGAAGGAAGAAATATTTAGTTATTTCTATTTTTCACTAGGTGCACTGAGATACTACAGTGACAGTGGTCAAACAGGGGCCCCACTAGGTGTAACCATGTAGTTAGAGACAGACAGACTTCTCTCCCAGATGGCTCAACCATCACAGCTACTAAACGTTTGGCCTTATGACAAAATCTAAAGCTGTATGGGTGTTATATGCAGAAACAAAACACTCCATGTCTTCTCTGCCTCAAAACAAAAAATCTACTTATATCTAAAGACAAAACCACATTGGCATGCATCTGAAATTGAGTGCTGAAAATCACTAGTCTTTTGGAAAATGCAATTATGTGCATAGCAAGTGTGTGGGGGTGTAAGAGCTTGAGAGACAGAGCCACATGGCATGGCTATTTGCAAGTCCTCCAAGCTTTTTTCATTTGAATCCCTTTTACTTCCCAGAAACTGTTCTCCATAGTAAGTGTTGCCTCCTCTGGGCATTTCCAATTTGTCAAATTGAAAACATCACCAAGATTTCCATTTTTTGGCTGATATTCCACGGATGGGAGTTGCATTAACTTCTTATCCAGAACAGTCAGCTGAATAACAACTTTCCGTACTGTAGCTTTTTTAAATTTATCACTTTATCTCCAGTGAAATAATAGAATTCTTTTCTTGAGTTCAAGCAATTTATGTGTTATGCATTGAAGTGTTGAAAACAGATGAATAATTTTTGGGAGAGGGACCATAATAACCAGCCATTCAGCTGTGTGAACTCTCAAATAGCACAAGCTGCAGAACACAACCCTGCAGTTCTTTGTCAGGTCAGATAACCCCAAGTTAAGCTAAAGCATACCTTTCAAAAAGACATCCTCTAATAGGTTGAAGATTTTGAGTGTGAAAAATGTCATACGGTCCTTTGTAAAGTCTTCCAATGCCTAATTAGGGTCTCCTTTACCTCATTATATATTACTGCAGTGGAATTCCTGTTATCCATATTGTTGTCCCCTAGGATAAAAATACCTTATAAAGTAAGGAAAAATCAAACAATTTCACACTCCTGCATCAGCAATTTTTCCAGTCCTGCAGTTTTCTAAGTGCCCAGTTATTGTAGTGATGGTCACATCGTAAATATCTGGAGGTTGCATCCAAAGTGCATCCAAGAAAGCTGGAGAGGGACCTCGTACAAGGGGCTTGTAGTGATTGGACAGGGGTAATGGCTTCAGGCTGGAAGAGAGTAGATTTAGATTAGATATTAGGAAGCAAATTTCCTCTATGAGGGTGGTGAGGCACTGGAACAGGTTGCCCAAGGAAGTTGTGGCTGCCCCATCCCTGGAAGTATTCAAGGCCAGGTTGGATGGGGCTTTGAGCAACCTGGTCTAGTGGGAGGTGTCCTTGCCCATGGCAGGGGGGTTGGAACTAGATGATCTTTAAGGTCCCTTCCAATCTAAACCATTCTATGATTCTATGATCCAGCATATCTGTACATATGACTGCAGCATATGCTAACAAGCTTCACTGGCTAAACATAGGTAACACAAGCAACATTAACAACATAGATGTGATGGCACAGGCTTTGTCCAGGCTTTGCCACTACTGAGAACACATAGTCTGGGGCTTTGCGGAGTCCATCAGCTGGATGCCAGCCCAGATGCAAGCCTGTGCCACTTTATCTCACTGCTGTTGCTCCACATGCTGCTTGGCTGATGGTTAAGGGATGCAGGGCCAGGCTAAGGCTGCTCTGCTCTTCGGGCAGAAGTTGGTGGTGGCATAGAGGATCCCCAGATGTTCAGAGCACAGACAGTGAGCAAGCAGTCTTGTCCTGGGAGCCTTGCTGACTGCCTGGACCAGTGTGACTGAAATAACCAGCACTGCTGACTGGAAGGAGAGCTGCGAAATGACCAGCTTTTTCTCCTTTCTCTTCCTCTCATCTGCTTGGCACTGCTTACTTAGCTTTCTCCTGGTGGAGGAAAAACATGGACTCATAAGAGGGCCCTGTGTTACTGGGATGACTAGGGAGCTGACTGCTCAAGTGGTATATGATGCTGCTGGTGCTGCCCTTCAGGCTGGACTTAGAGCTGTGTTAACTCTCATGAAAACCAGAGGAGCTCTTTCTCTTGCGGTTAAGACTAATTTTTGCCCTAATCTGCTGCCCACTGCTAAGGCATACCTCGCCTAACCCTAAACATGCTGCATGCCACAATCACACCTTATTTTGCCTTTTGTGGCAAAGTGAGATAGACACATGCTCTGAAGCAGCAAGACCTGCACCTTTTGCACGATGAGATTCTTATTTCTAGATTGCATTGAAGGGAAATTAGATTCACAGTGTTGGTTACACTAACTGTTGTGAATGTAAGGAATGTTTGAAGGGAATTTAATAATTAAGCTGATTTCAAGGGCCTATCAACAAGACTGTCTGCACTTCAGCTCCACAGCAGAGCCACTTGAGTGGAGAGTGTTCGTAAATATACGATGAAGTTGACAGATTAGAACGTGGTTGAAATTACTATAGATTAAAACAAAGTAGGCAATAAAAATGCAAACACTCTGAAGCATTTAATAAGAGTACACTAAATCACTCTCAAACAGCATTCAGTAACACATGCCATGGGGATTTGGGGCTGCTTATCCAAACTGTCCCGCGCAATATTGCCCTTTCCTCACCTTCTCTATAAGAAGGCTTAATCTTTGCTGAAAGATTCAGATTTGCCAGTCTCTAACTCCTCCTGTACGTTCCCTTAGATTACTCTGAAGAAGCCCTGTATATTTAGGCCTTATTAGACATGGAGCTTGACCTGAAGTCATCTGAAATCAATTGCAATCTGTGGAGCTGGATGAATGTTTGGCATGATGGCAGTCATTAAGATTAAAATGCTGAATGGAAGCTACACAGCTAAGTCACTGTGCATTGAGTTAAATGCACACCACCTTCTTGTCAAGGTATTAAATATGTATTGCATAGATAACCATGGGATTTTTATTTTGGGTGAGCATTTTAAAAAATTATTTTGCATTTTGAACAGTTGCCAAACTGTCCTTTGGCTCAAAACAGTGTAAGCTTTTTGGCTTTGCTTATAGGCTCTTTGGCAGCAGAGGGTCTTTTTTTTCATTTCTTTTTTTCACTGAAGGCAAAATCTGATAGATTTATGATCTTTAACAACAACTGTCTTTGAACAGAGCTTGCTCTTCATTCCTCTAACATCACTGCTACCTGACATGTACAAATGGTTCCCCTTGATTTCTAATATCTGCTGCACACAAAAGCGTTAACCGTCTAATAACGCGGCACAAATATGGACAGCAGTTTTGTCAGAAATAATTGTAACGTTTCTTTATTTATTTATTTGCTGGGGGCTTTTGTTAGCACCTGGAGGTGAGTTGCTTCAACATATTATGCACCAGCAGTCATGCCGAGCAAAGCAATGAGTCAGTCAAGCCCTGAAAGGTTCCTGCAGGGTGACCATATCTGCTCACAGCCATCACTGCCGTTAATGGCAGAAAACGAGCTAGAAAAGGCGCAGGCCAGGCCTTCGTGCCAGCCCATGTAGGGCCTTGCCACCTGTCTCAGCCTTTAGGGCAGTATTTCGCAAACAAATAGCTAAAAGGTAGTCTGCAAAAGGACTGCAACATTTTAAATGCTTCATCCTGACTCTTACCCCCATGCCTTCCAGAAGGAGGCAAACCTTAAGGCAACCTGTTCTGACTAAATGTTTTGGAAATATCACAAAAGCATCCTAAAAAATCCACTGCCCTTCAACAGGTTTCTGACAGCACCTGGTGCACTGTATTTCACCTGTATTACTGTATTTCAGGTGAAGCCACAGCTGACTCAGACTGACCTCAGTCGCAGAATCAGTCACTTACTGACGATTTGTCATAATCAATGAAACACCGATCTTTTTTCTCCATGAGTTTTCCCAAGGATCTTTAATATCCCTGTTCCCAGTTTGAGTGGTTCTTCAGGTTGCACACAATTCAAGTATTCGTACTGTTAGAACTTACAACATTCAGAGCTTCTGATGCAAGGCATATGAGTCATGTATCTCAAGGTCTTTTTTTCTGGGGATTCTAGCCAAACAAGGAGATCTTTCTTTCTTCACCTTTTTTTTTTTTTTTTTATGCCTCTGCAAAAAAGATAAGTCAGTATCTGAAGGGTAAATGCCTTAAATTTGAAAGTTTGCCCTCAGATGAAGCTGTGCCACTATTTAAAATCTTGTGCTTTTAATTTTTTTAAATACTAATACATTATCTGAAGGCCTGCGTTTTTCTTAGAAACAGAATGAAAAAGAAATGGATGTCAGCACTGAATCCAGAAGTTCCAGAGCCTGAAATGACTCACAGAAGAACAGGATGAGGAGTGAGGAGCAGGGACAGGTAAGGACCGTGAGAGCGCTCCATCATAACAGAGCAGATCACTTCATTTGCATGTTGTTGAAGGACACTGGCTGAAAAAAGGAGAGGAAATTCCAATTTTATGTCTGAAAACCAGAAGTTATTGTTTATGTCATTTTACAAACAAATATAATGGTGATTTCCCTGCAGCCATGATAATAAAAAATCTTTGCAAAATATTGATTAGAGAAGAAAGACAGACTGAGGCAGTGAAAGGCAGAAGATGAATAAGAATTGCTATGCAAAGAACATTTCATACCTAATAATCATCTTTTGTTCAATATGAGTTCCTGTAGTATGCCCATCATCATGTTATAATGGGAAGCCAAATCAAAGGGGAAATTTCAGGTTTGCAAATAACTAGTAAGTCTTCCACATATTGCTTAATAAAATAGTTTTTTCTTCTCTTTTCTTGATTTCTTTATTTGTATTGTGTAGTTATGGAACATTTGAAAAGAAGATGAGTAGCCAAGCTTTAAGAACATGTTTACTTTTTAATAACATTCAGACCTTATTTAACAGTACATAGAGAAAGATACAGAAAGAAATCATGCTGGACAATTTAGTGTATTCACATTAGGAAATGAGGACATCAAGGCTGGATATGTACCTGTTTCTGGTGGACCCAGACTTTTTGAAGGCAATGGGAACTCTATTTCAACTTCAACATGAGAAAGCTTGACGTATTAGCTGAGCCAAATGTTTACCAGCATTAACATATAGATGTGATTTTTTTCTTTAGTTTTGATGCTAAATCTAAAATTGGGAAGGGATCTATTTTGGTTTATTCTTGTCCACAAAATATTGTTAAATACTTGAATCTCTGAATAAGTATTGGAAACGTTACCCATTATACTTGGTAATTTGCCAAATCAGGAGCTGAGTGTTTCAGTATTTGAATTAAGTTCAGCAAACATATAAACTGGTAATATATCTGATACTCACAAAAGATAGACTGCCACTAAAAATAAAATTGGCATGATAAAGCATTTTTGTAATTAAGGAAAAGCTGCTACAGATACCGTTTTGCTGGAATATATCACTTGACGGTGAGGCTTCATCTCTATCCATCTTTTTCCTAAACATCCCTCCATCCACCCACCCATCCTCACTCTTTCCTTCGCTCTGGGCAGCACCATTCTGCAGCTCCAAAGGCTGTTGCAGTCACCTGGGGTGATGTAAACCGGTTGCCTATGAGAGCAGCTGTCAGGCTGTAGCTGCCAAGCTTCCCTAGCGGTGATAGACAGACGTCACCTGGGGAAAGACTGAGGTCCAGCAGTCTCTGCAGCGATGTGGTGTGATTTTAAACAAACACAGTTGTAACAAACATGAAAGGGCTGCTCATGAAAGCAGCACTGTACAGCTAATGGTTTTAATTCAGACAAGTGTGGCTGATAGTAAGTGAGCATCAGTCCCAGCAAACCAACAAGCCAGGTTCAGCTTGAACATGGGTCACCGTCCAGTTGCATGTCAGATGCAAGTGAGTCATAAAATGTGCAAGTGGTTAAGAGGTAAAATGCAAACTAGTCCAGTATCTAAGGAGATAAGGCCTAATTGTATACAGAGGGATGGAGGAAGAAGAGGATGTCAACTGGGGAAACAACTGGACTGCTGCTGTGAGCTGCACTCCTTTTCCAAGTCTGAGGTGTCTGCCTTGAAAGTGAAGGGCAGATGTCAAAAAACCCCCATCACCATAATATTCTGGCAGAGCAAAGCAATATATTTTCCCCTAGTCTCATTCTCAGAAATGGCTGAACATGGTTTTGGCTGAAATTTTAAAACCACACACCCACAAATCCAGCCTGAAGTAGATATGCAGCTTAGGAAGTTTCAGCACAGATGACTAAAATTAAATTATGTTTAAAAAGTTTAGAATAGGCTCAGATGCTTTGGATGCTAGGAAGTGACACTCTCCCCACCAGTAATTAAATAGGATTAATTATGCTGCATTTCCTGTATGTTTGGCCTGTGGTTCATATTTGTTGATACTCCAAACAATGCATACAGTAAGGACTGAATGACTTTTTAAAAAATAAGCTTCTTCCCTGGGAACTAACTAAAAAACTGATACTGTGGGATTTGATGTTTATTGTCTACTTTGAGAAGAAAATTGAACCACAAATGACAGGTATGAATTTTTTACTTTATTCACTGGATGATGCTCTGTTCTGATGTTGATAAGAGTAGGAAACGAACTTACACAGAATAGAATATCTTTTTTTTTTTTCTCCCATAAAAATTATGCTTATTTTAACTTCTTTTCCTTTCAAGTTCTAGTTGCCAGCTCTGGGAATTCAAGTGGGGAATCAGACCAGGGCTTAGTACATCCTCACAAGTACAAGGCTATGCAATTCAGATCGTCTCCTCATTACACATGGGCAAGTCTTGCTCTCTATGATAAGAAAAGAGTGCCACAGAAAATGTAACATCAAGCTGCTATGAGTAATCAGATTAATCAGTGCTGGAGGCAGTCAGTAGCAAGTCAAACAAAAGGAAGCGGTTTACATGGAGAGGCTTTTCACGAAAGTGCACACATCCCTTTTTATCTGCATGTCCGTGGATGGAGCCATGTATTTATAATGCCATGCCAGATGTAGGGAAAGAAGATCCGTTTCATGAGTTGTAACTAGCCCAGAGCAAGAAGTATAGAAGTGGAGGAATGGAAGAGAAAAATAGCAGTGAATCTATAGCATGTCCTCTGCTTCCCAGCCAAAATTGCCTATAAACTAGGTAACTGATACACCACACTTACCATCCTACCTAGCAATGACTTACTCCTTCATCCTCTGTTGACTTGATAAAACATATTAGATCACTTCTCAAATATATAACCCCTGATTCTATTGTTGCTTTCTCATGCTGGACTCTACCTATCCCAAAACCTGCACCACACTTACAGACCTTAAAGAAAATCTGTCTCAGAAAACTTCTGGGAAGATATTACTTATGTCATAGCTAGGGCAGATAAATACATTAAATGACTAAATTTAGATGTGGGAAAAAATTGTTATAGGTAGCGGTCCAAGGTGGCTGTAGCTCGTCACAGTCTTCAGATAACAACCAGATGCCTACATGAGGCTAAATGCTTGCTGTTTCACCACCAAGAGAATTTTCTGAACTGCTGTATTATGGACACTTGCATAGTCATTTATAAATATAAATCACTATGGACTCAGTCCTTTTGTTCTAGTTCCTGCTGAAATAACACGTTGAATGAATGAAGTCTTCATATGATGGGGGGAGAGACTTCGGTAAAACTGATGTTATAGCTGTATGTGACTTCAAATTGACTTTCTGGAAGAAAAAGTTTACACAAAAATACAGGCTTAGGATAGACTTGAGTTTCATGGTAGACTTCAATTTCACAATAAAGTTAGAAAATAACTTTGTGCTTTGATTTACTGAAAAGATAAACCTATGACCTTCTATTCGGTTATGTTGTACCAAACTGTTCAACTCCGTTTGAAAAGATAAAGATGTGACTTTTTTTTATCCTGAAGTGTGAAACATGGTTTAAGAAGCTGATGGATGCATGACTACTATTCTCTATAAATTCACAATGACTTCAAATTTTTAGTGTTGTGTGTTCAGATGACATATAATAGCTGGTATTTAAGAAAGTGCTAGGACTTTAGGCAGGGGTTTCCTAAATTAATTTTATTCTGAAGGTACTGGCAGGCAGACTTGATATACTGAGGGGATATATCAATATACATCTGCTTTAACAAATAACCAGAAAGAAAGCTCCACCCATGTGGAGTAGGCTCAAATTGTCAGTGCTGGAGGTGAGAGGAAGGATATGGGTCTTGCCTTTCAGCTCAGCAAACTACCTCAAAAAAAGTGAGGTCCTAAGATGCAGCAATTGACTCCCTCTGAGAATAGGATTCACAATATAAATGCAATTCATGCCAGCATTTGCAGTTTCCCTGTATTTATAGATACCTGCTGCCTTGAAACACTGGCTTTGGCTGTGAATTTATCATCTGATTGCAGAGGTCCTTTCCTAACCCCTACAAAACCAAGAACAAAATGTGTTAAGGAATTCAAACCCTTCAAAGAATCTTCTCTTCTATACTTTATCTTTGTATTCCCACAGAGATGTAACATACTTTTATTATTGTAGAGTGTGAAAAAAATGTGTGCATGTATGCATAAGTATATGAAAGCATGTGAAAATGTATCAGGAGAATAGAGACCCAAAGCTAGACTGAGCTTAAGCTCTGCCATTATTGAATGGTTAGTTGTCTGTTTTCTGAAAGACTCCAGAGAGGCTGAGCCACCACCCAAGTGTTGTGTCTCATTTGAATGTTTCTGCTGAGGTCTATTGTTATGGTGGGAGATAGGAAGAAGAAAGTAGACTGGCCACCACAGAAAATAATGATCTGGATGATGGGACGTTAGTAGCTTTCAGGCTGTGGCTTTTGAGTACAGAATAATTTGACTTCAAAAGTAAAATATTCTGATGACACATCCTTTCCCTGTCCCACACAGAGTTTTCAAACTGAAAAGCAATATCTATATTTATATAAGCATCAAATATTTTTAATTAAATAGTGAACCATCAGTTTCCAATCTTACTTTAGGACTTGTACAGATTCATTTTTCTATCATCGACTAAGCGATGACTAACTCAGTAGCAACTCACTGATTTACTGACCTATTTTGATAACCGTGTGTTTTAATCTTTAGTTAGGGCTCAGATGTAGGGGTTAGTTCAGCATAACAGGTTACCCTGCCTCACGGGAGCCCTGTCCAGAAACACACTTTTGCTCAACAGGAATTCAAAATGCTATGAACTTAATTTCACTGTCTTTCACTGTCACATTTCTTTCTGCCAGCTGCTTTGCAAACCTGAGTGTAAATCATCAATTCGAGAGCTAGATCCTGTAAACTACTTAACCAATGCAGTTAACATGCTAGCATAAACCTTTTCAGTGTCCAGCTCTCAGGCTGGTGTCCAGAGCCCTAAGTTTATGTTCCCTCTGTAATGCATGAGGAAAGCCAAGAAATGGTTTTCTGAAAAGCAGCCATGTTGAGGAAGGAGCCGTCTGTGCTAGACCAGGTCTTCTACTGCCCTGTAATATTAGCTGAATTGTCATTCAGCTAATGACTGAACAAAAGCATCTTGGATGCTTTACCTTCTTTTAATTTTTCTGGAAAAATGATAATACGATGCCAACTTCTTACAAAATGGAATGGATTGCCAGATTGACGGTGCATTAGGAAAAAAACCACAAATGCAATCAAACCCATCGGATGCAGAGAATAGCTGTAATTTCTAGGTAAACTCTAAATGTATGTAGGAATCTGGGACTTGACCTGTGATCTTCTGTCCAGGGAAAATAACAGAAAAAACCTTCCACCTGAATCAGACCTCCATTACCACCTGAAGTAAAGACCTCTTTCAACGAAGGATGGGTGCACATGCAGGGTCCCAGTTCAATATGGAAATTCCTGATCTATGGCAAGGAGTCAGGTGCATAAAATGACTGTTTGTAATTTAAATAACAAAATACCACAGAGTACATGTGAATAAAAGATGAACAAACTGTAGTAATTTTTCCCTTTCTGACACTATGCTATTAGCTGAATGAGTCTGGAATTGTTGTAATATGAAGTGAGGAACAAACAAGCACAGATCATCCCAATGTACAGAAATAAGAGTGATTTTGGTCTATTGAACAGAACATCCTTTTAAAGTACAACCAAGTAAAGTCTATGCCTGGTATGGTTTGGTCAAATTTTCGTTCACTCTTCTTTGACAATAGGTGCCTAATTTATCGAGCATGAACAGAGATTTGTGTCTATAATTTACCACAAAGTTAATGGGAGTTCTTCTGGAAACACCCATGCGTCAGTGGTCTTAGATAAATGATGACTGCTCATGACCCTGTGCAGATTCTTTAATGCATAAGAAATGCAGACAAGCATTTTATGCTTACTTGCTCATAGAAATGAGGCAGATCCTTTTTTCCTTTTTTAATCAATGTATAAAAGAAAACAGACATACTGTCACCTCATCACCTCTGATTCTGTAGAGAACAATAAATGCAAGAAGATTTCAAATAAACACACATCAGTTGTTGGTGTGAGTCATCCTTATGAGTAATGGCGATAATGAGAATGGTGTACTGTGGATCTAACATAATATCTCTATTTCTGAAGTAGGTTATTCTTCTGCCTTTTTTTTTTTTTTTGTGGAGTTTACAATGGCTCTATCATAAAGATCCTTTGCGTATCTGTTGCAGAGAAGGTGTATGGAAGGCAAAACATATTTAGGTAAAATTGAGTATTTTAAGTATAATCTTGACACAAAACCATCCGAAGCAGTTGCTAACTTTCCCTGGCTTTTGTGGGCTTTGAACCCATTCTGTAGAGAGTTCTATAAAAAACACATATGAGTGTCCCCTATTTAAAAAATTGAATGGGAAAAGCATTGTGCAAAACACCTTTTTTTCGCCACAGCAAGCAATAAGAGGACTTCCTAAGTGAAAAAATAGGTTCCTTTTATCCATTTCTGAAAACAATTCTATTCTTGCTATGAAAGTTATTACCTGACATAATTAGTAATAGAAGAGAATATCAGAGATGAATTCTGCTGCCTACCATGTACTTCAGCCTACTGTAGTCTACTCTGGTATGCACAGTTTAGGCAGAGGGACATGTAGATGCACACACAAAAACACACACTGTGTTCCTCTGAGCATGCTAAGTTAATGAACTCTCTCCATACCTATTCAAGGGGAAGGGAAAGATATAACTGCAGTTAAAAGAGGGAGAAGTTGGTTCAAATGTTACTGCATATCTAGATATATCTTTTGACTTAAATAGTCGCCAGTGAAATAAGCTTTTTCTTTCCCCAAGGCAACTTGCATTCTCCAAAAAGATTCATAGGGGACATCAAAATCATTCTGGATTCATAGAAAAGTCACCTTAGAAGAGAATTTGACAGGTCAGTATAAACTTAAAAAAATGTTGGATATATAGAAACATTTTAATTTTATCTGTTATTTACTGGAGAAGAAGGAAGAAGCTAAATCTGCTTAGGAAAGCATTTATTTTTTGTAAATAAGGATTCTTGTAGCAAAATTCTCGCACAATATAATAGAAAACATCGATGGATGTTAATTGTCACAATAGTAAATTTATACTCAGGAGAAACAGGAAAATGGAAAAAATAAATTGGTTAATAACCGTATAACTTTGAAATCCTCCTGACCCAAAGATAGTGATGTGTAAAATCATTTGTTGCTGTGGCAAAATGTCAGTTTGGCACTGGTAAGCATTTAATCAGCTTTCTGCTTGATACATTTAATGTGACTTCAGTGTTTTACTTGATATACATGGTTAAGTGATTGGCGATAAACTCAGGAGAGCACAAGTGCCAGTCACAAAGAATCAGGTCTGTTTAGTGCTGACATTAGCTTGCCTCTTATGAATAATTCTCTATCTGGCAGAAGATGTTAAGTAACAGCCACTAACTATCCTCAGCAGCTATGGATAACTTCCAGCAAACAGCAGGAACCAATAAACACAGGTAGTGCACTTTAATATGTTCAGTCTAATATAGAACTTTCTCTTTCTAGACTTATTTATGTATAAAAGAAAACTAAGTTCTCTGCTGTTTTTCCCCTCCTCTAATTCAAAATCGAGTATTTTACTGCCTCATTTTCTGTTTCCTATTTTCAGACTGCATTATTTGCCACTCAGGCGGAGACGATGCTCCCCAGATTAACAGAGGATGCTGGGCACACGCTCAAAGGAGAGCAGCACTCTCCAAGGCCAGCATGGCACTGCCGTTTCACATGAGCTCGGCTAGACGCAACATGTGCCGCCCCTGTTTTAGAGGTGGATTCGCCAGGAGAGAGGTGACATGTCCCAGCCTCGCAGCAGAAAGTGGTGGCGGAGTCCGCAGCAGGGTGGAGTTTCCTGGCTGTCGTCCCTGTGCTGTCCTCTCGCATCACCTATCGCTCAGGGCACACAGACCTGCGGCAGCCTGGTGGTCTCCCGTGTAAGACCTAAGTGAGATAAAAGCAAAACTGTAGCAGTTGCAAAGCCAGGTGCTCCAAAGTGAGAAAATGCCAGAATTAAGGTATCCTTTACCAGCAGAATTAGGTATCTTCTGTGCACATCCACTTATCTACACGCTGTCCTGGTTTGAGGTAAAACAGAACCAATTTTCTGTTCAGTAATTTTACTTTGCAGTTAAGCCTCTTCTAACTAACTGAACTCTGAAATTAACAGCATATTTGTCAGACAGTATCCGCTCCCAGAGTGATAAGACCTGATCGTTTATAATTTATACCAAGGAACGGGATGCAGCGAGGCTCTTGCTTATACTTGCTGCTATAACAACCAAGGGCAGCCAACTTTGTTACTTGCCCCGTTGGAGGGTCGGAAGCGGAAAAGCGTAGAGGGGTCACACCTGCGGGGAGGAGTGGACAGGACAGGTGACCCCAAACTGACCCACAGGGTATTTCATCCCATCTGCCTCATGCTCAGTATAAAAGCTGAGGGATCAAAAGGTCAGCCCTCTTTCTCCAGCAGCTGGTGTCTGAGGAATACTCTGTTTGTCTGCCTTTGATCCCGATCCATGCATTCCTGAATCCAGGTCTGGAATCTAGTTCCCATCCGTTGCTGAGTCCAGTCTGGGACTTTCCCAGTGCCTGTTGGTGATGTGATCGTCATCCTGGGAGCTTGATACAGTTTTGTATATGTTGTATATATTTCATTACTTTTTTATTATTATTTTATTAATATTTTCATTAAAGCAGTTTCATTTCTTTTTTTAAACTCATAAGTCTCTTTCTCTCTCATCCTTCTCTCCCTGAAGGGAGACGCTCTCCCCTCTCTGAAGGGAAGAGAAGTAAAATAGAGCATCTGTCATTCATTTTAGTGGCCTGCCCAGCCCAAACCATGACACATACATGCATATGTAGGTTTATATTTATACTGTAGTACTGTCTTTAATTGCACTGTAACATGCCATTTTTGACAGTATTCCCTAATTATAGAATGATTATAAAGCAATAAGCTGGAGAGAGAACGCATGGCTTGCCCCTGTGGCCTCATGTCTACTTTGCAGGGGTCACTGCAGCACTAGAAGGTTATCTACTGCTACCTTGATTAAAAAGCACTTAATTATTCTTAACAGGGTGTAAAGGAGCAGGGTGAATTAAGTTCTCTTCTTTTTTTAAAGACATTTTCAATCTCTAACTGTGTTGTCGTAGTTACAGCTGGGGAGTTTGGGAAATGTACTAGTGAAATTGATTACTCAGACATGTGTGACTATGATTCATCCAAGAGCTTGGAAAAGAAAAGATGCACAAGTTCTTCCCCAGCCCCATCGTTTCTTCCTTTATTACTTTATTTGAAACAAAGCTTGGACAACACAAAAATAATTTGATTTTATGATAGCCATAGGCAGAATAAAAGATGTTCTTTTATACCTACCCATGACAGAATTGTAGGCTAAAGATTCAATTTGGAACAATAGTTTTCCTCACTTCATTTGCTAACCATTATGAGGGCATTACATTCTCATTTCTTTCAGGCAATCATAGATTCTGGGGACTGGAAGATTTGTTCTCCTATTAAAACAACAGGCCAGTTACTCTTAACATCTTTTGTCTGGCAGTAGCTAGTTATCAAGTACCCTAAGGAAATTTAAAAAGACGATTGTGCAATTGAGAAACAATCCACGCTTGAGGGTTTCAGAAGATTTTTGCCTAACAGGTAAGTATAGCTTGTGGGATGGCACATCAAGGCAACAGTACTGACGAAGCACTAGTGTTTTGTTTTCTCCTGAATAAGAGAGTTCTGGATGTTTCCATGATGCATAAACACACCAGTTCCTCTTTAAAATCTTTTTAAAGTCTAGAAACATTGACACTTCTAAATGCCCACTTATAGACATTATCATAGCTGATGTATGAAAAGTATCCTTGAGTTATCCAACCTTGTAAATAGTTTTCTCCTCCTCTTCCTCCTAGGTCTTAGCCATTTTCTGACTCACATGCTAACTGTGCACTTTCCCACATGAAGGCATGACCTGGGACATGACTACATGAAGCTGTTGTTCTTGGCTTGTAGTTCTTAGCTATTAACTGTGGGGTCTTCTGCATGTTTGATGGCAGTTCCCTTCCTGAAGTGCCATTCCCTCTGAGGGCAAGGGCAGTGAATAATGCAACGAGTAGGCAGTCTCTTTAAAGTCTTGTTTTTCAGGGCAAAATCACTACTAGTAAAAAATACCTTTTTAAAACCAAAATAAATCATGCCTATTTTTAAGGTGCCTGTCAGCCCCCTGCCTGGGGACCTTGGAAGGACCAGCTCCCTTTGAGTTTTCCCACAGAGCCTCCCCCTATCAACTTGTCTCCTTGCAACAGCTTTTGATCTGCCCTGGGCATTCCTCAGTGACTCACCACCATTTAATGGGGATTAAGATGTTTCTAATTGTTTATAATCCTTTTGACCTTCTGCCTCAGCTGAGAACCTGGAAGCATGCCATTGCACTTCAAGCAGGAGCTGTGGTGGCTTAGGGCAAACCAAGGTTTGTAGACAAAGGTAATATTTTTTTATTGGACCAATTACTGTGGTTAGAGAAAATAGATAGCTTTCAGGAATGCAAGGCCTTGTGCAGGTCTGAAATGAAAGCTGCAAACTTCAAAGATAAATGTGGGTAGAGAGCAATTACTCTGAACTTAATTTCTTCATGTTAACAAGTTAGATTACCAAAAAGAAAAGGCAGCTGGTATCTGTGAAATGGAGACAATACGTTAGCAGAGGGAGGGGTGATAAATTGCTAGCTCAAAAAAATGACTTCTACTTTATGAGGTTATTCCAGGAGCATGGTAGCCTCCTAGAGGACGTGACTGTCAGTAACCATTTGACTAAGATTTACCATTCCAAACACACGGTAGGGGTTATGTATGAGAATGTTAGAAAAACCTGGAAAATAATTTGCTTTATCTAACCACTCCAAAATGATGAACTAAAATAAGAAACAGACTAAAATGAAGTGCTTCTGAAGTTTCCCCAACTGTTTTGCAAGATCCAAAATGCTATAAAAATAACCATGACAGGCACCGAACACAAAAAACAACTAACACAACAACAGCTGCCCCAGCCTCTACCTGATAAAGAACCATGCAAACACCTTCAGTCAATGAAAAATCTGCTAACCTAAGGTGAACTGTTAGCTGCAAAAGCCAAAACATCTCCCTAGAGGAATAACCAGATAATGTACTCCTATAGGGGGAATTAGAATCACTTTGCTGACTCTTTCCTTCATACTTCTTCCTTAAAGAGCCAGAAGTTAACTTCAGTACCACTCCTCCTATGGCAACTTCAGGAAGAAGACAAGGAAACATGTTGGATTTGAAGTCTGAGACAAAACCCCCTCTTGGACCGCTACATTGACTACTTCAGGAAAAAAGCCAGAAGAGAAATAACAAACCAGCCATCATTACAATTTTTTCCCTGTCTCACAAAGAAAGTCTATCCTAAATCACAAGTAGGGCAAACATGGAACTAGATGACACCATGACTAATGAAGTCAAGAAAGACTCTGTGCAGAAAACATGTTTTCTCCACAATGAACCAGTTATTGATCATAACTGCCTCCTTGCTATAGTATTGTCATGTCTACTGGGAATGTCTCCAGCCTGTCCACCACATTCCACTCTCTGAGAGCATCCTGGTGTGTCCTTATTATGTCTCCAAGATGAATATCAGCCTTCTGTGCTCCAGCCCATACAAATCAAAAACTCATCTAGTTCATCCCCACTGCATCATTTCAGTCAATTTTCTTCAGACAATGGTCACAGTGTAAGGATAAAGGTAATTCTATAACATTTGGACTTTATCATGAGCTACCTCAAAAAAAAAAGAAAAAAAAGGAATAGGGAAAATGTAAAGGAAAATAAAAAGAGATTCTAAGTTTTTATATCACTAAGCATGTGTTTTATCTTACATATTTAAGTGAAAGCTTTATCATTTATAGTGAAAAGATGAATTTCTTCATTGATTTTTATCAAATTCAATAACAGTTGTCCCTCCCTCAAACTATCTGGAATATCACTGCACTGAAATCACCTTAGATAACCTGAGCAGTATCAAACTACGGTTTACCAATTGTGGTAAGAGACTCACAGATAAATATGCTTGCCTGAAGAAAGTCAAACACTGTTCAAAAGATCAGGGCTTTACAGACCCCACCTCATTTGCTCTGAAGAGATCGTTTGTAGAGATCACTTCAATTATCTAGATGTTCGTTATTGGACAGGTGTACTCTCCTGGGCAGGTGGATGGCATCCATGAGTTAAAAGGACCTAAAATACTGTCAAGCAGTGTTGGTACCAGCCTAATCTGGGACCTATATAAACAATCATTAACAACTTACATGATCCTAAAGCAAAAGAAAATTTGTCAGCACCAGAATTCCTACCTTTCATATAGCTCCAGTCTCCCTAACTTCAGCCCCAGAAAGAAATACTCGGGGCTAGTATGTACCAAAGAGATTGACCCTGTATTTGAGCAACAAACATTGAATTTGGCAACACATCTTCTCACAACAGCAATCATCTTTGGAGCCTTTACAAGACACTTCTGCAGCCCATCCACTGTGCCATATGCCCTCCTGGACACAACAGCTAAGGCTCAACAACCGTGATGCACCAGGATGAGCTCACGCGGCCAATGGCGGACAGAAACATCCATCTTCCAGTGGGAGATAATTCTTTCAATGCAGCTACACCACCTTTGAGATTTTTGGTGTTATTCACACAGAGACACAATGACACCTCCAAAACAGGAGTGCAGGTACTAGAAATCATCTCTCTTACAAATACTAAGAGATTAAAGCTTCTTTTGAGGTGTGTTCTCATTTAACACCCTCCGCCCCAAGCTAACCTCTCTAGCCTTGAAGAGGGATAAATATATTTCTCACTTTTCCAGAGTATTTAACAAGCTTATTGTCTCCACAGGTACTTACTACGTTTTTGTTTCACACAGGCTGAGGGGTTAATTTCAGCTTTTGCAGCTGCTGTTTCTATTTCAGACCTGAAGAGGGGCTTGTGTGTCCAATCACTTCTCTGTTGTCTCCAGCTTTAGTAAACTAGTCTAATGAAACACTTCACTTCTCCCCACAAACTTTGCTTTACTTCTGCTCTTAGACCACCATGGCTATACTACTACTTCTGCAATATTCACAAAGAAATTGTTAGATCTCTGTATTCGTGACATTCTTGCATTTCAGCTCCATGCCTGCCATGCAGATGGGACTCCTAAACTGAATTCTTTTTGGAATTACTGCTGGATGTTGTGTGGGCTCCTGCGATGGCTGCCTGCATTATTTGGGATGAGCGTGCATAGGAACTGGAATGTTTCCGAGCCACCTCTGTGCCTGGGGCTGGTGCTGCACAGCCCTCGGGCTGCAGGGTGGCTCTGCCGGCCGGCAGTGGGACCTGGCTCCAGGCGGAGAATCTCTGCAGAACTCTGAAGCCAAACTCGTTTGGTGCCTTTTGGAGCCAGCAGCTGTCAGAATCATGTTCATTGCAGAAGTAATGAGAAATTAAAAACATCCGGCATTTATTTAGTGTTTTCCTAAGTAACCACCCCTATGCTAGTGTGAAGCTGGTAAAACCGTTACGATCTCTGAAATGGGAAAACCAAAGCATAATGCAGCCAGAACCTCAAAAAAAAAGCACATGAAATCATTGCCTTTTCACCCCAATGTCTTGATTTTCAGAGATAATAGTCACTCACATCTGCTGAATTTGTTTTTCAGATGTGGAAGTCAGTGCAAGTTGCAGGTGCTCAGCACCTCTGAAGATCAGGCCACCCGCCCAGCTGACTAATTGAGGGGGTTGGAGGGGAGGTGCTTGAGTGGGGGATGGCAGGTTGCATCTTGTTGAAGCTCCTGATTTTGACAATGCAGGCCAGGTACATGTGACATTTAAGTAACAGTCTGTTGAATGAACTGCTTCTCATCCCACTGTTAGTTCGTAGGATCACTTTACCTCTCAAAGCGAGATTTTATTTTCCTGAAGAGTTCTGAACAGAAGCTTAGTTAAATCAATTAACATACTGTTCTCTGCGCACACACGAGAGCTGAAAATCCCTTGCATCCCAGAGGTTTTTCTAATTACATAAAACCAGCATTCAGGAACCGCAGAGCCACGTGGTCCATGTGAAACTGAGTAAGGGAGGGTGTGCATCTTACATGTGAGGAGGGAAGGGCAGCCTGACTTAGTGTGGGCTCATGCCTCCATATTAACAGGCTGCCCAGGGAGGTGGTTGAGTCACCATCCCTAGATGTGTTTAAAAGTCGTGTAGATGTGGTGCTGAGAGACATGGTTTAGTGGCAGACCTGGTAGAGTAGGGTCAATGGTTGGACTGGATGATCTTAAAGGTCTTTTCCAACCTAAACAATTAAACGATTCTATGATTCTATGACTTCTGTCCATTTTCCTGGGGGCGCTGAACCTTACCCCCTTCTTCCTTGAAATGGGTGGTAGCAACATTACTTTCACATTCCAGAGAAGGAAAAGGCTTTTACTGTTCAAAAGCAAATAGCCAAGAAAACTGGGAGGCAGGCCTGTAACCGTTACCCCTACCATCTGGCAGTGAGGGATCTCCACCAGCCAGTCTGGTCCTAGGTGCAAGCAGGACTGGAGCATGGCTTTTTGCAGCAGCAGGAGTTTCCAATTTGGCACTCGGATCCAGCCAGCCTGTCTCTTGAGTTTCGTGGCTTGGAGAGTGTGATGCAAATTTGATGGGTTGTGTTTAGCTTTTGATGGATTTGTTTTTTGTTTTGTATTGGTTTTTGTATTTTTTTTTTAAATTCTAGTTAATTTGACTGTCAAGGTTTTCAATAACATCAACAGCAGTAATTTAACTTCTGTTACCTGTTGTGGGTGGCTTATGTAATGTTAAATTTTTACTTTCGTGCAAAGTATCCAACTGCCAAGATCATAAGCATTATATAAATTACTAAATTAAATAACTAAATGAGAGGCTTTTCAAGGACTCAGGAAATTCAGAGCTTAGATATCGCTCAGAAAAGAGCAGAATGATACGAATAAAGCTATTAAGATATGATTTCCTTTCAAAGCAAATTTCATGCAAATACTGTCTCCTTCTAGGAGTGTGTAGATGCCCCCACCAGTCACGGCCCCTTGTTGCTAGGCTTCGTATATATGAGAAGAAAAAGACAACACCTTCTTCAAAAAGCCGGAGACGTTATCATCTCAGTTGTACACAGACAAAATTTGTACACAAAGAAGATTTGCCCAGCATCAGGAATCGGTTCCTGAGCCAGGATCTGACCCCTACCTTGTGTGTCGTGGCTCACTCCTTGTTATTCCATGTGGTCGCCTTGTTTATGCACATCCTCTTCTTCCTTTACAAGTAAGCGTATAAACTGAAGTCAAACCTGAGCCCTTTTTTATTGCAGGACTGCAAGCAGTTTTGAGTTTTTCTGAAGTTTTGAATTTTGAAACAAAAATTATACCACTCTTCATTTGACATTGCTGTCACATTAAAAGGATGCAGAATCAATGCAAGTTGTGGCAATTTCAACTTCAGGCTCTTTGAGAGTTTGTAAACTGACTAGTTTTTTAAACACTGCGACAGCCTGCTGTCCAGTTCTGTTGGCTGCACAAGGGTATCCAACATATCTTAGCTGATGGCACTGCTCCTTAACAGATCTTTACATACTAGGACACGGTAGGATTTGGAGTGAGAAATGAAACTGTAAACAAGTCCCACTGTTCCCAGATGGCATGGCTTAAGACTGTCATCTCCACCTTGTCAAATCTCATTTATTTACTTTAGTTTAATGATACAGCAAATACATAATTAAGAATTTCACATTTATGGAAATAAGAAGGGAAACTTGGAGAAATTATGCCACCCTGATTAAACACATGAAAGATCCACTAGTAGCTATAACAATAGAGATAGGGTGAATTAACTTACTAGAAACGAAGAGATATTTCATGTAAAAGGTCATATATAGTGGAAAGGAAACCTATCAATAAAAGGCAGCCAGATATAAAATGTGATGGAATGTCTTGATTGCAGTCTTTATGGGTCTCAGCTATTAACCATGCTATATAACAGTGCAAATAACTTTCCTGCAAAACTGTAAATCAGTTTTGTGCCATTAGAGGAAATATTATGTGATATTTTGAATTAGTCTTGAAAATTACACTGCTCAGATATGCTTGTATCAGGGATAACAGTAGAGCTCTATGTGAGATGATACACATTCAAGGAAAATAAGAGATAATGACCATGATCACTTCAATAAACCTATGGTTAAACCACACACAGATATATGCCAGACTAAACGTAGCTTGACAATGAAATCAGCCATGGTGCACAGTGTGAAGAACATAGCTGTTAGAACAGCAGTCAAAAAATGACTATCTTTAAAAAGTGTTGCCAGATAAAAGCAGAAAAATTATGGGCACAGTGTATCTGTCACATTAGTTCACCATTTATTAATGTATCTTTGAATGGAGTGTTTGGAAATGTAACTGTAACTTATAAGGGAACTGAGCACAGAATAGAAGTTCTTCATTTCTTGCTCAGCTTGATTTAAGCAATGGCAGGAACAGTGCTGTTATCAGTACTGCAAGCTGAAACACAAATACGCTGGAAGCCTCTGAAATAATTCTTCCACTGTATGAGTTGATGAGAGAGAAAAGCCGGTTTCTCCCTACAGTTTGCTTGTGGTGTCAGGTACGGGGTTTATGTCGCTAGGCATTCAAGCTAGTTAACATCCTGTTTCAATCTGGCTTTCCAGAGTGGTACTTCTCAAGCATTTTGGAAGTGTAACCTTCTTTTGGTTCGTGCCTGTTCACCCCTTTTTGTCGGCAGCTGCTCATCTCCAAGGCGGGGTGGTGGGAATTGGCTGGAATTACTGGCTGCAAGTACTGACACCCATTTGCTCACTCTGGTTAAGCTGAGCTGCTGCTGGCACTTAAAGGTAGTTAGCAGCTATCTAGCTAGTGGAAACACTTGCAGCCCAGAAATAAAAATCTGTTCATGCTAAGAATGGAACTGCTACCAACTTAGGAGGAAACTGAATTGCTACAGATATATCTCATCTAGCACTTTATGAGCTATTTCAACCTTTATGTGGTTACTCATCCAGGGCAGTTCCGGAATTAAGGTGTAGCCATGGGGGATACAGACCTGGAAGAGACTTCCTGGATCATTTGCTCTTACAGACAGCTATTTTGACCCTTTCATGCACTTAAGAGGTTACATTCAGAAATAGAAGTAGTTCTTTTACTGTCACTGGAAGGTTGCTCCAATACCTTTGGCATTAGAATCCTATTTCTAATTTCCAGCAATTTGTTCTTGTGCCAATACTCAAAAATTATTTTCAAACTTGGGGGTTTTTTTCATTCCTGCAGCCGCCCTCTCTCTTCTCCCGTATGTATTTATAAACAGCAATTATATGCTCTCTCTACCTTCATTTTGCTGACATAAATAAATGAAGTTCTTCTGTCATATTCTCCTGTCTTTCCATATCCCTGAACATACTTGCAGTGTTAGATCTGTGTGACTTTTTCTTGGACTTGACTGGCCAGAATTTGATATAGACTTCTAGGGGAGATGCCTACCTTTTTAGAGCAGTCTTGATATTTTCCTATTTCCACTGGAAACACCAAAAGTGTTATGCCCCGAGGCTGATTTTCACTCTTTGTTGGTTGGTTACCTCAGTGAATCATATTTATTGGTCATCACCTGGTACATCCAGGACTTTGTTATTTCCCATTTGGGAGCCCAAAAGTACAGCAGAATGTCTTGCATGACCTTATACTTGGTCAGGTAAACTCCCAGATATTTGTGGTACTCGTGCCTTTAAAGTCCAGGCTTCTTGCTGGTAACAAAGGCTCCCAGGTTAGGAAAGTATACATGCTGAAGCCAATGTTTTTCAATGTTTAAAATTAGGAAGCTCATCTATATGCATACTGTACAAGTAAGATTTACAGCAGTGGATGAGTCGCCATCTTGCACTAGGAACTGCACAAAAGGGAAAAAAAATCCCAAATAATTGGCGATGCACAAACCTCATTATTGCACACTGTGTTTTCCTGTACTTCAGAGTGGGAAGAATATTTGACTGAGTAACAAAAAAAGTGGATTTTATTCTTTGGCTTAGAAGAAGTATTGTGCCTCTTAAGACGACTTTTTTTTTTTTTTTTTCAGTTAGAGTCTTGCTCTGCATTTCAGTCTTAAAGCCAAATAAATTTTCGTAAAATGATCATCTCAAAATCTGAGCTACAGCTGGCATAATTTTTCTTTGACTGGATTATTTGCACCTTATTCTGTATTGTATGAAGGCAGTTCAGTGCTACATCTCATTTACATGTGCTTGTGACTTTTGCTCACAAAACTCAGAACTGAATACTAAGTCACTTTATTTCTATCTGTGAAATCATAGTCAACAACACCTAAGAGGAAACAATTAGGAAACTATGGTATCAGATTTGATGAAGGATCAAGGAGATGTCAGCACCATCTACCAAATATGTCTTTGAAGCATTCTGGTCAGCAGCAATGATTTGTGCTGTGTTAGGCAAAGTGTTGCCAGCAGGTTGAGGGAGGGGACCCTTCCCCTCTTCTCAGCACTGGTGAGGCCACCTGGAGTTCTGTGTCCAACTCTGGGCTCCCCAGTAAAAGAGAGACATGGACATACTGGAGAGAATCCCGTGAAGGGACATGAAGCTGATGAAGGAACTGGAGCATCTCTCCTATAACGAAAGGCTGAGAGCTGAGTTTACCCTAGAGAAGGCTCAGGGCGGATTTCACCAATGTATATAAACACCTGGAGGGAGGGTGGAAAGAGGACAGATCCAGGCTCTTTTCAGGGCTGCCCAGTGACAGGACTAGAAGCAATGTGCCCAAACTGAAACACAGGATGTTGCCTCTGAACATCAGGAAACACTTTTTCCACTGTGAGCATGACAAAGCACTGGCACAGGTTGCCCAGGGAGGTTGTAGAGTCTCCATCCTTGGAGATATTCAAAAGGTGTCTGGTCACGGTCCTGGGAAACTGTTTGTAGGTGGCCCTGCTTGAGAAGGGAAGGTTGGACCAGATAACCTCCAGAGATTCCTTCCAACCTCAACCACTCTGTGATTCAGTGACACTCTGATTCTATAATACAATTTTTATACAAAACCACCCTCCTCTTTGAAGGAAGGATAGTAAGCAAATTTGGGTTAAGTGAAATACCTTGTGGAAAAAATGGCACCTACAACAGAAGAGAATATTTGAAGGAAAGACATTAGAAGTAGCTGACCTTAAGTTATAGAGCTTTTTGCAGTAACGTCTATAGATAGATTGCATCAAGTATTCCAGTCCAAATGTTTTTCCACCTTGCTTATGCTAAGAAATACAATGTGTTCCCTTCCTCAGGAAAATTATTTTCAATTTAAAATCTATGTGAGCTGTATATTGAATTTCCCCATTTGGGTAGCTGGATGGGTAGCAAGAAGATGCAAAGGGAATGATGGGCTAGAGAGGCAAAGTACATGCTAAATATTTCTTTGCTTTGTTTTCATATTCTGATAGCTGCCTGCAAACTGTGGTGTTAGCTGTATGTGAACAGGTACCTTTTAGAAACAGTTACAGATTATGGGAATATTACTTCATGTTTATAAATTAGACTCATAAGGAGAGCATGAGACTGGCAAATTTGTATGTCCATAGCTCACTGATGGGAAAAGCATAATTGCCTACTAAGTGCAGGTGTTGATAAAGAAGATACATGCAGTGCAAGGGATTTGAGAACATAAGTAGAGAAAAATGTAGATATTAATCTGAAACTCTCTATATTTTAAGTTGGCAAAACTACTGTAGTACAAAACTGTAGCTAAAATTACCCTCAAGTAACAGGATAGGAGAGAAACTCTAAAACACAGAACAATAGTCACAAGTTTATGTAAATCCAAAAGAATTACTGCAAACAAACCATGAATAAGCTGTGGTTTGGGAATTGAATTGGAAAAGCTGAAGCCCAGTAACCAGTGAAAATTTGCTGTTGCGAAAATGTGTCCAAACAAGCATAAAATCTGCTTGTCCTCCTCTTGCAGTGTTGATGGTAGGCATCCCCTCTGTTCCACTCTTCCATCCCAGATCCTGTCAACTGTCAATATCTTCTTTTAGGAAAACAAATTTAAAGCGCTTCGTTAAGAGTGCTCGAATTACTAATTAATTGTTTGTCGTAAAACATATGTATTGCAATATTCACAGTTTTGATATACATCCTTCACTTGTAGAATCATAGAATGGTTAGAGTTGGAAGGAGCCTTAAAGACCATCTAGTTCCAAGTCCCCTGCTATGGGCACAGACACCTCACACTAGACCAGACTGCTCAAAGCCCCATCCAACCTGGCCTTGAACACTTCCAGGGATGGGGCAGCCACAACTTCTCTGGGCAACCTGTTCCAGTGTCTCACCACCCTCACAGTAAATAGTTACTTCATAATATCTATTCTAAATCTACCCTCTTTCAGTTTAAAACCGTTACCACTCATCCTGTCACTACACTCCCTGATAAAGAGTCCCTCCCTATCCTTCCTGTAGGCCCCCTTTAGGTACTGGAAGGTTGCTATAGGGTCTCCCTGGAGTATTCTCTTCTCCAGGCTGAACAACCCCAGCTCTCTCAGCCTGTCATAGCAGAGGTGCTCTAACCTGCTGATCATCTTCATGACTCTCCTCTGGCCTTGGTCCAACAGGTCCATGTCCTTCTTATGTTGGGGGCTCCAGAGGTGGATGAAGTACTCCAGGTAGGGTCTCACCAGAGCAGAGTAGAGGGGGAGAATCACCTCCCTCGACCTGCTGGCCACGCTTCTTTTGATGTAGCCCAGGATATGGTTGGCTTTCTGGGCTGCAAGTACACATTGCCGGGTCATGTTGAGCTTCTCATCAACCAGCACCCCCAAGTCCTTCTCCTCAGGGCTGCTCTCAATCCATTCTCTGCTCAGCCTGTATTTGTGCTTGGGATTGCCTCAACCCATGTGCAGGACCTTGCACTTGGCCTTGTTGAACTTCATGAGATTTGCATGGACCTACCTCTCAAGCCTGTCCAGGTCCCTCAGAATGGCATCCCTTCCCTCCAGCATGTGTACCACACAGCTTGGTGTCGTCAGCAAACTTGCTGAGATTGCACTCAATCCCACTGTCAGTGTCCCCAATAAAGATGTTAAGCAGTACCAGTTCCAGTACCAATCCCTGAGGAATGCCACTGATCACTGGTCGCCACTTGGACATCAAGCCATTGACCGCAACTCTTTGAGTGCGGCCATCCAACCAATTCCTTATCTGCCGAGTGGTCCATCCATCAAATCCATGTCTCTTCAATTTAGAGACAAGGATGTCATATGGGACAGAAGTTATTGAACATGAAGTTCATCACTGTCCAAGGAAAAAAACAGGGCAGGCCTGTAATTACTCGTACCAGCTATGCATGGATCTACTTCAAATGATTTCAGAAGACAGCTAAATGACATTACCACACTTGAACAGTAGGAGAGAGTGATTTTCTTTGTTGGCTGGTAGTGGAGCTAGCAGGAGAAACCCAAACGCTGTGGGTCCCCTCCTATTGTGATCTTTCTGCTAGGCTGTTTTGCTGCATGAAAACAAAGCTGTACAGGAGGCAAGAATGCTTTTACATCGCAACACCATAGTAACTTTTATCTAACATACCTTGTTTAAACAATATTTAAAAGCTTGTCTTTCTCCAAGTCTCTAAAGGTGCAAAACTTTAAACTACTACTCAAGCTACAGCAAAAACTATGAAGAGTAGCTATCACTCAGCACGAGAATACGTCAGCCCAGGAGTTGGAGAGGGCTTTTTATGACCTGCTGGTGTCTCATAAATATATTTGGAAAACAGACAGTTTAGAGACCAATTATGTAAGTACTTTTCATAAAAATATGTATATCTCATGCTCTGCTTCTAATTATGAAGGACACTTGCATAAAAAAAGATCTTTGCTCCTTTGGTCTTCAGCTTTTGCACTTCATACTTCCATAACCAGACACAGACTTCAAATTTGTTTTCTGTGAAGATGAGGCTTAAATACAAAAGAAGGAAGGATCATAAAATATGGAACATACATATGCACAAGTTTCCTGGGTGGCAGGTGTCACAAGCTGCTGAAGATTAAATTGTTGTTCGACAGAAAGCCTGTGGTCTTCAAGGAGGTATTGTCCCTTAACTTGATTGTCTTGCAAAAAAAGTGTTTTCATTTAACATGCTGGACCTATTTTCACATTCAGTCTGATGTCCCTAGTTTCTTTTTACCTTTTCTTTTTCCTTTTTTTTTTCTTTTTAAACACAAATGTAGCATAATTGTAATTTCCTTTACAAAATGCGGTACATATTCTTGCAACCCTGAGGACACATGGCTAGCCATAAAAGACCACAGAAAATGCTTCTGTTAAAGAGGAACTCAGAAGAAAACTGGCTCAATTCCACAGCAAATCTGCATAACAGAGCCTAAAAGAGGGAAACACCTTCTCCAGATGAAATAGATCAGCAGGAGTACTGAGTTTCATGCAGCGATGGGATAGTATTACTTTAAGGAATAATTCCTTTTTATGTATTTTGCAGGAAGAGAGTATATTGTCTAATATTTTTATTTCAGGCTTCACACTTGGTTTTATGAAGCATGTTGAATCATTACCCCTTGGGGGAAAGTTAGCTTTAGTTCCTCAGTGATGGCAATTCAATGAAATCACTTTGAGCAAAAGGTGAACATTTGTTAGCAACACAGAGGAACTTATGTGACACTTCTGTATGATGGCATTTACACCTACTAACTCCTTCTTGTGACGCCAGTTGCTGGCATGTAAACTGAAGAAGCTCCACCTGCTGCAGCTGGATTCATGTCTAACTTTCTGGAGCAGACAGGATTTCCAGAAATGTGAATGACAAATGAAGCATAAACTATGTTCTATTACTCATCCTGCACCATAATGGGCATATTTAAACCTCTTTCTTGTCCTGTGTCTGCTTTAGTTACTCAGATGGATAAATGGCTCTGTCAAGACATACCTGAGTGAGAAAGGCAGCAGCAGTGTAAAACTAAGCATGTGTCCACATGGACAGATGCAGGTGGATGCAAAAGCTTATGAACTCTGTAAGTTGCATTAGCAGGGTGACACGTACAAATAAATGTAATGTGACTCTGCTTTTAGCATAGGCAGAATCCCATCCTAGTGTTAGTCAACGGCTTCCCTGCTAGACATGGCTGATTTTCAACCCACCTGTAGCAGGGCTGAAATTCTCCTCTCTTCTTTCAGCCATACAGTTAGGCAGAGAGGTGCAGACACAAGGGTAAGTGCTTAAAATTTGGTGTGAAGATGTTCTTGAAAGTTGAGGACAGGGATGTCTGAGATGGAAACAGTCAAATTGGTTTTGGAGAAAGCAGTCTGTACGGGATGGGCAGGTGAGTGTCAAGGAAACTACAGATGAGGAAACTGCAGTGATCAAAACGGGAGCTGATTGAGAAAGGGCCCTGAGCTTTTTTTGTTTTGAGATGGAGGAAAACAGCTGGAACTGCACTGGGAAAGAAAAAGAGAGCAAGATTAGGAAATGACTGGGTATTATGGCAGCTTGAGAGAGGTGTTTAGTCAGACACCAGAAGGAAAGGTGATATTGCCATCACAGCAGAAAGGTTGTCTACAGGAGAGGGTGACGGGTGGAAAAACAGAGGTTAATTTCAAGGCCTTTAAGCTCAGAGATTTCAGAGGCAGGCTGAAACATTGATTCAGTCTCAGAAAAGGAGCTCCAGACTGAAGGAGCTGATTTATGAGTACTCAGCAGAGAGGTGTAGAAAATGATATCAAAGAAGCTGAAAAGACACTTGGAGCTTGTGTGCCTGTCTCCTCTGTTACAGATGACCTGGGAGATTGTTGTAAGCCCTTATGGTCACAAAGCCCTGGCCTGTCCCCTTGCCAAAAGTTTGCGTAAAACAGGTTTCATTTCAGCTGCACACAGGACGGTCTGGGGTTCTCTCCTTATTGAGAAGCACAATATCCTATTGTATTTTGTCAAAAGTAGTCAAATACATTTTATATTTCTGGAACAGGTCAAATCCTTTGGAGACAAGTGAACAAAAATAAAGGCGATGCAATCCTAGTCTATTTTACAAAAAGTGTTTACAATCTTGAGCAAGGAAGAAAAGAACATCCTATTTTAGGATTCCTTCTAAGCACACTCCTGGTAACAGATTGTGAGCTCAGACACCATATTAATATTGAAAGACGTGATGATTTTAGCTTATTCAATATCAAAGACTAACTGAAATAAAATATCAATTTCATTCCTTGTTGATTTCACTTGTATCCATCTGTCAATCAAAGACAGATGAAAATGCACAACATGTTCTCTATGCTCATATGCTTTTATGATAATGCAGGTATATGCCTAGATGTGTAGATAGGCAACTGAATCCTACCTTCTTCAAAATAAAGCAGAGAATTTCAAATTGTCATTTATTGTGTCTCTCAAACATCTATTCCCTAGCTCCAAGTATTTGCATAGTCATATTATATATGCATTTACAGCAAATAGCAATGGAATTTTTTTTAGAATTTATAGCAGTCCTGCAAAGCACTTCCATTTTGATGAATTTGCCCTTTTTTTGAATATAAAGAGGATCCTTCAAAAACCGCTGAACTCATTTTGGCCAGCTCTGTTTAGATTCCTGAGTGCTTTACCAAAGGACTGAGTTCAGCTGGAGGGTGGCACAGCATTGTGCCCACAAAAGACAAAGACCTGGTCATAAATGTCACTCAAGGTGATGATAATGAACGAGCAACTCACTCAGCTACCTGCCACGCAAGGAATGTTCACAGTCACGGAGTCGAGATTCGGCCTCGCCCCAAGCAGACACGTGGCATGACCCACTGTGCTGTGAGATTTTTGGTAGGATCCAGTACATTGCAGACAGGAGATGCACAAAAACATCCTGCTGCCCTTCTCATGGGACCAGTACTCTGTACAGGGGAAGAGTACTCCCCCCTTCACTCTATATTTGTGCTAGCTGTCTTCTTCATTGACCTTCACACACCCTGGGAGCACAAATTCTTAAGGGTATAAAGTAATTAAAACGTGCTGTCTGCTCCTTATGGAATGAGAGGAAAGAAACTCATCAGGTTTCAACAAGCCCAGAAAAACCAGACACATCTGTTCCTGTCATCATCAGCTCATGGAATGAGCAGCTGGAGGATTCCCGGTTCACAGTTGGGATTATTGACACGGAGGGGATCAGCCCATGGGAATTAATGCAATAGAAAGCTGCAGGGGAAACATACATTATATAAGCACCAGGGAAAATCTAGTTGCATTTATGCTCATTAATTTCGCTAATCATGCAAACAGCTGATAAAAATCAGAAGAGACCCCACGTCATTTCTTGAGTAAGCAAAGAGGTCAATGGAGTTAGATCAGGAATTAATTTAGCCCATAATATTTTGAAGAATTGTCATCTGATGAGTAAAGGGAGTATGGTCCTAAAATGGGCTTTGAATAATGGCATTTATGGGCCAAAGAAGGACATGCACTATATGGACTTATAAAGAAGTTGTAATTAGGAAAGAAAATTGTAATTGAAGACCACAGAGAATGTAATGTACCGAAAGAATGAATTATAATTTTCATGAAGCTTACCCAGATGCAAAACAGGGACATTCAGCTTCCATTCTCCAGACTATTTTCAAAATAGAATATGCTATAAATTAACAACTGTTATGTGTAGGTGTCCCAGCCTTTAATTTATTTTCTTCAAAATGCTCTGGTTTGTTGAAATGAAAACCTTTTACAGATATGTATCAGGTATGACAAAATTTTTATTGCTTGACAACAGAATTTCCACTGAAGAGAGCTGGTTTCCTGATAATATCCAGTGGATGTTTCAAGCAAGTTTATCAGGAACTTATATTCAATCCTCCACACTGCTTGCTTTGAAATCTCACTTCTTTTTCCACTGTTGTTCATGAGAATTCTACTTTTCATATTTATGAGGAAAAACATTTCTGACACCTCATCGTTTTCACAAACACCAGAATTCTTCCATTTCTACACAAACTTAAAATACTTGGCAGCAACATTAATTTGTTGCTAGTGATGCATTAACAACATAAAAAAGAGGCGATTATTAGCTGCACGTCTCTTGCTGATTAAAATAAAATCAGAAAATTTTCAGAAAAAAGTAACCACTTGCCATTTGCAACTGGAAAACAGTTCTGGTTGTTTGCTGGAGTGGCTGACGATAACAACAAAGGAACCTTCACTGATGCCTCAGTTAGAATAATTGCTAAGAAGGACACAGCTTTTTCCACCATACATTGCAATGTTTTTCAAGTATTTATAAGTTTCAGATTAGGACTGTGAAACTGCGTGATCTTCATTTGTTTAGCCATTTCTAATTTTTATTAGTGTATGAAATAAATAATGGGAAAAAATTAGGGAGAGAAAACTATTTTTTAAAAATGCATCTATAACACAATGAATGTGAGCTATTAAGTCTACATTGTAGGTATGAAGTCAAAAACCAAGTGTTTTCAGATCTTGTATAGGAAATGAGGAAGGCATTTTAGGTATTTTATTTTAACAATAAAACTGCTGGTTTTCAAGCATTTCCATTCAGAAAATATAAATGAACCTGCAGAGTTAATCGTACTTCTATGCAAGGCAACTTAGAGAGAGACAGAGCGTGGTCACACTGCCGAACAGAAAAGAGCCAGATATTGATCACTGATGATGTCCAGGTGTGGTAGAGCTAACTCCTTACAGCTGAGCAGATTAGCTGATAGAGCCCTTGGCTCTGGGTGGTGTCCTCAGAGCCATCTGTGAGGCTCAGGTGGCATTTCTGTGCCATTTCTGTACATTTTTCCAACTTGGAGTCTCTGGTACACTGTGAAAGCTGTGGTGTGATCCACCACAGAGATTTCCATGTTGCAGGACAGTATGCCACACGTGGCATTTCTTTGAGAGAGATGGGAGGAGGTTCTTGAGAGTGCAAAGGCTGAAGGGGGACTCTTGGAAGAAGACTCTGGCAGAGAGCCAAGCTGGGTGCAGTCACATCCATGCTGCCTCTTGAGAGAGGTCTGAGTGACATCTCGCCCAAACTATGCTTGGGTGGTGCCTCAGAGAGAGATAGATGGTGGTCTTTGGGAAAAGCCAGGAGGAGGAGCAGAGATCCAACACCCAGGTCTCCTCTTCGGTCTCCTTTCATTTAGCACAAATAACAAATAGACAGATTTTACATCCTGAGCTCTCCATTTTCATAAATTCAATGGACTGTTGCAGATTGCACACATGTGAGGATGAAATAAGGCCTATTATGTTTAGAAACCAAGATCATAAGTTCATTCACTATATCATTTCGTCCTGTCACAGTCTGTGAGTTTGTGAGTGTTTTGCCCAAACTGTTTTAGAGGACTAGGTTCATTAAGAGGTAACATTATATTCCTTATTGTAAAGCATCTTTTCAAGGTTGCTCATTTTGAATATTTCAGCTCATTTTCTCTCTCAGAAGAGTGTGAGATTTTGCTATAGAGACATACAGAAGTAATAAGTAGTGAAAAAAATAGAAAGCAGCTGAAAGAGATCTGAGAAATCTTTTGCAGGCAACATCAGCTATACTTAACTCATTCCTAACAAACATTTGCATAACTTGCTTTTTAAAGTGTCCCATGGTGTAGATTCTACTTTCTTTTTCCTTCTAGGAAGCTCTTCTATTTAATCTAAATCTTTGTTGCAATTTTAGCTCACTGCTTCCTCATGCTCCCCGTGGGTCAGTGTGGAGAACCGTTTGTTCCCCTCCTGTTAGCATCCACCCATTACAAAAGTAAAAAGGCTTTATAATATGTCTCTCAGATTTTCCTAAGTGAGTGTTTTCAATCTTACTATCATGGGCTGTGTTTTAATAGGTTTGTCTTCTAGCTTGGAGCTTTCTGGGCGTAGTAGCCCTGCTGAAGCCTCATGGGCACTGGCGATAGTGGACGGTTTATTTATGCGCCTTATACTTGACACTCCTGTTTGTGATGCCTCACCACCATCCCACACACAACACCTCTCTGTTTCTGTTCAGCGGCTTCTCTGAGCTCCCCATTGTCTTTGAGGTCCGTAACAGGAGTTTTATTCCCTCTTCCTGCACACAAATTCTGTGCAGCACCAGACTCCAGACAGGACATTGCCAAGCCCCTCTCCAAATACCCTCTGGTTTGACATGAGCTGCCAAGAACTATTTCCACAGTACTGTCTTCCAACCAGTTCTTTTGCTTATTGTGGTTCCATCATGTCCAAGTTCCCCAAGCTTGGTTACAAAACTATCATCTGATTGAGTCAAAAGGGCATTGAAAGCCGAATGTAAATGCTGTATGTTTTTTCTTCTAAAGACAAAACCTTCCACGCTACCATGGAAGAGAAGTTCATTTGTAATTTGTCCTTCACAAACCCATGTTGACTGTTGTTTATCTCCTTGCCATTTTGTAGCTGTTTGCAAACAATTTGATTGATGAATTGTGTCACCATATTTCTTGGAATTGACATTAAACTGGCTTGTCTATGAAACTTTTCAGTCCTCCTCTTTTTTTTCCTGCTTTAGAGCTAAGTCCTAGTTTCTCCTTTTCTATGGTCATGTAGTACCTGATTTGCCCTCCTATGTATTTCTAAAAGCAGAATGAATCTAGTAAGGGTATCACAACCTCAGCCTTCCAGCTTAACTTTTCAATGTCAAGACAATGCACAAAATAAACTCAATTTATTCAAAAGAAATTCAGTACTTGTGCAGTTTTCATTCCTCAGCCCATCTGATTGGAACATAATCCAAATACAGCTAAATGGACCAATATTTGAATAACTTTCCCTTTCCCTCTCCTTCAGTGAACAGCCCTCCTGTCTTGCCCTACAAACTCAACAACCAAAAGAAAGTAACAGCCTAGGAAGAGTTTGTTCAGTGTGACATGATTTTAGCCTTAACAATAGAGGCAGCTACTGCCACAATGCAATGTCTTCATCCTGTAAAAAATCCCAAGTAACTGGTTTTTTTTTTATTGAAAGCAATTTGGCCCTCTACTGTAGTATTTCTAGGTAAATAATTTCCATGCAGCAAAAAAAGTCAATTAAGTTGAAGTAACAGTTTCCCACCAGAGTGCAAAATGGCAGTGCTCTATTGCGTGCTGTTGACAAATGAAAAAGACACCCACAGGCTAACTGCGTACAAAGTTAAAATACGATATTGAACTGCTGGGAAAAATTGTGCCTTTTCAAGTATGCGCTGCCACTTCAGCAGTGTTTGTTCAAAAGTCATTACTAACCTTTGGCATCTCATCTGGGCTACTGAACACTTGCCACTAGGGTTGCATTAATATCTGAGCAATGGCAGAACATAAAAAAAGTCAAGGAGTTGTGATTATGAAATGGAAAAGCCAGCCAAAACCTACAGTAGTCATCAGTAAAATCAGAAGTATATTTCAGACGTGTATGAAAAATACCGTGTTTAGTAGTATGTTGCAAGGACTAATTTTATGCCACTATCTTACAGTCAAAGTAATCCTTGTACTGAAGTAATTTCCACCTGTGTTACCTTCTAGCTTAACCTTTCCTTTGACAAGCTGTTTTCATTCGTCAAGAGAGAGATGGGATAGAGGAATCAAATTTGTTATAACAGAGAAAAGTCAGCATTTTTCTTGATGGAGGATTTATCTGTACAAACAGAGATGTCTACATTGTAGGCCATGAATCTGACCTCACTGTGTAGGTCTCCAATTAGAGTCAGTGGAAAGAAATGGGCACTTCTGCTGCAGGATCCATCTGATGTATTTCAGACCCCCTACCTTCGGATGAGAAGGATGAGACCTTCAGCGTGCCTATTATTCTCCATGAACCATAAAGAAGTCCAGCCAGCTAGCTCAGAGGTAAACACTCACAGGGTAGATATTTCTGTTAAGAGGAATAAACACTTCCATAAACCTGACAATTATCTTCTGACCACCTACAAATGATGGGGAAATATTTCTAAAAAAGCATCTGGAACATACTCCCAGAGCAGGTGACAAGCTCTGGAATCCCTAAAGCAAATCATACTGTTTAAAAGGTGGTTTGTTCTGTTTAGTTTTGTTTTTCACTTACATTTCCTTGTTTGTTCTCCTTCGATAGCTAACCATTTGTCATTCAAGCTGAATTACAGAGAGCCCCTTTCCCTGTTCAGTTCACATTAAGCACGCTGGTCTGTTTGAGACAACTCGGTTCACCCAGGTTGCCTAAGGTGCTTTTTTTGTTGCACTGCCACAAATGCTCCCTGTGTTCTAGCTCAGGGAGGTGTGGGGACACAAGAGCCTCAGCAAAGTGGCTGTCACTCTTCCCACACAGGAAGGCAGCCCAGGACGTGTTGTGGCCAGAGCCTTCAGCGCATCAGCCATGGGATAACCAGGCCCTGCTGGGGGAAAGGGCTGACTCTTGCTTTAAGATTATTTATTTTCTGAAGCAGAGGAGAGAAGGAAAATATATTAGTCTTTGAATGAGCTTTGTGTTGTGGTCCAATGCCTAATTAATGGCAATTCAGGGTTATTAGACTTACAAACCACTAAATGAAGGGAGGATGAGCTGGATCCTATCATCGACCCAAACCTAGCAAGGACGGAGTTTGGCCCAAAAGTCAGGGTGTATTTTTGCCTTGAAAATGAATAGGGTTAGAACAGAGAAAAAAGATGAACCAAACCTCATTTCCCATTTTTGTGATGGAGAGACAGCAAAAGTCTAGAGTAAATGTGGTCTGCACCTATGAAGGTGCCAGGACTAGAAGAACTGGTCTTGCAAGGCTGAGACTCCTTGGAAAAGCTGTCCAGTAAGGGCCCAGATCTGTTTCTTATGCTAACTTTCGGTCACAGTCCTTGAAGATTTTGCCAAATTCAAGCTAGCACAGGGGCTTTGGGGTTTGGACTGTGCTTCCCTGTGTAGGCTATGTCAAAGGTTTCCGAGTCCCCTTACTTTTTAAGCATAGGTAGGAACAACCTTCTTTTCTACACATAGAAAAATGACATTAACTCCAGTCACTCATGTCATGAGGTCAAGTCAAACCCTTAAATAAAGGTTGCATTGTACTACCGTAATTTGGTATTTTTCTACAATGTATAGGCATGTTTAGAATGGGTAGTCGGGACTAATTATGGAGCTTATGAGTTTACCTCTATTGAGTAACCCACTTCTCCAGAAGAGAGGCAGGAGGAAAGAGGAGAGCAGTCCCTTAGGTGACTTTGCTGATCAAGTTCCCGAGATGAAGAGTCAGAAATTCAGGTATGTTGCTCTGGCTAGGAAAAAAGTTAACCTGGTATTTTCTCCCTGCTGCCCCATGGAAATGAAGATTGTTTTCCTTTCCAAAAGGCTGAAGTTACTCTATTGCCTGGGGGAATTTTGGGGGCTTCCTTTTGTTAATCTCCAAAGTTTTGAGGCTGTAGCCCCGGCAGCTGAAGAAGAGGCTAGCTGTACATCCATCAGGTCTAGATTTTGCTTAAAATTAAAGCTAAATCCAAATGGTAAATTAAGGGTTTAAGTCCTGGATTTGTCACTGAAGAAAATCTGACAAGCTATATCCGCTTTTACCACTGGATCTGAACCAGAAAAGCCGGTCCTGCTATTTACCTCCCCCCTCCCAGGGTCAAGGCCAGGAAAGTGTGTATTTATGAGTTAAAGTTATCCACTCTCTGCAAGTTCTGATCCCATTTTTTACTTGTTTTCAATACGTAAAGATTATTACTTCGTTTTTGTCTATCTGAAGACACTCTTAGGAGATGCAAAGCACCACAGAAGCACTTGCAGCTTCAGATAGCCATGGAAACAGGAGGCTGGGAGCAGGCTAGAAATGTGCCAGGGTAACAACCAAGATCTTTGATTTCTCTTTCTGTGCTGATTTTCTTGCTTAACAGGTTCAGTAACAGATCCTGACTGGATCTTAATGCTTCAAGAATTGTGCATTTATAAACAGATAAAAAGTACTAAAAATATACACGTGAAATCTGTGCTCCCTGTAGTGAAAAAAGGAATGGTAACCTCCTTAACTAATTATAAGAATGATCCCAAATATTCATTTTTATGGCACTTGTTGATGTTTATGCAATTTGATGATGCTCAAACACTACAGTAAGATAAAACTGTTCATTGCAAAATACCATTGATACGAAAGATGTGTCTAGGGTATATCTACACGTCTCAGGGCAAACTCTATCTCACTTTTATACGAAAAATACACATCTCTGTTTTTATACATGCAACATCCCCCACAACAGCATTCTGATTTCTGGTGATGAATTTTTCTTTCAGTCTCATTTTTGTTTTTAAAATCTTAAATTTTTTTTCAGAGTCAATGTTGCATTAGCATTTAACATCTTACTGATGTTTATTTCACTAAAGCTTGACCTATAGTGTCACATATTTACTTAAAAAATGAATATCCTTAAAGGTCTTATAAATTCCTGGCTATAAAAAATAAGATTTTTGAAAATGATTTTGAAAATTTTGTACCTATGATAAAACTGGGCTAGATAGATTGTTACTAGAAGTCCTGGAAATTTGACTAATAGGAAAAAACTACAAAGGTGACTTGCACCTCACAATTTTTTTACAAACTCCAGAATGACTATAAATGTAGAGTATTTTCTGACCTCATATGTAAAATGACTCAAAGGTCATGATTCTAATTCTCTCCTAGCATAGGCAATTAATGCCAATTTGCTTAGTAACCCAGCATTGTGATTAATGAATTGCACCTTATTTTGTTCGCATTTTACACATTCTGTCTCACTCCCATCTGAGACCAGGAATAAAAGAGCACTTGGAGGATCCTAACCACTGTACTTCTGTCAGTCTGGCTGATGGCAGGCGGCACCCATCAAGCAGCCTGGCAAGGTGCAAACCAACCTGCGGGTGCTGGGGTTGGTGTGTGCTCCTTGTTTCTCTCAGGGTCTGCCCTTTCCACAAGGAGGGCGCCTGCAAGCCTTCTCTCTTCTGATCTGTCCCAAGGGATTTGTCGCTGCAGATATTTTTTATGAGGCTCTGGTCCTACCGTGATGGCTTTGGCTCCTTCTGCTTTTCATCATTTTTTAACATTGTGCAAGCCTTTTTACACCTGAGACCCCAAAATGTGTCCACAGAGTGAGAAATAGGAAAAACGCAGCAAGAACGGGCACTTCAGCAAGCCTGAACCATTTAGATGTGAAAGTCCCCAGGTGACGAGAAGCATCCTGTGACAGGGTCACTGCACTGCCTTGTTGTGGTACACGGCAGGTCTGCGTTTGTTTGCTTCCCAGTGATGCAACAATGGCATAGGAAAAGGACAGGCTTGTGCACTTTTTTCCCCCCAGACAGGCACTGATTGAAAGCTATGGGGGATCCGTAAATTAGTTCTAGTCCAAAACATAAAGAGGCAGGTAGTCTAACGCTGTGTTTAAAGCTTTGGTGACATTTTTCCAGGGCCAAGAACATAAAGCTTTTTCTGGGTTTACTCTGAAACTTCTGAGAAGCCACAAATATTGGCTGATATTCGCTGATATTTCTCAAACATATATTAGGTACATTTCCGTGCAGTTTGTACATGAAGGGAATGCAAACCCTCTACAGCTATGGGGAAAGAAATGGTGGTGAGGTTTTTGAACTATTTGTCCATTGTTTCTGAAGTATTCATCTTCCTCAGTGCCTGGGCAAATTCTTCTGCCACGGCTGCAGATATAAATTTCCAGTGTCATTGGAGCTAGACTGGTGTATAAAAGCAGCAAGAAGTGAGAGGAAATAAAGCCTGCTTGCTGGAGCTGAAACTGAGCCTCTTTCTTCCTCATTCTATATTTGTAATCTCGATTTTTAAATTCAGTGCAACAGAGCACATTACAGAAGGGTCATGAAAAGATATTTTACGATCTTCGAATGATAAGTAATGAAATAGAGAAAATTACACCTAGAAAAGAGACTCTCAAGCTGGAACAGGCAGTTCTTGGTTCCCTTTCCAGTAGTCATCTCATTTCATGACTTGGACATCAATTTATAAAATTCATAGCAGCATTTTAGTATAGATGGCAAGACCACTGAAAAAAATTTTTAAAGCTTATAGAGAACTCCAAAAGTACAATTACTTTCCCAGCATAAAAAGGAGAGACCTTGTACCTTGTAAGATTTCTATCTGCATGTAGGCAGTTGCTATGCTGTGTTCTTCTCCATGGAGCAGAGCCAGGGCTGGTGATGCTGGGAGGCCTTGTGGAAAGCACGACAGAGGAAAAAGGGCACACACTCTCTGTGACTCAGCTTATCTTCCTGCTCTAAGTGTCCTCTTGCTACAGTCACACTGTTTATTTTTTCATTATTCATAGCAAGAGACATCCGAGATTGCCAAAAGAAATTTTAAAAAAGCAGACTTTCAATCCAAAAAATCAGATAAACTTAAAAAGATTAGGAATAACAGCAGTCTGTTAATAATGGAGAAAGAGAAGAGTTATTTTACAGATGAATTCCAGGTCTCTCTCTGAGAGAATAAATGTTACCCACTGTACATCTTTATTGCTCAAGCCATAAAATTAGGATAATTTCATAATGCTTCAGCTAATAAATATTAGTCTTTCCCTTAGGAAATGTTAAGTAGTACTCTGAAAATAATAAAGGCAGTTAAAAAAAAGTCACGTAACCCAAATGACCTGTGCTTAACTTCACCAGGTTGTCTCTGGAGGTTTTGTCACAGACAGTCTTCTTTCCCTTATTAGCATTTTCACTGCTTAAATAAGGAGCTTCGTGGGTATCTTCTTATCATTCCCACCTGATTACACAAGATTACATAGAGCCAAGGTGCATCCACTGCTGAGCAACGTGGACATCTGTTCAGGTGGTAGCAGAAATCGTTACTGAGACTCCATCACCAGGGCTTTACATACAGTTCATGTCCTAGAGCTCACCCACCAGCTACAGGAGAGGGGTGTACTCAGTGCTAGGTGGTGGGTTTGGTTAGTGAGGTAGTCCTGGAGAGTACAGGAGCTGTCATCCTGAGGCAAACATCATTTATCATGAGTTGAGGTGTACCAGACACGCACTACAGAGTTTAGGTATTGGTTCAGTATGAAAGAGGCTATGTACAGACCAGAGTAAGATGTGTAAAAATTGTAGCATTCAGTAACAGATGGCCACTTGAAAGATTTATAGAGCCTCCCCCAGCCTTGAGAAGAGAATCTGAAATGCACTTACTCAGTTTGGATGACAAGAAGTTAATGGTCCCAGCAGGTTATGACTTCAGTTTCTGGGAGGAGGACTGTCTGTTTCTTGCCCCTACTAAGAAATAGTACTGAGTCGTAGCTAACTTCACTTGTCATATACCTTATGATATCCTCTTGATTTTGTCTAGCTCCTTTGAATCTTTCCTCTCCCATTCCTATTACTATTTCTCTCTGCTCTCCAGAGGATTGTTTTATGTTTCCTCCAGCTCCTTTATAGGGGGTCCCTCTGTATTTTCTGTCTGCATCATACTCTCCAGAAACGTTCCTGCTGATGAAGAATTGTCTTGGTGGTGTGGATGGTCAGAAAGGCTTGTATATTAGAGAAGTTAGGGCATAGGACCTAGAAATGTGATTCTCTGCCGCAGATCAGGCCTATCTTCCTGGCATCCAGTTTTGGATTTTCCACTGCCAATGCAAGCTCAATATTTTAAAAGAAAATTTCTTAGCTCTCTTCCTGACTCCTCTCCATTGCTGCTTTCTCCCTTGCTTTCAGGAATTCCATTATCCTGCCTGTCATTTAGACTTGTTATTCAGGTGTTACCTGAATTCTCTCTTGCTTCTCACATTAAGCCTATGCAAGACTCTTCCACACAATGTGTCAAAGATATAGCCTTTCTTATCCATTTGTGCAACTGACGTTCTTGTCCAGGGTCTAAGCTGTCACCTCACATCTCAAGCAAAAGCAGCTTTTCTAACTCCCATCCATCCAGAAAAATGCTGTACGTCTGATTTTCCCAGCCCATCACATTAACAATAGCATCCTTGTCTTTGTATGTTTGCATTAACCCTCTAGTGTACCAACATCTGCTTTCTTCTCAGGGTCACTTTCTGGAGTCTTTCACTTCTCATCCTCTAAAAAAGTAAACACTCTTCTGATTGGCCCCAATACCAATCTCTGTCACCAGCCTTTCACATTTTCAAACAAATATTTTACTTTTTTCCCTATTCTACTGCTTGGAAAAGACTATCCTGCAAAGGTACTTTGGTATTCCTCTTCAGATCCTACTTCAACATTCTCCTTGGTTGCAATACCTACAAAAAATTGATGAGTACACTGCTCCTGTGCTTGTACCACTGCCAATGCTGGTTAATATTGTCTCCTGAAGTCCTTCTGCACCTCCACCTACCTGCATTCATTTGGTCTCTCATCTTCAGTTGTAGATCCAATGGGTTAGAAATTATGGCTTTATTCTGTGTTTGTCTGGTACTGCAATGTGTGCTCAGAAAGTAATTGACCCTCGTGTCAGCATCTTATCAACACAATTCTAAAAAGGGCACTTTCAGTCCATCCCTTATCTCCAGGATTTTTGTTGAAATTAATAGCTGAGAAAGACAACTACTAAAGCCAGAACTAAAAATGGAGTTGGAGTTCTACAGTGCTGCCTCAGATAGTGTTAAAGAACAAAAGACATGTTATTCAATTAATTTTCCTACTGTGAAGTAAGACAGTTATACCTAGGCCATCACTAGAATTTAATTCTCCAATCAATTTTGAAAGCTTCCTACAATACCACCTACCCCAATGAGGATATTGTACAATACAGTGCTGAGCTATCATCCCTTCTTTTCTATTAATATAAAATCTGATTCTCTCTTTCTTTAAATTAAGCCAACAGTAACTTTTCCTGTCTCCTTCAACTGGCAAAACAATTCATTTGATTGTGGTTTTTGCAAAGGACTTTTTTTAAAAATGATCTTTGTTCTCACAAACAAAAGTTTTTTTCAGTCTTGCTTTGTAGGTTATATTCTGCGGTTCTCTATTTTTTATTGTTTCTTTCTTCTGGGCTGTTTTGCTCTTTCGCTAAATTTGCTGTCCGGAGCGGGACACAGTAATCTGTCAGTGACCTAACCAGTACCAAGTAAATGAGAGCAACTACTTCCTGTAATAACTTATATTAATACATCTGGGAATGTCATCAGCCATTTTTGAGGCAGGACCATATTGCTAATTTATATTCAGCTCACGGTATACAATGCCCCCAGGGCCTCTTCTGGCGGAGTTGCTGCTTCACCAGTTATTCCTCATTTTGTATTTGTGCATTTGATTTCTCCTTGCTAAGTGTATCACTTTGCACTTGTCTTTATTGAATTTCATCTTATTGATTTCAGTTCCTTCAATTTATCAAGATCATTTTGAATTCTTATCCTGTCCTTCTAGGTGCTTACAACCCCTGTTAGCTTGGTAGCATGCTCGGATTTTATAAGCATACAGTCAGTTTTATTATGCAGGCCATCACTGAAAAGATTTTATACTCATATTCAGGACTGACCCCACTGGAAATGCCCTCCCATACTGACAGTGGAATATCCATAACTACTCTTTCAGGAGGGTTTTTCAACTAGTCCTGTATCCATTTTAAAACACTATTATCTTGACCATAGTTTCCAATATTCTCCTGAAAATATTGCACTAGAGAGTCAAAAAGCTTTAACAATTTCAATACCACATTTGCATTTTGGTTTGGCCTGTTACCCCATCAAGGAAGGCAATTAGACTAGTCTGAAATTGTTTGTCTTCATGAAAACCCTGTAGCTGTTTCCCACCATCTTATTCTCCTCTAAAAGGACTTTGCAAGTGGACACATGAAGAGCGTACTTGCCCTTGGACATGTGTGTGCAAATATTTTGGGTGTGACGGTGTGAGTGCTGGTTCCAGCCAGGCAGCACCATGCCACATGGACCACCAGTGAGGCAGCATCCTGGGGGGTTTGGCATTGCTGACCCCACGCTGGAGGTGTCCCAACCTTGGCAGCCCATCGGAAGGATGGCACAGGGCCAGAAATGTCTGTTATATCAAACCAGTCCAAGGAAATTGCAACTCACCTTTGCAGCACCAGAAAAGCTACAAAGAAAACAGGGTGGTGAAGCCTGTGGCTGCCACATTCAATACCCTGCTGTGCAAAGATGCATCCCCAGTGTGGCGTTACTGCAGCACTGCACTTGGGCTGATACTCTGCCTGTTGTGACACGGGTGTACCCGCAGTGTCACAGCCCTGACCTTGCTGCAGAAGGGGAGCTGCTTTCTTGGCCACTTGTCACTCAGTTTACTTTTTCTGCAGGTATCAGGCTGCCTGCTTCAGCTAGTAACATGCAGGGTGGGGTGAAGTCAGGGCTTTCCTGATTCATCACCCCTTTATAGCCTTTCTTCTTCCATATACATATATATATATATACGGGTGATGCACCCAGTACACCTACCTGACCCTTAAAGACCTCATGGCCCATTGAGGGAGTCCAGCCTGCAACAGCATAGACCAGAATGTGAAGGAAAACATGTCTCAATATTTCTACAGCTAACATAGCTTTGATATTGCATATATCCACAGGCAAAGGCTCTCTGGCTCCCTGTAGGGGACAGTTCAATGGGGCTTCTGCTGAAAAGGCACTGGAATAGCTTCTGAGCAAAGGTCTAAAAACTGTCTACCTCCTAAAAAGAAAAAAAAAAAAAAGAGAGAGTTTGAACAAATAATGAGAAAGAAAAAAATAGCAATGTCCATTTGCATGTGATGCAAAATTTCAGAAAAAAACACCCTAGTTTAACTGGGATGAATTGGAAAAAAAGGAAAGGTCAGGTAATAGTCAGAAGCTGCACTGTGTTGCAACCTGTTGGGAAGAGTGAAGGAGTAATTAAGCTATCAGGCAGATAGGCTGATGAGAACATTAAAAATTTAAAGAAGAAATTAATGCATTTCCGAGATTCCATGCAAAATCCAGCTTTGTGGGAGGGATGACAGAAAATGTCCAGCTTCTTGATTAAATGTGAAATAGAAACAATCCAGATATAAAACTAAAAGAATTTTAGGAGTTATAAATAAATATTTTGCAATTAAATCTAAGCACTTCTGAAAACATATACAGTCACTTTATAATACATGTGCTTTTAAAAGGGGATGGAGAGTTAGGCAGCAATAAGTACAAGGAAACTCCCTGATATTTCGCACAGCCGCAGAAATTGCCATGAGAAAACCCTCAAGCAGATTCACAGAAAATAGGCCTGTCAGGGGCCAGGAGGTCATCCAGACCATCCCCTGCCCCAGGGCAGGATCTCTTCCAAAACCTGTTCTGAGAGATGCTAGTCTGACCTTTTCTGAAAACCCTCCCATGGTGGAGATTCCTTGGGATCCTCAAGCAATCGACGGCTTCACTTCACCAAACCTAATGCTGCAGAGTTTTTCCTAAGGAACAGCCAAAACATTCCTTCTGTAATTTTAGCCCAGTACTTTCAGTCCCAGTCCCAGCAGATATGAAGAGCAATTTGGGCTGGATAGAGCTGCCAGCCCCTAGGGTAGCTGTCAGTGCTGTGCCTTTCACAGGCACGCTGTCGGGAGGAGTGCTGAGCGTGGAGTAGGGATAAAACATAGCATCACAGGGGCACAAAGCTCTCCAGATCGGTGAAAAACACTGCAGATGCTCCTATTCTGGATCACCTCAGTCCCAAAAGCTGAAGCTAATTGTTGACATGGGAACAAAAACTCCTTTATTCTGGTCAAAACAAGAGACACTATAGCACAGGGGTAGTCTGAGCTTTTTTTCATGTGGGACATTATGCCCCAGTGAAATCTCATTTTTCAATGTCTTATCATTGATCCTTCCTCTTGTTATTTCACCATGGCAACATTTTGGCCCCATTACTGAGCATACAATTAAGATTTCAGATTTCTAATTTCAGACTGCAGATGTACTGATGGATATGAAGCACCCACGCCTGAGATGTAGTATGTGTGCTACACAGGCAGATCCTCTGCAGCAGAAATGTATGCTTGCTTCCTCGGTGATTACACTGCCATGGTAATATTTCCCTCAAACTATGGAACAGCCAGAAGAGAAGTGGAAGGCAGTGAGGCAAGGAAGAGAGTGGGGGTGGCAGCAGAAGGGCAACTGGGGCAGGAGAGCAGGTGTGGGTGAGGGTAGGGGTTAGTCAGAAAGGTGGGCAAGGACGGGAGAGCAGCAGAGGGTCCAGAGAGTGCAGAGCAGAGACGGAGCAAGAAAAAAGAGTGGGACATGAGATGGAGTCTACCAGGAACACAGCAGGATGGAAAGGAGATGATGAGGGCAAGGTAAGAAAAGCCTCCATGCAAGTGATGGAGAGAAGGTGGCATGGGAGAAGGAGCAAGATTGGGTAGAGAAGAGGAAAAGCTGAGGGAGCAAGCAGTTTGGGTGGAGGGAGGCTGTCAGGTGAGGGAACAGAGCAGGGAGGTAAAAAGTGACAGTTTTCTCCTCCCAGCTGTAAGCAGAAATTAAACGCTACCAACATCTGAGTAGCCAGTACCTGCTTAGGCATCTGACTTTTCAACCTGAGATAATTGGAGGTGATGGTGGCAGGCCTCCTCAAATATTACTACACTTATGAAACATAACTCTTTGCAATTTAAAAATCAGCCACACATCTTGAGGGACATCCTGCGAGTTTGCAAGATACGAGGTTGGCAATAAGACTGTTGGCAGAGAAAGCATTCCCTCCCTGCTTGAATTCTTTTTCTAAAAAAAAAAAAAAAAAGGTAATGGAAAATGTAATAAAATGTACCAAAATGCATGAAACCTAATCACATAGCTACTTATTTGTATTCAGCAACCAAATCCTTCTGACGGAGCGGTTATTAAGTGCACAGAATCCCATAATGCTCTTTAAATATCATGTGCAGAAGAAGCAGCAAAGCACAGGGGAAGTGAAACTGCTGTCTCATGGCGCTCTCTTATTTTATCAGTCCAGTGCCCAGTGCAGATTGTGGTTGTGGTGTTTGAACTGTGCCTGTGGATCTTAAGCAGCGGGAGAGTGCCTTCTTGCTATCCTTGGTGTCCGTGGGGAAGACAAGCAGACGCCAGTCAGTTCTAGGGGAAGTTCGGTTTGTCAATAGTGTGGCCACTTTCAGGCTACAGTTTGGAAAGCAGTTTATTCACAGTTCAGTCTCACCATAGTGGAATCACTGAGGGATAGGGAAGGCTGTAAGCGGAAAAAGGAAGAGGGGAGAAAACAACAGAAAAAAAAAAAAGCCAAAAAAATTCCCTTTTTTCTTTTTTTCCGTACCAAAACTCAGGTGCCTTTAGTCCAGAAAGGAAAGAAACAGAGGACCTATGGGGTCAATGTCGTTCATGAAAGCCTGACTTCCACCTAGGCAGGATTTCACTTTGAGGTTCACCCTACATCCTTTGCCATGGCTGTCTGTTTTACCATGAACCATTTTGATGCCATTGCATTTCCACAAGACCGCCTAGTCCTTGATCCTTCATAGACTTATGGCCATACTTCAGACAGCAAGGGACATCAAGGCTCTGCCTCTCTGCTGGGGGTGAGGAGCCAGCAGTGCTCCAGACTTGTACCCAAGTATCTGCACTGTGCTTGGGAGGTCAGGGGAGAGGGACAGGGACACCTGCTAGGAGGCTGGCATGGTCACCACTGCCTCAACCCCTTTTGCCATGAGCTGGAGCCGAAGAACAGCAACCAATGTGCTCTGCCTGTGGAGACACCCAGGGCGGGCAGGAGGCTGAGCCCCATCCTGAGGGTGCTGGTGGGTCCCTGCACCACCAAGGTCTCTGTGCATAGGTCTTTAAGGCGCAAAAGCCTCTGAACAGTGGAGCCAAGGACGGTGAGGGACCCATTGGGCTAGGACAGGGGACAGTCCCCACCCTGCAAAGGCTGGCTGTGCCTTAAGAAGCAGCAGAGGGGCCTTTGCCAGCTGCCCCTCATGTTTCTGCTTCTGGGAAGGGAAGGATCGAGGGCAGCCAGCAACCCTGGGATAATCCCTGGTGCAGTGTGAGGGGGCTGGGGCATGGCTCCTCATGTGTGTTGCGGGTAAGAAGCTGACAGCTGTCTGCTTTGATAAAGCTGAATTTCATAAAGGAGCCATCTTTCTGCAGGTTGCTGCTTTGTATATGAAAGTGTCAACACCAGCTAAGAATCCTTTGCCTTCCAGACATAAGAAATACTAGGGCTCCCACATTTATATGCTTTTAAAAAAATGGATCTCAATGCATAAAAGAAAGCTACAATCCATGAAAATTACTGCCCTGAATTTTGTGTCCCCGTATCCTATTAAACTTAAAGGCGTACAAGAGCTTCTTTGAGGGAGGGCAGGGAAAATCCAACCAAAGAAGCAAACTCATAGGCTGCCTAGATGTGAATTGCATTTTCTTTCTTCTTCTTGTTTTTGTGAAAACCTGCTTGTAACTGAGAAGGGGAATAGTTTATCTTCAGCTGCCCTATTTACATTACAAGAGTGTGACCAAGAAATCAATGCACTTAGCAGAAGAGAAAGGTACCACATTGTAACTAGGTCATAAACACACTAGCTCTCTTTTGCCTTGAAGCCTTGCTCTTCTCTATTTTGTGTTTCAGTACAAAAATACATTGCTCTTTCAAAAGCTCCATTCCCAAACTTCTCCCTGATGTGAGCTTTTCATTTTGATTTTCGAGCACTGGTGCATTGACTATTACAGGATACGTATAATGTCTGTAAAGTCCATCAGAAAATGAGAGACACAGAAACTATCAGGGCCGTGTCTTGCAATATCCCCTCTCGTAAATAATCCAAATAAAATGTCATTCCCATGATTCATGTTGAACATTTAATCAAGGGTCAGATAACCCTTACTCATGTCATACTCCTTATTGATACTTTATTGATAAATGTGATAGGTGTTTTAAAGGGCTGAACACACATATTTTAGCGATGCAAGCTAAGGTAAAGTGGATGAGGAGAAAGACAACTGGACCTGCAACAGAGCAAGCCACCCACCAATTTCCTCAATTTTTCTTTCTCCCAAGAGGTTTCGCAGCCCCAGCACAAAGCAGAAGACAGGTCTCAGTTCAGATCACTGTGACGCTGTTCCCACCCGGCCCTGCCATGACCATTCCCTGTTGTGTAACTGTCATTACTGGAGGTAATGTATGGCCTAATGGAAACCCTCCATGGGCAGCGAGATTGGCAAACAAAAATATATTGTTATTCCACATGTTTTGATTATTCCAGTCATCTCAAGCAAGAATAGTGGTAAATAACATGGTAATTAAATTCCCAGAAGGCAGTAAGTCAAACACTGCTGCAGAGGACTGCCATGGTCTCAAAACGCTGCAGCAGTGAGATCAGAGATTAGATGGTACCTCCAGAATGTAACAAAATTAAATTCAGTTTTGCAACAGGAATGCTAATGTGTCTGAGCAAAAGTAATCACAAACAAAGGTAGTTGGTGCAGGGGGACACCTATGCTTTGCAGCAGTAACGACAAAGGAGAAGTTAAAGTTAATGGGCAGCTAGTCAGATATGAATTTCTACTGTGAGACATCAGCAATAAGGCTGTAGCTGAATTGACAAATCATTGCTTATTGCTCCTTTGCCCACATAAATTTTAGCGATCCAACTTTCCTTGGGCAGGTGGCTTGGATAGCGGGCACAACACGTTGGGTAGAGTTACAGGAGGTGTTGCAGTTCTTAACAGCAACAGCCTGACCACTGCCAAAAGCAGGGTTTATGGGTGGGCAGGGAGGAGGACGAGGAGGAGGAGGAGAAAGTTGCCATTTCCTAGCAAAAGGTTCAACACAGGGTGAGCACATGGGTATCTAAGAAGTCAGCAAGCTTGTGGGGAGACCTGTTGGTGCTGGGGCAGATGGCGGGGAGGAGTGAGGGCTGGGCATGAAAGGGAGGACAAAGGGGAAAGAGGTGGTGGCTCTGACTGTTAGTCCTGATGGCACGTTGTTGTGCTGTGGCTTTTTTTGGTTTATTCTAAAGAACAAAGTAGCAATGAAAAATGCAGAATTGCTTGGCTCAAGATTTCCTTTACCCAAGTTGCAAACTCCGAAGGGAAAAGCCTTCTTTCTCCAATTTTGATGGAGAACGTGTTTCTGCATAGAAGTTCCTGGGTATGGAAAGAAGCAGACACATGTACATGCACACTTTTTGTTGGTGGTGCAGTTTATGATTAAGTGAGGGCAAGTTGATCTTATTTTCACAGTGGAGGCCATAAATGAGAGTCCTGCGGTTCAGTGAGGGAAACTGTATTTTGAAGTTTCATGTGGGAAAGATCTAAGGTATTTTGATACATGCTTCCCTTAAAACTTTCTCTTTTTTTTAAAAGGAAAAATATTTATTGTTGCTGAATTTGTCATACCTGACAGGAATTTGTATAAAACTGCACAAAACAGTTTTTTCTCCTGGTTTATGCTATTAATGGAAAAATTCCACTGAAAGAGGTGAAGTAAATTTGTGGCTAAAAGTAATGGAGAAAGTACATTCAGACCTGATCTAATTCAAACAGTACTGCAATTATAAAGTGTTTAAATATGGATTGTTTTGAAAGACTACAGTACTGTTCATGTTGTCCTTGCACTGCAGTGGTTTTTATGATACAAGTGCTGTTCCTAGCTCAAGTGTTGAGCAATTGTCTGTCAGATCGCGCAGACTCTCCACAGCTGGCAGTCCCTCTGTCAGGTCTACAAAAATAGTGGCACAAGGAGGAGGCAGATAAAATTCCTGTTTGACTACCTTTGCCCCCCCACTTTGAATGTCCATTTATTCATTTACAGGTACTCACTTGCAGCTGGGCTGGCTGGGACTGGGATTTCTACCATGGGGACTCATAACAAGAGGCCACTGTATACTTAGAATCATAATAAAAAAAAAAAAAAAGAGGTTTACTTATTTTCTGAAGTTCATAGAATCATAGAATCGTTTAGGTTGGAAAAGACCTTTAAGATCATCTAGTCCAACCATTGACCCTACTCTACCAGGTCTGCCACTAAACTATGTCTCTAAGCACCACATGTACACGACTGTCAAACACATCTAGGGATGGTGACTCAACTACCTGCCTGGGCAGCCTGTTCTAATGTTTGATCACTCTTTCCATGAAAAATTTTTTCCTAATGTCCAGCCTAAACCTCCCCTGGTGCAACTTGAACCCGTTTCCTCTTGTCCTATCACTAGTTACTTGGGAGAAGAGACCAGCTCCCATCTCATTACAGCCTCCTTTCAGGTAGTTGTAGGGAGCAATAAGGTCTCCCCTCAACCTTCTCTTCTCCGGACTAAACAATTCCAATTCCTTCAGCCGCTCCTCATAAGACATGTTCTCCAGACCCCTCACCAGCTTTGTTGCCCTTCTCTGGACACGCTCCAGCACCTCAATGTCCCTCCTAGACTGTGGCGCCCAAAACTGAACACAGTACTCAAGCTGTGGCCTCACCAGCGCTGAGTACAGGGGCACGATCACTTCCCTACTCCTGCTGGCCACACTGTTCTTGATACAGGCCAAGAGGCCATTGGCCTTCTGGGCTACCTGGGCACACTGCAGGCTCATGTTCAGCCAGCTGTCCACCAGGACCCCCAGGTCCTCTTCTGCCAGGCAGCTTTCCAGCCACCCCTCCCCAAGCCTGTAGAGTTGCCTGGGGTTGTTGTGACTGAAGTGCAGGACCCGGCACGTGGCCTTGTTAAACCTCATGCAGTTGGCTTCAGCCCATCGATCCAGTCTGTCCAGATCTCTCTGCAGAGCCTTCCAACCCTCAAGCAGATCAAGACTCCCACTTAATTTGGTGTCATCTGCAAATTTACTGAGGATGCACTCAATCCCCTCATCCAGATCAACAATAAACATATTAAACAAGGCTGGCCCCAAAACTGAGCCCTGAGGAACACCACTTGAGACCTGCTACCAGCTGGATTTAACACCATTCACCACAACTCTCTGGGCTTGGCCATCCAGCCAGTTTTTAATCCAGCAAAGAGTACACCTGTCTAAGCCACGGGCTGCCAGCTTCTCTAGCAGAATGCTGTGGGAGACTGTGTTGAAGGCCTTACTGAAGTCCAAGTAGACAACATCCACAGCCTTTCCTTCATCCACCAGGTGGGTCACCTGGTTGTAAAAGGAGATCAAGTTGGTCAAACAGGACCTGCCTTTCATGAACTCATACTGGCTGGGCCTGATACCCTGGTTGTCCTTCACATGCCGCATGAGTGCACTCAGGATGATCCGTTCCATGATCTTTCCTGGCACTGAGGTCAGGCTGACAGGCCTATAATTGCTTGGATCCTCCTTCTGGCCCTTCTTGTAGATGGGTGTCACATTGGCAAGCCTCCAGTCATCTGGGTCCTCCGCTGTTGACCAAGACCGCTGATAAATGATGGAGAGTGGCTTGGCAAGCTCCTCCACCAGCTCCCTCAGCACTCTCGGGTGGATCCCATCTGGCCGCATAGACTTGTGGACGTCCAGTTGGTGTAGCAGGTCACTAACTGCTTCCTCTTGAATTATGGGGGGTTTATTCTGTTCTTCATCCCTGTCTTCCAGCTCAGGGGGCTGAATACCCTGAGGATGACTGGTCTTACTATTAAAGACTGAGGCAAAGAAGGCATTAAGTACCTCAGCTTTCTCCTCATCCTTGTTGGCAATCTTCCCCTCCGCATCCGATAAGGGGTGGAGATTCTCCCTGGCTCTCTTTTTGTTGTTAATGTATTTGTAAAAACCTTTTCTGTTATCTCTTATGACAGTGGCCAGATTAAGTTCTAGGTGTTCTTTTGCCTTTCTGATGTTTTTTCTGCATGACCTAACTAGATCCCTATACTCTTGTTGCGTTGCCTGCCCCTTCTTCCAAAGGTGGTAGACTCTCCTTTTTCCCCTGAGTCCCAGCAAGAGCTCCCTGTTCAGCCAGGTCGGTCGTGTTCCCTGCCGGTTCATCTTACGACACATGGGGACAGCCTGCTCCTGCACTTCTAAGACTTCCTTCTTGAAGAGTGTCCAGCCTTCCTGGACCCCTTTGCCCTTCAGAACTGTCTCCCAAGGGACTCTCTTAACAAGTGTCCTGAACAGGCTGAAGTCTGCCTTCCAGAAGTCCATGGTAGTGGTTTTGCTGACCCCCTTCCTTACTTCACCAAGAATTGAGAACTCTATCATTTCATGGTCGCTAAGCCCAAGGCGGCCTCTGATCACCACATCACCCACTAGATCTTCTCTGTTTGTGAGCAGCAGGTCTAGCGAGGCACCTCCCCTGGTAGGCTCACTTACCAGTTGCGTCAGGAAGTTATCTTCCACACACTCCAGGAATCGCCTAGACTGTTTCCTCTCTGCTGTGTTGTATTTCCAGCAGATGTCTGGTAAGTTGAAGTTCCCCACTAGGACAAGGTCTGGGGACTGTGAGACTTCCGTCAGCCATTTGTAGAACGCTTCATCTATTGCTTCATCCTGATTGGGTGGTCTATAACAGACTCCCAACAGGATATCTGCCTTGTTGGCCTTCCCCCTCATCCTTACCCATAAACACTGGACCTCGCCTTCACAGTCATTGAGCTCTATACAATCAAAACACTCCCTAACATATAGAGCCAGGCCACCACCTCTCCTTCCCTGCCTATCCCTTCTGAAAAGCTTATAGCCATCCATTGCAGCATTCCAGTCATAAGAGTCATCCCACCATGTTTCTGTGAATGCGACTATGTCATCACTATCCTGCTTCACAATGCCTTCCAGCTCCTCCTGTTTGTGCATTGGTGTGTGCATTGGTGTAGATGCACTTGAGCTGGGCTATCGATTTCTCCCCCAATGTTGGCGTGCTGCCCCTAGGCTCATCTCTAACGAGCTTGATTGTATCCCCTTCCCCCTTCGTACATAGTTTAAAGCCCTCTCAATGAGCCCTGCCGTCTCATGACTGAGGATCCTTTTCCCTCTTCGAGACAGCTTAATTCCATCTGTCACCAGGAGGCCCGGTGCCATGTAAACCTCCCCATGATCAAAAAAACCAAAATTCCACCGGTGGCACCAGCCTCTGAGCCATGTGTTTAAAAGGTGTGTTTTCCTGTTCCTCTCAGTGTCCCTCCCTGACACCGAAGGGACTGAGGAAAACACTACCTGTGCTCCTGATCCCTCGACCAGTCACCCCAGTGCCCTGAAGTCCTTTTTAATCGCTTTTGGGTTACTGACTGAAACCTCATCACTGCCCACTTGCACAACCAGGAGCGGATAATAATCAGAGGGCCGTACCAGACCAGGGAGTTTCCTAGTGATATCCCTAACCTGGGCCCCAGGGAGGCAGCAGACTTCCCTGTGGGTTGGATCTGGTCGGCATATGGGGCCCTCTGTTCCCCTCATAAGGGAATCACCTAGAACAATTACCCTCCTTTTTCTCTTAACAGAAGCAGTCCTAATGCGTGGGAATGACCGACTCACCCTAGGCAACCCCCTGGAAGAATCTTCACCTATCTCCTCATTTGCCTGGCCCTCAAGTTCCAGAGCCCCATACCTGTTATGTAAGGGCAAGGTGAGGGAGGCCGGGAGGGGACTCGCCTGCCTCCCCGAGCAGGGACCTGTTTCCAACCCCCCCGTCTCTTAGTTCCCCTCCTCCTGCCTGGTGGCAAGAGGGGAGGGGATCCTTTACTTCTTGTGGGTCCTCTATCTGCTCCCTTGGCCTCAAGGTGTGGCTCCACCAATCTATCTCCCTCTCACACTCTCTGATACTCCTGAGCCTGTCCACTTCCTCCCTCAGCTCTGCCACCAGGCTGAGCAGGTCATTCACCCGGTCACACCACACACAGGTGGTGTCTCTGCTGTCCTCCAGTGCGAGTGACAGGCTCAGGCACTCCCTGCAGCCGGAGACCGGCACGGCTGCATGTTTTTCTACAAGCTCTGTCTGGGTTGCCACATGCCTTCTCGCAAGGGATTTCGGATGAGCAGTAACCATGGCTAGGTCCTCTCCTGAGAGGGCAACAATCACTACTGGAGTTGAGTTTGCCTCTCGAGCCGGGAGGGGGACCAGTTACTACCAGTTGAACTTACCTCGGTGAGTGCTGACTGAGTTCCTCGGTGCGTAGTGACCAGTCGCCGTGCTCCGGAAGAGCACGTGTAGAACTGCTGCGGGTGGTGCCGGCTCTGCCCCTGCCATGTCAGCAGCCCTTCCCCAAGCTGCCGGTGCCGGCATGAGCTAGCTGCTTCTCCGGGCTTTGAGAGCCCCAAAAAAGAGCTCTTTGCCGGCCCTTTTCACCTCGATCCCCTTCCCCAGTGCAGACTTACCTGCACTGGAGCTGGTCTCCTCGGCGAGGAGTTGCATCATTGAATTGGGATATGTCTTTAAGCTTTTCCCCACAAATCTGAGAACCAGAAATCTACTTTAAAAAGTGAGGGACCTGTCGACCAGGGGTCTCCAGGAGCTATGGCTTCAATGAAACACTGACATTGCATGAGCTGTGTCACACCTTACCTAAACAACTCGTTGGATTCATCTCACCTAAGTCTGAGCTTGAGTGTGATTATGTTCATGACATCTTCTTGGCCCATATTTTTGTCTCACTGGGCAAAATGAGACTTTTCATTAATAGACCATGTCTTTTTGTCTGTCTCAAAACCCACATGATGAATGGCCTCCAAAGGTGAGTGCTTCTGATATACAGGCTTACTCTCATCATCTGAAAGGGCTTTCAGCCTTCCTTTGTAGTTGCAAACCAAACAGGTGGAGATGGAGGTGCCAAGGGCAGGTGGAAGAGGAAAGATGGATCTTGCACATTTGCAGCCTAGAAGCAGTATTTTTTAAAATTGAAACAGACACACAACTTTAAAAACTGTGGTTAAAGTGGAGAAAGGACTTTTACAAATGATGTATGATGTTTTGCCGGACGCTACAGATGGAAGCTGGAAGGGGAAAGAAAATAACACTTGTATAATAGAAAAAACATATGTATTCCACACAAAGAAGGTATCTGAAGGAAGGAAAGGGAATCATATTGATAAAAACAAAATAGAGTTAAGAGGAGTTGCCTGTAAGGGTAAAAGGAAAGATCCCAATCCTAAATGGGTATCCTGGTGTGCTCAGCATCTAGCCTTTGCCTCCCACAGATTTTATATGGAAACACACCAGATAGATCTGTCTCTTTGGGATTTCAGTTTGGAAAGCAGCCCTGACTCAGAGTGATATTATCTAATTTCCAGGTTCCACTGCTGAAGAATGTGCAGAGGGTTTGTGAACACCACCTCCCTCCCTCTGGCTCTGTTCTCACCCCTGTCTGAGAAGGGTGAGTACGTGGTGCAAGGCTGCAGCCCAGGGTCCCTCTACATCAGTTTCCTTGAACTGTCAGGGAAGGGGGAAAGGAGATCCAATTTTGGCCGAGTGACATTAACCTGCAAATGTTTAAGGAAAAGAGGTTTCTGAGATTGTACTCAGTGGATGTGCGTACATGTACATTCCCACATGTACCTCTCTTTTCCTCCCTTTGAATCCACTGGTTGGCTTCATACAAATCTGACAATGCAAAGAGGCCAAGTCCCCATAACTTCTTAATGAGAGCAATAACAGACAGGAGGAAGCAGTGGCCCTTTGGACAGAAAGGTTACAGTCCCTCACATACTCATGTGTCAAGCTCTTACCTACAAAACAATATGCACAGGAAGAAAATTGTAGCAGCACTGCAACAGAAGATGGAGCCTGTGGAGCCTCTGGACCCTGTTGGACACTAGAGAAGCCACTCCAGATGTACAGCTCCATCAGAAACATTTCTGTTGTCGTTCCACCTCACACAGATCAACCTGTTTTCCTCTACAGAAGAGGAAAGGGACCAAAACATACTTTGGTTGTGTTGCTCTTTTGCAATGTCCATTTTCATATGGCAGCAGTTTGGCAGGATCCAGATGTCTCTGGAGGGCTGTCATGGAATGACAACCTTCCCCTAAGGGACCAGTAAGGGAGCACCATAGCATCATGTTCATACTTGTGCACTGGCCAAATATGTTGAGTTTTATGTTCTACACGTTTCAGTCATGCTGTCTAACCACTTCAAATCATTGGCCCCAGCCTACTGGAATTACGGTTTGTTCTCACATGATTTATCCTTCTTTTTGGACATACCCTTTCCCCATGTTTTCAGGTGTCTTCATTTTAATTCTTCCAAACTCAGAAAAATTAGAGCCAGGGTTTCCATAGCAACTTTAACTCTAATCCTTATTTGCATTACAATAAAACTATTCATTTGATGTTCATGAGGCCCTACTATCTCACCTCACCGTGAAGACCCTATTGGTCTGTTGAAGTCCAAGTCCTTGCCCAGATCTCTGGAGATAGGGATATGACACATATATATGTTGTTATTGTATTTCCAAGGGACAGAGATTCCTGGGTGAGTCAGGAATGAGATTGGTTCAATGTTCAAATAATTATAGCTAAAAGGTATGTTTTGTACAGTTAGTGATGCTTTCTAATCACTGAGGAGGAAAAGGAAGTTATTTAAAACAGTAATTGCTGAGGAAGTCTTTGGAAAGAAAACAGATACTTGTATCAGATAATTGGTTTTGTTGCTATACTAGGGTTCTTAGAATTTTATTGCAGCTAGTAACTGCCCAATTCAGTCTCATATAACAGTCTCATATAAGTCTCATGTAACAGTCATATATTACATAAGTCTCATATAACAGTCATATATATATACCATAAATTCAGTCTCAGACAGCAGTCATATATAAATACTCATACATTCAGTCTCATATAGCAGTCAGCATGTGTCAGTTTGAGAGTTTAAGACTAACAACTCTTTTTTTTGCCAAGCATACAGTCTTCTCATTTAACTGCATATCCAGCCAACATGTCTATAATTGTCTCCATTACAAAAGTATGGACTGGCTGAGCTGAAAAAAAATCTGTGTTTGGAGACAAACTTCTAAACCTCTAGTCAGATACTTCCAAAGAGATCTCTTTTTCAAAACACTTACTGGCATTCGAGCAACCAAGTTGATGCTATTTGCTTCATTTGAGCTGATAAGTATTCAGTGCTTTAGAAAATTAAAGCAGTTATTCGAGTGCCTAGCAGGGAATAAATGGCATCATTTTAGACAACCACTTTTAGAATCTTGTATCTTGGTTTGAATCTTGGTCTGAATATAGGAGGGGATATTAAAATAAACTTGTTGCTTGCCAGGAAAATGACTTTTTAATGAGGACTTGTAAATTCAGGAACCACATATGTCTTTCTGAAAAAAAAAAAAAAGTATATATTTATGAAAAAAACCCACCCTAATAGATATCCTACAGACATGCAAATCCTTATTTCTTGGAGAGCATCTTTGGCTGTAGAGATGAATGGGATCATAGCAAAGCGCAGTTGCCTAAGAATCATGTATCTGTTACATGCAATGACTTACTGGTTGGTTGGTGGATGTGCAGAAAGTGGCAGCCATTAGGGGTCCCACAACGGAAAACTGTTTTCCTTGACAGTTGGGGGTTGTATCCCTGACACTCTGCTACTGGCTTGGTCTGATGAAATGCTACGGCAGCCTATGCATTTAGTTTGGCAGGAAGGCACGTAGAGTAGCCTGGCTGTCAGTCCTGGCAGCACTAAAGCCCTGGCCATAGCTGTCATTCCAGTTCCAAGGATGGATTTTAGCCTGTTCAGTGTTCCACTGTTTTCATGGGTTATCCTTAAAATGACGTCTGCTAAATACATGGCAAAAAAAGCAGATGGTGATGAAGGGTGTTTGAAAGACGGGATGCTCGTGTCACTCATCTACAGTCATTTCAGTGGTCTGAAGTGTTCAGAGACATCGTTACATGATGCTTTCTGCTATGTGTCTAGAAATCTACAGTCTTGGTGGTTGGTAATGAATCATGGCTGCTGAGGAAGGCTGAGGAATGGCTGGATGGTTGGTTTAATTCTTGCCATTTTGGTCAGCAGCCACAGATGCTCCTCTCTGAACCCAACCATGACACCTTTCACAAGTTTGTTGGCTTCATCCATTCCTTGGTCTTGTCCGTTGGATGTGAAAACAACAATAAATCTCCTCCCCCTCCTCAATTCAGAAAATAGCTTTATACAGGAATGCTGCCGTGCATTCCTGTATAAGGATTGTGCAAGTGATCGTAGGATTGCTAGTGATGCTGCAAAAAGACTGCCAGCAGTGGACCTAATAGCACATCCCATCAGTCCGAAGAGCCTGAAGAGCCAGCTGCAAATTGACAGGATACCATTCAGATGGTGAGCAAGTGATGTTGTTTTGGGGTTTGCCATGATGGGTGTGATTTATATCACGTCTGTACAACTGCTATCAACTTTCCAGAGAGAGCTGAAAATAAAACACTCACAGGGAAAGGTACTGCTGAGAGTAGTAAAAGGGAGAGGAGTGGACTCTGAGGAAGAAAGAGAAGTCAAATGCTACAGCATTTTAATTAAGTTTCCCTACAATGTTATGTAAGTACTAAACAGAATCAGAATGTACCTTATTTTTGCAATATTTATCACTTTACTTTCTGATACCAGAGTGTGGTGGGTTGAGCTTGGCTGGCTGCCAGATGCCCACCCAGCTGCTCACTCACTCTCACTCCCACTCCTTGACAGGACAGGGGGAGAAAATAAGATTAAAAAGCTCCTGGGCTGAGATAAAGGTGGGGAGATCAGTTACCAGTCTGTTGCAGAGCCAGCGGGAACTGGTTGTGTCCGGCACAGAACAGCCCCTGACCTCCTCCCACAGAGGCCACCACCACAGCCCCCTGTGATGGTGTGCTCCCCTCCTCTCCAGGTGCCACCTGATCTTTATCTCCTGTAACCCTGGGCAAGTGATAACCACCCATGGTGGTCACAATGGATGCATGTAGTCGTGGTGGCAGCATCTGGGGCTCAATGTGGTTTCAGGGAGACAGACAACATCGCAATAGCCAAGGGCTAACTTGAACAATGCTGGTTCTGTGGTCAATATGCAAATATGACTATAGGTCAATCATCTTACCCCCATAAATAGTGAACAGCCCAAGAGCCCTTTGAGCTCTCCTGAACAGCAGTGGGTTGAACGCCAGGATCTCCCCTTGAGTAGGGACGCCCTCAAGGTTACTCCTCGAGGTTCAGAGATTCCTTGCCACAACAGATCCTCAGTAAGTGACTAATAACATGCTGAACTTTGATTGCGCACATATAATCCTTTAGACATAAACTGTTGACCAAGTCTGGGACTAGAGTTGGATCCAGCCACACCTAGATTCCTCTCCGAGAAGGAGTTTAGGAAGAAAGGGGGTCCTTTCTGAAGCCTTGACTCAACAGGAGGGTCTCCCTGACAGCTCTGTCTGACCCTGTCCTCTATGCAGTAAATAACCAAGTGTGCCTTGCCATCTCGAATCTTGTTAAAACACTGTTGCATTTACCATCAAACTTTGTTAAATCCTTGTTTTATATCAATAAATGTATTGCTGCTTCTTTCCACAAGTGAAGTGCATTGCTCCTTCCGTGACACCCCCCTTCTGCCAAAACCTTGTAACCAACACCAAATACACAGAGTCATTAAACTATTCCATTTTAAAGAATAGTTTTTGGCTTCTTATGCATAAACTCATTTACTTGCCAATAACTCTCCCTTTCATGCATAATTAGAAATCCCACCCATTCTCCACAGCAGTGTATCACATCTTTAATTAATTCTGCCAGCTACATTTCTGGAGGGCTGGACTGGTATGCATTTTTTTTGGAATATTTATGCCATGTTGTACTCTGGTTTAATAAGAAGTGTTTACATGCCAGTGCTGAAAACAAGGAAATTGTCAGAAGTGTGGCTAGATAAAAGCTAATTTCTCTGCATCTAACCAGCTTCTAATGTTGCATGTGTCTTGTGTCTGGACCTCCAGGACTTTATCTTGATTTCTCTACCAACTCAAATGAGAGCTGCATGACACCATTCCTTGGTCAAATGAAGTGTGTTGTACAAGCTGACACAGGATCGACCAAATCTTAATTCATATATGTCTGCAAATATCATAGAGGAGATGAGGAAAATAACTCTACAGAGTTCTTCATCTTCTCTGCTATAGGAGATGAGCTTTCAAGGTCTTCACTGTTTAGGCAAGTGGTTTCCATACCATCAGTTTTATGGTCCCCATTTTCTGCTCTTGCTCATTTGGATCAGTACACTCCGACAATCGAAGGAAAAGGCAAATTTCCAGTGGTTACAGAGCCTGGTTACAAGTTCTTCAGAGATCAGCAACCCAAAGCCTATGTAGCTATAGACTCCAAGTCTATCCCAAAACATATCTTGGATATCCAACAAAAGTTATTACCCTACTGACATAGTGCATTGGTCAAAGCATTAAATCTGTGTTAACAGGAATTTTTTTCATACCAGAGTTGTCAGCACTGTCACTTCAGTTGCCTTTAATGACAGAAGTATGTAGCGTGTTAGCAACCCTATTTTAATTTCATAGCTTGCTACTTTGAAAAGTCATTATTCTCTGGCCCTTTTTTTTCCTGTTTTGTCCCATAACAATTACAGTTTGGCAAGTAGTATAAGTTATCACTTGCTTAAAGCTGCAAATTACAAGCTATGTACTCCCTGAGCCTGCTTTACCTAGGACACTTCTAGCTTGGAAGAAGTTTGTTATTTCTTGTATCACGGTTGGTGGTGACACATGAAAAGAAGAAAGCTACTTCTGCCTGTACGTTTCCATAGACTTCAATGTATGGTAAATCATTTGACATATAGGTATTATAAACTGTGTCATAATATATTGATGTTAATTCTTGGTGGGTTTTACACACTGAAAGTTGTTTTGCTTTGGGTTTTGGTTTGGGTTTGGGTTTTTTAATGATTTTGCAGGTAGCAGTTTTTCATTAATTTTAACCAACTGCAACATTGTGGCAGGAGATGGAGAAATTCACTGCAGCACCCACATCGGTCACAGTATCTTGCTTCTCGGCCCTGTGGTGAATTTCGGAGCTGTGAACATGGGCTAGGAATGACAGACCAAGAGCAAGCAGCTCTCCAGTCGGCTGACTGCAGGCCTGTGCTGCAGAAAGACTGCACGAGACGGGAATTTCAAGTGACAGTCACAAAATTAAATCATTGTGTATATCTTGTGATTTCTAGTTCAAGTGACATTGAATATTTTGCTTTTTAGTTACTAGTAATAAGTCAAACTTAACTGCTCAGTGAACTAAATTGTAGACTAAAAGTGCCAAGGAATATCCTGATTGCAGAGTGACTATCTATAACTACTAAAAAAAAAGAAGGCAAAACATGTGAGGAAAGTTCATCGAGGAAATGTTCTCTTTAACAAGTGTATGTATATTCCATGTACCTTTAAAGATGTTATTTCTTCTAGTAAAATATCTGAAAGGCAGAAAGTACCTCCATGAGAAAACAGTGAAGTTGTCCTTCTCTGCATAAGGCAACACTCAACGCATGGTGGCCTACAGAAAGGGTTTATATACCTGGTAATCCTGACTAACCATTGAAGTGGGCAGCCATTTGACATGGTAGCTATAGATGACTGCCAGCAAAAAGGCCCAAAACATTAGCAGTCTTCCAAGCATGGTGTTCAGAATTGGAAACTACCTTGTGACTGCAAGCTGCATACAGCACACAGCTATGAAAATACCATTACTATTAACAAAACAGCTGCCAGTTGATATAGATCCAGCCTTTCAGAGTCATCTATTTTTCTGGAGGATTTTAGTCAAGAGAACCAAAGCTCTTCTGACTGTTACCAGTAACTGTTTTCTTCCAGTTGTTGTATGTGTGTGTCAGAAAAGTAATCACCTAGAAAACCCAGCACTGACTTTAAAAGCCTGTGGAGTGTCTCCTTTTTTCTCCCCAAATAAACAACTGTTGGAATCAAAGCTGGTTTCAGACTGCTCCTTTCCCACCTACACATTGCACTCCTTCTTAATATGGTCCAGCAAGACTCCCATAGGTTGGCTCAATACCTCCTTTCTTTGTACCGTCACTTCTATTAACAGCAGGTGTTTAAAGTCAAATACCCTTTTTCCTAATAAAAGGGAAGTTTTAGAAGCAGTACGTGGCATTTTCTGTCAATACTGGTGCTACTTTGGGTACAGACTCCATGCAGTTCCCATAGAAGTCTGCTGACCAAAGAAGGATGACCCCTTTTTAAGGCGAGGGTGCACTACTAAGCACTACTAAGGCTGCAGCCTTCAAGAGGGGAACGCTACTGAGTGGCCAAGACTTACAACTTTCCAGCTTCTAGTTTGTAACTTTCTTGGACCGCTAGATTTCTGCAACTGCTCCTCAAGCCTTTCACAAGGTACAGTACGTATTCCATTAATTTCAATGCTGCTTCCACTACAGCTCAAACTTAATCTGTCTTGAAATTGGAGCAAGTGTGTGATTAATCCTCTCAATGATTTCACTGCACTATAATGAAAGCTGCTCATTAGTCCAATATTTGCAGATGAGAAAACACTTAGCACAAGCAAATGTTTTTACTTAAACCTTGCACAGGTAACAGTTAATATGCAATCATAACGCACTTTTGCTTCATTTGCAAAAGATAAACAAGGCAAAAAAAATCCTTTAACAAATATTGGAGTGTTCTGACTTCATTAATATATCCTCCAGTGCATTTTTAAAGGGTTTAACCAACAGAAGCCTCTGTAACTTTTCTCCGGTGCTTTTGTATTGGACACTGTGCCCCATCTTAACAGTAAGTAATTACATGCCACAGCATCCAAACTAAATAAATGACGTTTCAAGTACCAGATCTGGGAATAGTTAATCCATTTCCCCTAGCTTGTGTCCACACACTTCTTTTGCCTTTAAAAACATACTTGTCCAAGTGAGTGAGAATAAAAGAAGTCATCTACTCACAGACCCGGAGGAACTCAGAATTCTCTTCAGAATCTGGGAATTTCTTTTTTGTTAGTGCTTTTAATGATTTACTTTAGTGCAACAGCAGACACTACCTCATAAATAAGATGTTAAAACAAAAAGTCCCTTTTAGACTTTGTTTTCCCCACACTCTGGTATTAGTTGACAGTGATCGATAGATAACCTTTCCACAGCAGGGCTGAGGACAACTGATAGCACTGATGCCTGTTGTTAGGACATTTCTTGTGTCACTGGCTGACAGCAGCATGGTCTTGGGTGGAAGAAGAACAAACGAGACCACAGCGCTCTAAGCAGCCCTGCAAAAGCCTGATTGTCCTCCGCATGCCCCATTACTTCTGCCCCAGGTGACCATCTGTACGCTTCCATCCTTGCCAGCTCAGTGCAACAGGGATGTTAGTTTTCCATTTATAGCATCTCTCAAAGCCTCTTGGGAGTGTTAGCTAAAATTATCCAAGGCATCCCAGATTTAGGCTTCGCTAAGTTTCTCCTTTCCAGTCTGAAGCTGGGGGTTGCTTTCTGACCTCCAAAGAGCTTGAGGTACGTACATACCTACATCCCACCAGAAAATGAGACCGAGGCATCAGTGTGACCATGGTACTTTCCATGCTTTTAGCCATTCTGTTTCAGTGTAAATGCTATTTAAAAATGTTTTAATGGCCACTGGATACTGATATGTGACTTGTGACAGAGGTAGTCTTTTATGCCATATTTCTTTCACACCTCGATGAACTGTTAATTATTCCTTGCAGTTCAGAGGACAGAGTTCACAAAATCATCTGGCAAAGTGTTTCTGAGACAAGGCACATGTCACGGGGTTACGGACCGTCTCTGCTAATGAAGGGCTGAGTGGCTTCTGGGTTTCCCCTGAAGAGATCAAATTACATACTCTTGCCTGAAAGGGGAATCAGAAGATTTCTTCCACTGGAGGAGAGAGTACAGCATGTTTTAGTTTTCTTATTTTAATATACATTTACACAGCTTCACAGGCACAGGAGTGACAGGATGAAGAACCAGAGCAAGTGAGGCTGCTTTTTAATGTAAAGTACAAATTTCCTTATTCCCTTAATGGAGTGCTCCTTAAATGTATGGCTTTTAGGGCTTTTGAAGGAAATAAGTTTGAAATAAGGTGAGGCTTTTCCAAGGTCTTATTAAACAAATTAATATTTCTTTAAGTCCAGTGCTGCAGTGAGTGGGCAAGCATTAGACATCACTACCAGAATAGTCAGGCTTCATTCAATTTTACTGTGACTCAACACACCTTTTGCATAATGGGAAGGTGTAAGGTAGTTGCGATAGTAGATAAATGTTTAATGGTGCCGTACTCTACAATTTAGAGCTTGGCCTATTCTAGGTTTTCATTCTGGAGTTGCAACACACTGGTGAAAATGGCAACATAAAATCTCCTAACAAGCTAATTTTCACAGTACGTTAAAATGCTTACACAAGTGAAAAGCATATTGATTCTCATGCCCGCCCTTTCCACTGTAACTGCTGCCATTTAAGGGTTTGATGAATTGCAAAGCTTTTGCTTTGATCTCCTTAATGGTCTCTAGAAAAGGTGGAGCAATAAAACAATTTATCAGCTGTATCTGTGAGAGAAAAGGAACCATGGGCAGTCTGTCATGCTGGAAGATGTTAAGTGGTGGGGTAAACAGGTGCTTAAATTTGGATTATAAACTTTTTACACTGAGGCCTCTTATTGTATTTCTAAGTCATCTGCCACCCTGGAGTTTATATTCTGATTTGCCTCTAGGCTGGTATTTTTCAGCCTGTTCTGTTTGAAGGACTTCCTTTCTAGGAGAAACCCTTGTCATCTGATGGGACAGGGGAAGGGTGACAAAATGTTATATACTCCCTGATAAAATGGGAAATATTGATAGTAAAAGATGAGGTCTCTTTTCATCTGCTGGCAAATAACAGCCAACTTTTAGGAATATCCATATGTCTTTTGGTTTGGTTTTTTTCCCTGTTATATGGACTATCACCAGTCACTGGACCACAGGTGAAAAAACTGCTCTAGTGACACCAAGTTACATATTTTAAATAGAAATAGGAATGATGACAAACCAACTGAGGAAACAGTGGATGAAAAAGGGAGATAAATTGTTTTACTGCCGCATTGCTCTTTTAGACTTGTGTAGAAATATCTCCACTAATATGGATTTTGTTTTTCTTTCTTTCCTTGTGACCAGTCTTCAAAGTTAGACCAGGCTGTATCAATATTTTCCACAAAGCTTATTTTCTGAGGTTACAGATCATGGTTTTTTCTTAGTAAATAATAAAATTCACCGGGCAGCTCTCCCCCCACACAAAGAGCGAATCTTTTGCTTTGCAGCATGTCTTCATCCAAACCCACTTAAGGAAAAAATCAAATAAGTGGAAGGGATACGGCTGATAGAACAGACTCTTAGTTTTGTATGCAAGCAGCCAAACAGGACTGCAGTGTTCTCAGCTCTCCCTTCCACAAACCGCTTATTAACACTGGAAGCGGGTATCGTTATGTACCTGTTTGAACTGACAGGATACAGGGGGCTGGCAGGGGGCTGACAAGAAAATGTTAATTGCTTGGAGGAGCCTGGGTAATGAAGGTTATGTCTCCACAAAGGCAGAGGAGGTGGCAGTACAACTGCTGTACTGGGAGACTGGTGCTTTCACAGACGCTGAAGTGATGGTGTGTCTTGGCCGGGCAGCTGGTGGGTTTGGCTGGATGGGGTTGCGATGATCCCAAAGAAGCCCAGTGGGGAGAGGGAAGGAGGTGGAGCAGGTGGATTACTCCTCCACTTTGTTTCTATTATTCTGGGTCTGTCCCAGCAAAACAGGTGCTGAGAAGGGCTGAATTGCAAAATAAAAGTATGAAAATATTCCTTTTCAAAGTATTAGTGTTTTATGATTTACTGACCATCTACTTTGGAAACTTTAACGAGGTTTTTCCACTAACCTTTACACTTCTTGAAGAACAAGAAAAGGAGGGAAATCAAGAAGGTGGAAACACTCTCTGTGTGTCTCTTTTAAGAACACTTTAACCAGCTTCTGTCATGAACTACCCAGCAGACCGCAAAAGTGTCAAGCAAAAATCTTTCACATCTATTAATTAAATTAAAATTAAATTTGCAAATGACATTTTTAAATTCTGGAAGCCATGGCCTCACCCAGAAAATTTTATTGTACAAATTCTTTTTCAAGTGCAAATATAGTACTCTGACCAAAACTACAGTCTTCCTGCACTAAAGAGTCAGCATTCCTCAGGAATGAAATTGAAAGTGAAAAGACATTTCAGGCAAAAGGGAGTAAAGGAATAAATATCTTAATAGGTTTTCTCTTGCTTGTCTTTTTATGAACAAAGACAATAAAATAAAAAACTCAAAATTTGTCAGTTACTATTAAAGTCCAAAAGAAAAGAAATATTATATGGATGGTATATCGGAAAACTCATTGTTGATACCGTTTAGCGAATTGATGAAATAAGGAGTACACTGTGAGTATATCAAAACCAATCCTTTTTTTGAAATTCCCAATCCAAATAATTTCCACAAAGGATGAGGTTTGTTAAAAAGAGGTTTTAAAAAGCAGGCTAGCTTTGACTTTTCCTTAAGTACCTCTTTAAGCCAGATACAGAAAACAAATGGCCAGTATCTACCTTCCCCCTTTCAGAACTAGTGGTTGTGCTTGTTCATCGGGGCCCTGCTCTGCACAGGCTTCTCTCTGTTTCTGCAAGGAGACCATCGCTGGCCCGGAAGCAACGTTCACTGGGGTGAACCCTCCTCACTCGTCTGTTCAGACAGCGTGGGGCTGTCCTGCCGCAGAGCAAAAACCAGGTGTATCTGCCTGGTGGGAAATGCAACGCCTTTGTTTGTCAGGTTGACATGACAAATTGGGATTATTGTACCTCCCTTAATATTCAATATCAGTTTAATGGTTGGACTAGATTATCTTAAATCTCTTTTCCAACCTAAACAATTCTACGATTCTATGATTCTATTTTTATCTTCTTAAAGTATTTTCTTTTCAAAGGACACGTGTGAAATGATGGAGGGCCTAAACGAATCATATGGAATGATACTATTGCTTCTGGATTGCATTTACATTTTATGAAATTCTTAAAAAAATAACTAGTAATAAATACTTAGACGTGGGAATACTTGCAGGGAAGTACTTATTGCTTGGTACTTCCAGGAAGGGCGAAGAAAGGACAGAACAATAGGAAAGGTGCATAAAAGCATTCCTGTTCTCAAAATCAGAGCTCTTCTTGGTGTCTCTCAAGATGGATACCCAGAAAATAGTCATTAAAAAAAAGTTCATTTTTCTGAAAAACAAAGCTACAAAAATCTCAGCCCATATACACACACGTGCCTTTTAAGAACACAGAAAATTCCTGCCTTCCGTGGTGTCTGTGTCATTAGTCCATCTTCCACCTCTGAAACTAGGCTTTTGCTCATGATGTTATTCACATTTTACCCTGAGGACCCATTTTGATGATATGCACTAATTGTTTCTCTTCACCGAATGTTTCACGGCAGGGAACAGTAAATTACTTTTATTTTGTTTGTGTGCTTGAATGACATGCTTACCAATATTTTTTTTGTGTGTGTGTGATATAGTTGATTGTGCTGCTTTTTGGTTCAGGGGAAGGGGTGACTTTGGTTTGGGGTGAAGGGAGGGCTACTAGGTGGGACTGGTAGGGAAAGGGATTTGGCCTGTTTTGAAGGTTCAAAAGTGAGGTAAAAAGAGGAACGCGATTCATTACTTTACCACATACTGTAATGACGGAAGGCCTGGGTTTCATGTTTTGCCTTGAAGAGTTCAGTGAAGGATACCTCAGTGACTTACAGATACTCCTAAAAGTGTATGGACCGTTTGTTTTATGTGGGAAGACCTACAACAAATAGGTGATGGTGGGTCCGGATACCTTATGTGCAATTTATGTGGTTTGTCAAAAGCTTTGTGACAAGACACAATCATCATAAGCATCCTTTTAACCCTTCTGGCCCTTCTGGCTCAAGGGAACTCCTTTACTTGTCTTGCTCACATCAGTTAATCAGACCTCATTCCATTTTATTTGTCCTTTTTCCTTAGAAAAAGATAGCGGTTTCTTATCTGACATTGAACCTTCGTCTGTACCTTTTTCCCTGAAGGAATCAGTAATGGCTCTACCTTGCTCTTCACACAGCTAGGATTTTGCATGCACATGCCATTTGTGACTACCTTATGGGAATGTGATATGACAACAATTAAATTTTAATCTGATCCCAGCCTGTACTAGTACAATAGCTGCTTTTTTTTAACCTAATTATGATATTCTGTAAAAGGATTTACTAGAAAAGAAAAGCTTTTAAACACTCCGTAAAATCCAGGGCTCTACTTCTCTACCTCCATAAACTCAGCTCCCTGTCTTCGAGAAAACTCATGCATCAATAACTCAGCTTTGCTCTTTTTATGTGTCTCTGGTCACACACAAGCAGTCTGACCCGGTCAGGATGATCAATCATACAATGTAATGAAAAATTCTAATACAGTAGTGGCCACAGCCCATGAACAGCCCCGAAGCTAAAAGTAGTTTACAAGCCTTCTGCATCACTTAATTCTCCAGAAGTTACCGGAAGTCAAAGTTTGGGAGAAGGTGAGGAAATGGAAAAACGAAATTATCTAAACACCCTGTTAACTACAGATTGTTTCTTCACTTTCACTCATGAGATCACTCAGTAGACTGGACAAAGGTGAAAAATTCACCTTTGGGAGTTTATATTTATGACAAAACTCATCCATGAGACACCTACTAGTACATAGCTTATTTCTCAATGATTTGGCTGCTATGGAGTCAATCTGTACACCTAGCCACATTAAAAAGAACAATTTATCTGATTAGTTTCTGGTTTTAGTGCAGTTGCCCTAGGCAAAGAGCAACTTCTCCATTTCCACTTTTTTCCATTCTCATGATACTTCCTGTAGCAGGATTACTTTTGAAATAGTAATAATGCTCTACTCATCTTCCAAGTTTTTAAGCAACATCTCTCCAAACAGGCAATATCTGGCTGCTTTCCTGAAACTGGACAGTGAAAAAGAAATCTTCCTGGGGCCGTGATTCCCAAGCAGGGTCCTGTTTTGTAAGCCTGTGAAGCCTTTGGACTCAGGCAGTGCTCTGTAGGGCAGGTTGTTTTCTTGGGTTAAAACAACACCTCAGCCGAGCTCGTTTGCTCTTCAGCAGCTTTGCTGTCTTTCAGATGGATTCAGTAGCTGTCTGAACATAATGGCAAGGTCTTTTTGGACAGCTGGGAGCATAGAGTTCATATTTGTTCGGGATGTACTGACAAAACGTCGTTTCAACATAAAAAGCTCACTTGTATAAGGACCTGGAAACAACCTTGTAGTTAACCTGGGTGCAGGGTCCTGTTGTCTGTCTAGAAAAACACACCTAAGGACTATCAGTCAAGGTTTTGTACAAAACACAAGTCATTAAAACTTTGGTCAAAGGTTTTTCTGCTGACTGAGACTGGTATCTAATATGAGGGGGAAATGTATGAGAATAGGAAATAGAGAGTGATCCAGATTCTTGCAATCAGTGTCTTCAGGATTTCAGTACTAGAGGATGTATTCAAGCCAGTGCTCTTAATATTCAACGATGGATATTCTCCATTTTGGCCCCTGCATGATCCTGTGGGAATGAGTTTCTGCAGTTTAATTAGGCACTTTGGGGAGTGTGTGCATGGGGGAAATATTGTGATTTGTTTTAAAGCTGTGGCCTGATGATTTCAGTTCTTGTTCTGTGAGAAACAATTCATAATCATTCGCTTTTCACCTTCTCCATGTCATTCACAGAGATATGCATACAGCAATTACAGCCTCCTCCTCCATATACAGTCGTCTCTCTTTCAAATGCAAGGCGGGGCAGGGGGGTGTTGGGTTTTTGGTTTTTTTTTTTTAACCCTGTCATCATGTCTGACTGCTTTAGGGAAACCTTTCACTGTAGTAAATCCACGGAATGACATCTTGCCCAGAGAAGAAGCGTTATCCACCCCTTGTGAAATGGGAACACCACTTCTGTTATGCCTGGTTATACCTAGGAGGATGTAAATTGCACATGACTTAAAGATGTGGGTGCCACTGGAAGCACACAGGGACATAACTCAGCTTTTTTCCTTAATTCCTCTTTCTCTACTGTTCTATTTTGATTTTTACCACTGCTGACTATCAAGCTGATGTTTTCATAGAGCTGACCACAGTGATTCCCCCCTCTCCCTCTGGAGTAGTAATTGCTTGTTTAGAGTTCATAATTATGCAAGTGAAGTTATTTTTTCTCAGGTACATCACTTCACATTTATTGACATAGAATTTTACTAACCGTTTTGTTGCTCACCAATGAAGTCTTGCTTTAATTTTTCACAACCAGCTTTAGTTTTCATTACCCTGCCTAATTTTATAACGTCAGCAAACATTTGTCAATTCACTAGCTGCCCACGCTTTCACATCTCTCAGGATGATATTACAAAGCACTGGTCTTACTGCATATCATTGTAGCATCCCACCCGTGACCTTGACCACTGTAAGGCTGGCCACTAGTCCTACCCTTCTTTCTCTACCTTCTAATCAGTTATTCATCAATGTCAAATTAGGTTCTTAAGATCCTTTGATGACGAACCTTGCCAAAAGCTCTTTAAAAATACAAGGATGTACCTTGACAAGATTATACCTCTCTCACAGTCACTGCTTTGTCTAAAGAGATTTGACAGGTTTGTGCAGCACGACTTCCCTTCACAAAGCCATACGGGCTATTCTGCCACAGAGAACAATTTTTTCATGCTTTCTCTAATTCCTTCCTTTATTGCCGAGTCTACTGATTTGCCCAGAACAGCTGTCAGATACACTGTACAAGTCACAGTAACAAGTATGGCAGTAGTAGTATTTTTCAACTATGGATTTTAAAGCATTTTGCAAGTCAGCCAGCACTCACTACAGATGAGGAAAATGGAGGGCAAAAAAGTTAAAAGAGTTACAAGGTTGTGCAGAAAGTAACTGGTGGAGGTGGATGTGGAAGCAAGGCTCCATTGTTCCCTATCTTGATCCTGCATTTTATTGTACTGTGGCTGAAGAGGGACCTTCCCAGCCCTTCAGAGCTACTACTCTGAGTTTTGGTAGCATGCCTAGAGAAAATACAGAAGTGCTTAGGTCTGGTACCTGCTCTGGGAGCAGTGTCTACCGCTCTTTTGCTTTTCTTTTAGATATTTACAGAGTGGCAGAACAGCTGAGGGGAGAAGGGACCTCTGGAGGTCATCTAGTCCAACCGCCCCCACTCAAGCAGAGACACCTAGAGCTGGCTACCCAGGCCTGTGTCCAGGCAGCTTTTGAGTATCTCCAAGGATGAAGACTCCACAATGCTCACTGCCTTTTTCTGCCAGCCATATGCCTCTTTGGTAAAACAATATGCAGCACAGTTTCCCCTCCCATAAAATTTCACTTTTTTGTCCAGGCATGGATTTCATGCCTGACTTGCTGCTAGTTCCTGTTGTTTCCACTGTCTGACTTCAACAAAACAAACTTAACTGCTTCATACTTTTGTCCTGAATGTCTCTTCCCACTACCAGGGGTACTGATGTTTCACTCATTTATCATCATAACTAATATATGAATGATAAAGTGATACATGAAGGTGACATGAACATTTTATATGAATAAGTTTAGAACAGCATGTTACCAAAAGTAGAAAGCTGCAAATAGACCTTGCGAAATAAATGCCTGTAAATCCTGTACTACCGTGATATCATATATTCAGGATATGTCAAAGTTCACAGTAAAACTGGAAACATTGTGCATTTTTAGAATATTTTACTGATATTTCTCATATGTTGTTTGTTGCCTAGCGTGCTTACCATGAGTTCAAATGTATAAAGTCCGAGAAGGAGAGATCAAATAATATTTAGAATTATCTTCTGTAAAACAACAAAAATTGGTTTTCCATAGGCTTCAGTGATTTGGTACCTGGAAAACCTAGAAGGAATACATTGCATATATCATTAGAAATACAGGAACCTTCCTCTATTTCTCCTACCTCCATGCTAACCAGAAGAATAAACATTATGGAAATTTCAGATGGCAGTTGTGAGAGGACAGAATACTTTCTGTCCTAAAATCAAGACTGTGAATTTTTTGAGGCTATTGAAGGTTCTTCCCATAAAAGGTCCTTCCTGTACCTTGTTTAGCTATCTCTTCTGACTTCACATATTTTAAACTGAAATGATTAAGTCACCTTTTTTTCCCCGTTTCTTCAGTTTCTTCACAGTTTTTATTCTGTGTTGCTGGTACAAGGAAAGAGGAACAACTTTCATCATGTTTTGTTTGTCTTAATTTTCAGCACAATGGAAAGAATATTAACTATCCAGAACCTTTGATGACAAAAAAATAAGGAAAATGATAGCTGTTTACATAAATAATGCTTATACACACAAATGCACCAGCCTTGTTGCAATAAAAAACTAAAATAAGTAATTTTTGTTTTGTTTCCTTGTCAGCTATGGAGTTGCAAAGTTTCTACTAAATCATTCTCAGGTCAACTCTTTACAGGGGTGGCTGCTCAGGAGCCCTCAGGGGGTCTCAGCAGGCCGCCCCAGCAAGGGCTGCTGCCCCCCCAGTCAAGATGGCCTGGGCAGGCAGGGCAGAGCTGAGACAGAAGCATGGAGGACCAAGGAACACTACCCTCCAGACCTCAGCTTACCCTGGAAAACTGCTTATAACAGAGTCCTGACCAAGGAGTCCTCCTGGGCGATATTTAAGAAGTTTCTTGCATGTTTTTTTGTCTTGACTGTTAAACCTGTTGGATCACGTGTGTAGGTTTGGTAATTTAGCATGAATCTATTTACTTTGCTAGTTCTGCATCTCTTCACCTCTGCAGCAACTTTTACCCATTTCTTGTCCAAGGCGACGTCACGTGTATGCTTCTACTTCAGAAACTAAAGTGGGTTGATTTTTTATATGGACTTGAGAGATTTGAGTTTCCAACACAGGAGCTCTTTCACATCATAAAACAAGAAAAAATGTGGAGGTGGCTGACAGAAAGTCTAGCTGACAAAGCGTAAGAGAGAAATGAAAGGAAAAAGAACCAAATGTACCCACGATCAGGGGGTACGCAAATCCCAGGTTTCATCAGGGAAGTTTGTTAAGGAACAGATTTAGACCCCATGGAAGGCAATGGAAAGACTCCTACAGACTTCTGTGGGCTTTTGGTCAGGTTTTAAACCCTTAAACTCTCAGTATCCTGTCAAGTCCCCTGTCACATCAAAATGTACTGAAAAATCTATCAGAAGAGTGGAAAATAGTTCAAAGGAAGTATGCACAGAACCCCATAGGAAAAAGTGTGTTATAAATGTGAATGCTCAATTTGATTTACTCCTCTCTTTGATATTAGGAATATACTGTAGCTGAAAACAGCTGTTAGCATACTCAAATATGGAAAAAACACCATTAGTGGTCTCCTCGTCCTTGGGCTGCTAGAATGTATCACATCAAGGATCTCTGTTAGTCATACAGGTAGGGATTCACTATCCTCTTTGTGCATAAGATGGAGCATAAAAAGCCATTATGTTGGTTTGCTTTTCTTTCTCCTAAAGAAAGGGGTCTTAATTTAGAAGGTTAAGATTGGAAGGAAAAGCTGTAATATAGAGATAAATTTCAGAGGTCGGATTCCTCTACCTTAGGGACTTAAATATGTCAAAAAAAGCACTTAAATATGGAAGATCTCCTAGTTCATTTGCATTGTTTGGACATATTCTCATGGATTTTATTAAAGGCCATGGCATTCCTCACTAGCTGTGCACAGGAAGGTGTATAGTACACAGCAGTTTACACACGATACAGGATGTGGAGATGGAAATTATGATGGAAGAGATTCCTACCACCATATAAACAAACAGAAAAACGTACCAGAAAGTCAGTAAAACAATGCATTATACTGAATAGACATCCATCTTTCATATTTTTACAAATAAATACTAAAGAAATGGGAGAATCTTGCGTGCAAACAGTACGCTGTCTATCACAGGAAAACTCTTTTGAATGAAGTTATCACAGAAAGCTATCGGAGAGAACATCTCTCTTCTTTGGAAAGGCTATCCTGCAAGAAGAGATTAAAGGCATCTGTGCATTTAGCCCGGCAAGATGAAAGATGGGAGGGAATATGCTTGTTGTTCATGGATCCATGAGGGAGGGAAAAGGACTGCTTAAAGTCACATTTGCAGACAGGTGGATAAATTCTGTGTGGGAATTAGCAGTCTGCAGCACTCCTTCTCTGGAGCAGCTTTGCAATGGCACTGCCTGACTGGTTTTCAGGTGCAATTTGATCAAGTTAAAAGGCAGCTATTTGGTGGGACTGACAGACACAAATGGTCTTCTCTACCCCAGTGTTCAAAGCATTCATCCGGGCTTGCAAAATTACCTGGGCTTCACAGAATGACTATAAGTAAGTTTCCCCAACCCCTCTTCTGAAAAGTCCTCTCTCAAATCCATGTTGTGCTGCAAGTCGACTACTGCTGCATGTGAACATTGCTGATTTAAATTATTTTTTAACTGATTTCAATATTTTTCATTTTATGTGCTCAGAGATAACAGTTATTGAAAAATCTAATAGATTGGAAGTCTATGATTTGGGATAAGTCCAGTCTATATGAAAGCTCATGTTTGTCTATGAAGAGCTCTTATATGTGGTGCTAAATAATAGTAATTTTGGAAAGAATTAAATTTATGAGTATTTCCCAAAGATAGCTATATTCTCCAGTAATTCAAAACTGTCAAATAACTTTTAGTTGCTGCTACCATACAAAGTAGCATTAGTGATTCATTGCTATAATTCCTGATTTCCATAAAAAACATAATATATGAGTCTCATTAAAGTTCTTGACTATTTTGGAGGGAAAAGTATCAATTCCGTCAGGAAGAAAGATATTCCGTTTCAAAGTTTCATGACTTGCCAAAAATCTTTCTTCACTTCTCTAAATAAAAGGGATTATTTAAATTTCACGGCAGAGTGATGCAACACAAAACATGTTAGGAATAGCTGACATTGTTGGGAGGGGCAATGTATGGTGAACACTGCTATCAGTTGATCAAAGTGCCTGCAACATTTCTAAGATACCAGAGGTGCTCTTTAAGAGTAGCTGGTTTATGTGCATAATGCAAGTAAATAATTGAGGTTTTCAATGAAAATATTTGAGAAACTCCATACAAAAGGGGGAAAAAGTAGTGATAAGGCATATGTAAACAAAATAAGCTCTTTCAATGAGGAGATCCTTGTTCTTGTGAATAGCCAAATGTTCTTGTGATACAAAGAACTCAGAACAATGACAATAAACATGAAATATAACAATCTGAGCAACTTAAAATCTGTGCAAACAGGAAAGGAGATTAAGGCTGGCTGAACAGCAGCCTTCTTTCAACTCCACAGGTCTCAGAAGGCTCAGCAAGACCAAAGCTTTCAGACAAATGAATCATGATGAGATTCCGACTCAGAATCAGTGACTCTGTGCCTTGTGTACCACAGGTTTCCTGAAGGTGGAACTCACAGAGGAATGCTTTGTTTTAGAAACTGGCCTGGGCAGAGGGCAGCACACAGACACCCAGACACATGCATATATATCTATGTACATATATATATACTTATATACATGCATATATATCTATGTACATATATATATACCTATATACATGCATAATATATATGTATATATAGCTGCCACAGCTTCGGCAACCTGGCTTTACAGGAAGAGAAATCAAAGATTTGTTTCAGAATTGTTTGGTCCTTGGAAATAGGAACACGTGAAATTGGTTAGTTATTGTTAGCAAGGTTTCGGAACCATCCTGCAAAACCTTAACTAAATTGTTTTGAGTAATGGCTTATGCATAGCCGTTGCCAAGATAACCATGTTTTGTGAACCCATTGCTGATGTCCGGTTGCACCCCAAATTGCTCAGCTCCACAGAGTGCTCCTGCAAGTATCATGTGGAGAAGTTGAATGCCTCATTCTGTTATAAAATCTTCTTTTCTTCCTTTCTATAGAGGATATATGAGGCCTTTTGGGTTTCTATCAACAGCTCATTGGTGCCACAGGAGACTAATAATCTCTATCAAGTAGTCTGAAGTAGAGAAGAATTTTCCTTCCTTTGCTAGAGCCTGTAGCCTTAATTTTCAAAGCTGCTGGTGTGACTTTTTTTTCAAAGTAGGCAAACTAGTTAGAATTATAATTTATCTTTCTCCTGGTCAAACTTGAACCAAGCAAGAACTTCAGAAAATCTTTAAAGAAAGTTTTTTTCAAGTATATCAAGCTCGGTTGCTAAGATTTGCAAGGTTTGGCTGGACAAAGAAAGAGTCTTCACTCATCCTCAGATTTATCAGATGGAGTGTTTGTGCATGAGAAATGCTTTAACCTCCCCCTCTAATGGCCACAAACGTGTAAAATGGCTTATTCCCTCTGTGTCTTCAAAATATCTGTACTTCAGAGAAGTCAAGAAAAAACTCCATGTAAATAATTTATGGAAGAATAATTAAAACTGCAGTTCTTCCCTCCTATGAAAATACTGACATATCAATTTTTAAACAAAAGTTATGTGTAAACAGGCATAGCACTGAATGAAGTGGTGGGTACACATTACAAATCAAACGGAATGGGGACGGTTCTGCAAACCTAGGTACCTAGCCCTTAAATCCCTTTCAGGCTTCCTAAATAAGAAGTAGAACATTCAATGGAGAGTGCAGTCATTTTAAAAGTAGGATTTAATGCATAACTTTCAAGCAATTGCTTTTTTGAAACCGTATCTTGAATATTCAAGGGCATTTTTCTCTGCAGAGCAGCTTTTAAAAGGATTGGTATGCCAGACACACTTCATGTTGTCCTTATCTTTATTTAAACAAATTCCCAGACTTGGTGCTCTGAAGTATCAAACTAAAATCTTCTGAGCTGAGCCATGCCACAAAAAGAGCTGTTTGTACATACAAATAGCATCAATTGTAGCAAGCACAACAGAAAACATAGCCCACTAGTAAATATATTCAACTATAAAGTACAAATTTTCGGCTAAGGGGCTCTGCATCTGGGAATGTTTTGTTCAGAAGAGTTGAGTTTAATTAACATTAACTAAACAAATAAATCCTGTAAAGAAAATCAATTTGATAGTGTGCTCATATTTGGGGAAAAAAAAAAAGAGACAACCTTTTTGAATATAATTAGATCCTACTCATCAATATGGTCACTAATTAATAAGCTAGACTTTGATGTGATGAGGAGCCATAAAACGACTTCTGGAGCACTTGGCAACATCTTGAAACTCCAATGAGCCAAACAGGGAATTATTTAGGTGCTTAGCTTTAGGCTTCTTTGGTTAAAAGCTTAAGGAAAAAAATATTGAACATATACTGATCAACGCTGTAAGTAGGAGATTGAAGAGCTTAAACTCAAATCTTAGCTAAAAAGTCCTCTACCATTTCAATGTAAACCTGCAGTAATTAATTTTCAAATTACATTTTATGTTTTAAAGGTTCCTTTCCAAGACTTCTTTTGACCGTCATACCATCAGTAGGAAATAGTACAACTAACAGCAACCAATACAGGATAGCTTGAATTCTAGATTTTGTGTTCCGTAGCGACTAAAACATACAGACTTTGATCAACAGACTGATATTAGTGGAAAAAGTCCCATTGGTTTCAGTGGATTTTGGAACTACCTCACAGTAACTTTTGTTCCTCTTTTCGTTCAAACTAAATCAGAGTGATGCTTGTGATTGCCTGTCAGTGGCACCGGCTGGATCACGTATTCCTGTATGTGGAGGAATACTGGATCACACCATTGCCGAGTTCAGACCCACATCTACTTTCTAAAGAGAAGGGAAAAAAGAAGAATAAAAGGCAAGGCAAGGCAAGCTGACTGAATGTACAATTAAATGCTTGTTTTAAACCAGTGGTTCTAGATAATTAGGTCTGCAGATCAGTGATATACTGTCACCATAATAACCATAGTGGACTATAAAATGTATTTAATTGGTCCTCTTTATCTGGTACTCTGCAGGACAGCTTGAGTGTTGAAAGTCATTTGCTGGTCCTGAAGCTTCAGAGACAGTGGACTAAATACTTGAAAACGTATTTTAAGTTTACCAACTTGGACTTAACAACAGGTATTTCACCTACCTGTATCTTTACTGCTTTTCTGGACAGAAATGAAGAGATAGATCTGGAAAGCACACTATAGACCACCCAGCATGTGAACTCATCAGGGACCAAGCTTGTCAGGTAGTTTTGAGCACTTAAAGAAAGAAAAATGTATAGTGAGAGTAAAGATACCCAAGGCTACCCAGGTGTTACTGCAGATAATATTATGAATCATTAAACCATAATGGCGTATGAAAATATTTGATGATGGCAATGAATCCACCAAAAAAAAGGCATTAAATTATTTTAGCCTTGCAGTGTCCTTTAGTGTTTCATCACCAAGTCCTGTTTCGTCTTCTTTTTTCTCCACTTGTCAGGATGAGATAAACATTGAATCTTCCCTTTATGTACCCTGGAAAAAGCTGCACTTTCTTGTCTGACACACACAATACATTTTATGGCTTATAGTTGTTGTATAAGGAGCAAATTATTACCATATTTAAGCAGATGTCAGCAGCTATTATGCTGTGAAGATTCTCCTGGAAATGCTGGATGAGCCATTTAATGCTTTCTAGGAAGAAGACAATTATGCAAGACATACAACAATGAAAGCACCAAAAATAGTTTTGTTTCAGATTCAAATGTTAATGTTCAGTTGTTTACCAAATTCCAATCAAAATAGGGGCCTTCCTGTGCTATGTTTTGTACAAATAGCTAGCAAGTAACAGCCTTTGACTGAAAGAGCTCAGTAGGATTAAAAAAAGGAACTTCTTTTTTCACTTTCTAACACAGAAAACATGGAGTCACTATGTGGAGTGATCAAACCTGCATAAGAAGTGTGTAACAAAGTCAAAGGTGGAATTTGAGTCTTGGTCTAGGATTTTAACCATGAGGCTCACCTCATGGTTGAACTGAGAAACTGAATGGTGCAAAGTCAAAGAAGTCTCTCTGAAATGGTTGTGGTTTTTTTTTAAATTTGGTGCTGAAATCTTCTTCTTCCTCTTCCTCCTCCTCTTCTCCTCTTCCTCCTCTTCCTCCTCCTCCTCCTTATTCTTCTTCTTCTTCTTCATCGTCATAACAACAACAACAAAACAACAACAACTTGGCAAAAACTAACAGAAGTTAAAAAAAAAATCAGAAGTCCTCCAAAAACCAAGGCTATGGTATTTTTGATATAAATATAGTAACAGAAAAAAGATTTACAAAATTCAACAGCAAAGTTAAAATCAAGAAACTTATACAAAAGTCAATCTGTGGACTGTTTCAGGCATACTCATCTGTCTATAGTTTGAGTATTTAAGTCACTATGTTAAAGTGGAAGGCTGAGGCGGAGGGAAACAGTTTATTTTTCACACAAACTAATAAAATCTTCAGAATTATTTGATTCATGTGTAATTTCAGGAACACCTTAATGTGGTCAGCATGCTAGAAACAGAAGATGCAGTCTTGTTTCCACAGAGGCCAGTGGGTAGTTTTCCCATTGGCTTCAAAGGCAGCAGCACTGAGCAGTAGGTTATTGCAGAAGATGAAGCAAAGCAAGATGCTGCTTTACGAAAATAAAATGTGTTTTTTTGTGCCAATGCCAGTGCCAAAACCAAAGCCAATGCCAATGCCAATGCTGCTACTATATTGATCTGAACTTAATTATATCCCCTACAGTCTGATTCAAATTCAGCTTAAAAATTAAATAGCGTATAGACAAATTCTTCCAACACAACAGGGTCAATAGATTCATCACAAGTGATCTTGCTTCTTTGAATATCAACTACTTGAAATTACTTTCGTATTCTCCACTAAGGCAATGTTCGTCCCAGCAAAAAATATTGAAACAACAATTATGAAACCCAAGAGTCCACCTTTCTTTGCAACACATTCTTCCTGATGATGACTGATTTTCCTTGGGACTCTGTTGTTCTGTACCGCCCAGCACGCAGCATGAGTCAAAAACCTTCAACATTGGAGCTGACTGTAGATCAGTGGATTTATAGAAGCAAAACCTGCAGCAATCTATCAAAAAAATTTCCTTTTCTGAGGTTCTAGGCATTAAAGCCATGACATTTTAGTGCAATGCTCTGAGTCAGAGTTAGCTGTCATGCCACAAACAAGAAAAAACTGATGACTTGTTGGAGAAAGTCTATGATATATCTGTATGCTCCCCTTTGGAGACCAGGCGAGAGCTGCAAAATGAGGCAGACCTTGCCCCATGTAGTTTATATTCTAAACTAAACTTCACAAACTAAACTTCACACAAAGTATTCTTTTACTACTGGGAAGAATAAGCACACGTAGTAAGATGTTTGTACTACAACATTGCTGTTGCAGTCATTGGTGTTTGATACAACTGGCCATATCTAACCCCAAGTTTGTTGTTGTCCCCATGCACTGCTGTTGCAAGCTGGCAAACCCAGTCTTCCCATCTCCTGAATAAATAGCACCCCTCCAAATAACACAAACCTTCACCTGTACGCAAGGATGCTGTATCCTAGGAACTTTCTTATCAATTCAGAAAAATGCCACCTAACCTGTCTCCCATTTCTGTGGCCTTTTTAAGACTCTTCCCTCTGTTACTAGCTGGAGCTGGAGCACTGCAGGCAGGACAGCAGCCTTTTTGGCGCTCTCTTAGCCCACAGAGCATCTCTCCCCTGTACGGACAGAGCATGTGGAAGGGAGAATTTCCAGAGACAGCTTTATAAGTGTCTTTTTCTGACAAACGAGGTTTAGTTTGTGACTTGACTAGGAGACCCTGGGTGCTTCCAGATCCCCAGGTCACAGTGCATGTTGCAGCTCTGTCCAGGCAACCGAGAGAGCAGAGGCTCAGAAACGTGTCATCCTTCTTTCTGCCCCTGTGCACCCCAGGTCTGCTCCTTTGCACCTTGATTTCTGCAGAAATCAAACCTGGACAGGCCCAGGAGCTATGGAGCACTCCAATTTTATATATGATGCTGGCGATCAAGGGAGATGAACCCTGCAGTGTGACTCTGCACATTACCATAGAAATTACTTCCGTATATTCTGGTACTAAAGATATTTTGGTGGTTTTTAGGACTTCTGTCTCCTTTAAATGTTGTCTTGCACATGTGCCTGGACGTGTCTTCCCTATGCACTTAGGCACCTAGGTCTTAAAAAATAGTCTTTTGAGGAAGTTTGTTAAACTCAGTTTCACTTGCCTTTTACATTACCGTGAAGTTTACCCAAAGAAGTTTCCATTATGTTCTCTTAAATTGTTTCCAATTTCCCCAAAGCTAATGCTGCATTTGCTGCCAAGAAAAGCAGAGACATCTTTGCCAAATGCTAATACTGTGGATTAAGAGAAGATCCCACTGTTTTCTCTTCCTCTTTTGAAATACCTGCAGTCTCCAAATCCATTTGATCAAAAAAACCCAACCCCTATATCATGTATTTTATTTTTTTATTATAGAATGGTAAAGAATAATAGTAGAGAATGGTTAGAGAAGTAAAATCTGTATTTGAAATCTCCTTTGAAGATATCATATCCAGCAGCAGAGCACTTCTGTATGTTACAACGGGGCATGGTTCAACACCAGCCTACTCTGTTTTCTGCACAGCTGAAAGCATTTTCTAACATGCATTCTGACATACCCAATGCATCTCAGCAGAGACAATTAAGGGTGGTGTTATGTATCAGCCTTAACTCAAGATCACTAACTCAGTAACCTACCTCAGTAACTCAATCTTCTCTCGTTTACAGTTACTCATTTTCACTTATTTGTTAAGTGAACTTAGCTCTCGCTTACTCGTTACACTCATTTTCAGCATGATTTCACTGACTTAATTTCTAATGTATGTGTCCTAATTGTGTTGGCAGCTCAATATGGTGGTTCAGAAAGTGCCTGTGCTCATCTTAAGAACATTCTCTCTCCATAAATTCAATATTGCAGTTCGCTTAGTCAATACCTAGATAATTTTAAATCCCTCCCTTGATCAATGTGCTGGCCTTTTTATAGACTCCTTAGTTCACTTTTTTTTTTCCCCCAGGAGGTGTAAAGCAATAGCTGACTCTTCTCTCTGCTTTGTTTATTCTTAGTGTCAGTGCAGGTAGGCTCTATGTCAGCCAAAGAGATACTTTCAAGGTACCCTAAACAGTCCTCAAAGAAATACTTTGCTGTAAATGCAATTTGCAAACTTCATTCCATCTCTTGTTAGATTTGTGTCTACATTAACAGAAAATACAAGCTATTTTAAAATCTAGAAATAATCATGTTTCCAAAATCTGTATATACACAGCAAATATGTAGGAGAACTAATGGTTTAGGTTTCAGATATATTTAGGGAATCTCAATCTACAGCCAGATGACATAACCCCACCAGATTTTAAGCAAACATGAGGGAAGTTGTACTATTTACAAAAATCCCTAAGATGTTGCTAGAGGAGAGAGTGTTTCTCTCAGTGAATCTGTAACAAGCTCCATGACAAACTCCAAGATGCCCAGTGAGACTTCTAGCTCATATGTTCAGCTGTCAGCCAGACCTTTGCCTTGAGCCAGCTTTTTTTTTTAAGAGATTGGCAAGATTTAATAAGCTGTGCACAATACTTCGCATTGTTTTCCATCAGTCCTTTCATGCAGCACACTCACCAAGCGCTGGCTGCCTCCAGTGATTGCCAGCCTCCCGGGGAAGCTGGTGGTATTGGCAGAAAGCTCTTCAATGGGACAGGAAGGTTTATGCAAGTTAAAGGAAGGTTCACAGCATGGTGCCTCTTGTTTCTGCAGCCACACTGCATCACACTGCCATTTTTTCAACACTAATTCCTTTTGGTTGATTGCTAAGGGGGGAAGATACATTGGCAGATGACATTAGCTTAAGGATGGCTATTTTTCTTGGGAATCCAGAACGGGTTGATGACACAGTTGTCTTTGCTGATTTTCTTAAAAAAAGAAAAAAAAAAAGCATATTGCTCTGGTTTCTAAATGAGAAAGTATTAAGCATCTTAACTGCCTAATGCACAGATGATAACTTCAGATTGTAATCTCTTGTGCGTTAATTTACACAAATATGATATAGTTGACCAAGGATGAAATATCAAATCATCATGAATGGTCACGATGGTGCTGTTTAAATGCTATGCATACTTCTACAGGATCAGTTATTACTAAACACTAAGTAGTTAGCCCCTTTTTGACAAGTCACAGGAACAGGATTTGGACAAGGTCTATTTCCTCCTCACTTTGTTTATTAATTAGACCTTGCTTACCACACACTAATTTTTGCCCATTGATCTCACACTTCTCTTATTTTTGTTCACCGCAGTGCTTGGACTGCATCAGTTGTTCTTTTTTTTTGATTAATTTAATCTCCCCATCTTTAACTTTGGATCATTAACAAAGCAATTTAAGCAACTTTAGCTGGCTTCTGTTAGTTTGGATAGCTTCAAACACAAGCCTTGTAGATGATGTGAACAGATAAGATTTTTTTTTCAAGCAGCCTTTTGACACTGCTCCATGAGAAATGAGATTTTATTGTCCCAACTGGGATGGATAAGGTCACTCAGCCATTACTTGTTGCCACAGTAATCTAAGGCCTCTCTTAAGAAGACAGAAAAGAAGCTTGGTCCAGACTATTGTGAAGGTGTTAGGACTATTGCCCCATTTTACTAATGCACAGAAGAGATAACGTCCCTGTTACCTCTTCTCCTAGTTAAGGTTAGGTCTCAAGTGAGATCCATTCTTCTAAAATGTTCCCAAGTCTATCCATTTGTTCCCAATGACATCCAAGGATACATTTGATATCTGCTTTTTACCTTCAATTTGGAAGTAAGTATCAGGATCTTTGAAAGCTGGCTATATATTCATACAAATGATTCCCACAGAATTTCATATTTCCTAGATTTAGAAATTCTGGTAAGCCTGGGTTTTTTCATTTTCACTTATAGTAGCATTTAGGCCTTGGCAGGAGGGCAGGTATATGATGGGATTGAATATGCTGAGATATATTTCAGTCACGATAGAAATAGCATATGTCCTGGTTTGAGAGATGTAGGATTAATTTCTCTTTCAGTAATTTTTCTTTTCAGTAAGGTCTATTCTTGCTAGGGAAAATTGCATTTTTAGAAGACTCTAGTGTTTGAATTTGTGCATTTACTTTATAGCCAACTATGGTGTGTGGGTTTCAAGGTCTCAGTGGTTTTGTGCTAGCCAGGTGTGGGGACAAGGAGAAGCAAGATCCGGGCACTTGACCCAAGCTGGCCAACAGAATTATTTTATGCCATGAATGTCACATTCAATATAAATTAGAAAGTTTGCTGTAAAGCACTCTCTCTCCCTTAATGGCTGTGATCCTGAGAACTTCTTGCCCTGGTGCCACACCTCTGAGGCCTTGCCTTCCTCCCGAAGCCGTAGCGCTTGCAGTGTCCGACATTTACTGTCCACTGCTGGGAGTGCACAGCTTCCTACTGATATAGTTGACTGAGTATAATCCTTGCATATTTTATATTGGTATCAGGATCAATATTGGTTCTTTAGTATTATTAATGTTAATTACCTAGTCTCATTCTATTAAATCTGTTTATATTTCAACCCTCGGGTTTCCTTGTTTTTTCCCGATTCCCCTTCCTGGGTGGGGAGAGGTCATTGGGTGATAGAATAATTGTCTAATTGACAATAAATTGTTGTGGGTTCTTCAAACCATAACAGCATGTCAAGAGGGAATGGGAAAATGACAAGCCTTGCCCCATCTGGAACTAGTTTTGGGTTCCGCTTTGTACTACTCCCACTTGGCACTGTTGGGTTCTTTTACAACTAGATCTGTTTATCATCTTCAGCAGTAGTTCCTCAGCACAGTCATTCATGGCATCCTAATTCTCCACTTCTCATGAGAGTCACCTCTGACATGCAGATGCACTCTTTCCAGAAAGTTCAGCTGCCTGCTTGCTTTCTTTTTTTTTTTTTTAATTGGCCACAATGGAGGGGAGGATATAGAGACTGCTTTTTTGAGACTTTTGCTGCCCACCTGGTTCTGAGTTAAACAGGAGGTGTTGATTTAGCACGTGTAGTCCCACATCGTTGGAGTCCAGGCTTCTTTCTCTGTAAACCACGCAAAAAATTAAGATTGGCTGAGGTATTTTTGTGAATAATCCCTCACATTGTATGACCAGAGAGAGCAGAGACCGGAAGGGCTCAGGGGAGGCCACCCTCCATTGGAATTTGATCCCTTCGTTGTTTTGTCCAAGCCAGAGTCTTCTGACCTTTGGGGCACATTATAAATCTCCGCTATTCATTCAGGCTCTTGCTATGGAGCATTCACTGTGGAGAGTGCAGTGGACTCTGCAGTTTCGATGAAGTTATTCAACCTTCTTTAATTTTTCATATGCGTGCATAAAGCGCATTGCATGAAATACCCTGGTAATACTATACAAACAAATTCTGATTATGTAAAAGATGAAAATGGGTTTGATTTTATCCCCATGTGCACAATTCAGAGCAACACAGCTAGGTACACAATTTAAAAGCACCTAATTAGCATATAGGGTGGCATTGCTAGTTTTTGCCGCAAGGGATGTTTTCCTACTTTTCTGTCTGTGTTAAGAGAGGTTCTCTCTGATGGTGGTAACCAGGGGAAGCATAGTTCCACATGTGTTGTGCAAAAGACCCATCTGAAAGTTTTCCTCTCCTTTTGCTTGTGATGCCTTAAAAAAACCAGGCTACTTGTGCAGCTGTTCATACTTGGGTGACAGATCAAGGGACATCTTGCAGCTCCTCATACAGTGAGTAGGGAGGGCAGATTTCAGACCATGAAAGATGGAGCTGCCAGTGCGGTGCGTCAGGAAGCAGTATCCGTTGCTTTATGGCACTGGGGTGAGGGTGAGAATGGAAGTTATGATATGGTGGCGGGTCAACAGTTTGAAGTAAGATGGTGTCAGAACACTCTGTAACCATACCAGAAGAAGTTAAATAAAAGTGGATGTGGGGATTTTTTTTGTCTAATCATGTCTGCAACATCCAATTCAATAGGTATTTGACTGGGTAGATTTGTATTTCTAACAGGCTTAAGTCTGGATGGCACTTTAGTTTCTGTTCTGCAATTTTGAGTCCATGTCTCAGTGCTCACCCTCCTTGCACTTCTTTTCTTCCTCTGCCTCCCTGTCTCTCTTAAGCACACACTCACAATCATGCGTGCATGCAGAGCTAGAAGCTCTGTGAATTTAAGTCTTGGTTTGTTTTTTTCTTTCCAGATTCCTCTGTATATTGTTATTACACTAGAAAAGCAGCTATGTTATGACTTGTGTTGTTTTGCTCCATTCTTGTGTTTGTAAAAAGGGGCTGATGGAAACTACACTGAAAGCTGAAAGGAAGAATGCACTCTGTTGTATTATAACAAGTAGTTAAAGGCCACCTGCGGGCTTACAACAGCTGGAATGAGTATAAAATACTATTAAAATTAGGGCTTTATATAATTCATGAAAGCTACCTCTGCGACACCTGATAGAGTTACCTCGTTATGGCCCAGTTCTGCTGTGTTTCTTGTTACTGACCTTAGTCCATAGTGCCCCACTGAAGACCAGAGAGACAATTCTTAGATGGAGGTATTGCTGAAGCAGGTAACAACCAGTATGTCCCTGTACTGACAAATTAAAATTTTTAGGGACACGGTATGCTGAGGTTGTTCATGCTTTTTGTAGGTTCATGGAATAATCTAAATTTAATAAATGGAGCAGTTAATCAATAGCTACTGCAGTGACTTTGCAGGCAGTGTATCACTTCAGCAAACACATTTTGTCACAGCAGGAGTTCATGGAAGGTATTATCAGTGAAACCAACCAGCAAGGAGTTTGAATAGTTTAATCTTGAGGTAACAAAAGCATGAATAACCATTTTAGGCTCTGGATCAGATACAACAGGCTGCAGAATGGTGATATTCTTTAAGCGCACCCAACAGGATTTGGATTAAACCCAGGAAATAAAACAAAACCTTAGGCAAATTACTATTAAAATACAGACAACATCAAAGGCAATAGGAAGGAAATAAAAAGATTGAAAGAACTGTTTTGGTGCAAGGATAATTTATTTTCATTTTATCAACCTTTGTGCATAAAAAGATTTTTTAGTTTCCAGGAGTGCACATTTGATAGCCATGATTATGTTAATGTCAAAATGACATTCCATGTTTTTCTTTTCCATTGATCCTAATTACCTTCTGTTAGTTGAACAATTAGATGTTTCTCCATTACTGAGTCCAGGTTTTCTTTTGTTTTTTCTTTTTCGTCCTTCTCAAAAGCCCTCTTGACATTAGGGGAAGGGAAAGAGAGATGTTATCCCTCTCCTGCCACATAAGTTAGAAGGCAACCAGGAAAGTAGAAACACGTGAGCTCTTTACTGGCCAGGTGATTGTACATTTCATGTACAAATACAACTTTCTTATGCAGTTAAGGCAGCAGAACCTCCTTCTCCCACTCTGCAAAAATTGAAAAGATGAAATCTGTTGTCCACGGTGATCAGTGGCCAAATTCCCATTGTCTTAGGAAGAACCTCACCTCACTCAATTTTGTTGAATTTAAATTGGTCACTGTGGTAATTATTGAAGCACTTAAAGCTATAAAAGCCATGTAAAGTTTTGCCAGCTCCCTGATTTTTAATGAAGTGTGCATGCACATTTGTGAGGACAGACTTAGGCTCACTGACTGTTCAGTGGCAGCTGCCTTTGGGTACCAGCCCAAGAGTTTCTCCAGTCCTCTCATTGGCAGGCAGGTAGCACCATTAGGGTATTTTGTGGGAAAGGTTTGGTCTTGGCATACAGAGCTCCAGACCAAGGGCCAGGGACAGTGCGGTGTATCTCTGGCTCTACCGCTGAGCAGCTCTTACAGAGATGGAAACACGTCACGTTGCTGGGATCCTATTCCCTCCCTCTTTCCACACCATCAGTGCCCTGTCCTCTGAATTTAGGGTAACAGATCTTCAAGACGTGAACCACCTTTCTTTAAATCTCTTCAGTTCCTGGCGCAAATGAGACTCAGGTAGTCATGTAATCCTTTAATTGACACTGTGAAACAAATAATTCATAAGATAAACCCACTTTCAGTTTAAGCAGTCCAGTAAGCTGTGACACTCTCTTTCCTAAAGAAAGGCAGCTCAGTAATGCATTGAAAGTTTCTCATGAGCCAGGCTCCAGCTTTGTTACACATCCACACAGAAGAACCTAATTAAGGGCTTTATACAAGAGACGAATAATTTCTCATTAAGTTAGGGAAAATGCAGTATCAGTTATAATTGGGGAAATCCACATGAAGGTATCTGCAGTTGTTACCTATCGTTAAAGATGCCAACATCAAAGTTTTTGTTACAAACCCACTTATTTTATATTTTCGTTTAAATACCCACTGGGGTTTTTGCTAAATGCTGACTGTCAGAACAAAGGGTCAAAGCTTAGTGCATATGCATAAATATGCTACTCTAGTACCTTTTATTTATTTTGGTATGCAGCTACCTTCTTCCATCTGTCTCACATCTGCTGCTCAACAAAACAAATAAGTGGCAAATCAAAACAGGGAATCCCCTTTTTCACGCTGCTGCCAGTATGTCCTCATCTAACTTCTAGTGAGGAAATAGGAAGATTCTTTTATTGATTTTCTGTTGGAATTTTTTGAGCAGAGGAAACATGCTGAATTCATTAGCATGTGTTTACTGACACCAGAGTTAAGTTCTGGGAACTGTCATCTACATCATCCCTTAAATCCATTTCCTAAGCAAATTTTAGCTTTGAATGTCTCTGAAAAAAAGAGACATTAAGCCCCCTCCATTTTTTCCATGGTAGGCAATAGGCGGGGTGCAGGAGGAGACAAACTCCTTATCCTGTTAAGAGTCTAAGCCCCCCAAAAGTAAAACAAGGTCTTGGAACCCACTATCTAACAAGAAGTTCTGTTGCTTGCAAATCCGGCAAGCGCTTGATGCTAAACCAGATTAGCTAAAGCTCCATGGTGAACTATGGTATGTAACTTTCTGTGACACACCAACAAAAGACATTTCTGTGAATAAACACCGATTTGATAGGAAGTTAGACAAATCCACTCCAACATCTATCTTTGGCATTCCAAACAAAAGGGAGCATTTAGAGAAAAACTGAAAAAACCCCACAATTGTACAGAGCTCCAGTCAGATGCAAATCTTTACCACAACTGACCTGGTGCAACAGAGCTTTTGTAATTTACAGAAATGAAGGCTAGCAGAAAGGGTGGAGTTCAGAGGGACAGTTCCCCAAACACCAACATCAGTGAGTGTCCGCCATGCAAACCTATGTTTGCTTTGGGCAGCCATCCCTTATGTTTTGCTGGGCAGTACTTCCAACACACTCTGCTCCTTCAAAGTTAAAGTACAAATAGTTTTTTCCAACATAATTGTTCCTTGGCCTTACTTTGGTGATTCAAAGGAAACAGACATATCGTGGCAGATTTTCTTCTCAGCAGATATTTGGATATCTCCTAAACATGCTTATATCTACCTATGCTTTCAGGTTGTGCCCACAGAATAAGCTCTCCCACCTGGTGTAAGGGTGTTACCCCAAATCCTAGATATTCCCATGGTCTTAGCTCAGATAGTTCTACGTGATATGACATTTTCCAATCTAACAGTACACTAATTTCCTATCCTTTACTACAGAGCACTGTCAGGCAGCAGTGGCTGGCCCAAGGGCAAGCTGAGACAGTTCACAAGAAAAATAGACTCCTGGGACCCATCTTTCCCCAGTACCATCTGTGCCACTGACCTGAAATTTCAAATTATGAATGTGACGTATATGAAGAAAAGACATCTTGCTGTTTATAAAACTACTAGTTTAAGGATTTTCTTCCCTTAATTAGAAAATAAATAAATATTTGAAGCGAACAGATGCAAACAAATAACGTCAAACTTGTCCACTTTGGCTAATCAATTCCACACAGAAAATAAATTCATGCAGATCTAAGTCTTCACATGAACACATCTCTTCAGTGACATGCTCATGAGGTCATTTGTTTCAGATTAGTAAATCAGGCAGTTCTAGTAGCAGCATACTTGCTGACATTAACGTCTTTAATCAACAGTTCATTTGCTTCTTGGAGGAAAGCTATCCTCCACATAATTGCTATTTTCTGATTAAGAAAATGTTGAAGACATTGGACACAAGACACAGAAGGATTTCAAGAAGGGCTGGTGTTTATTCTGCCCAGCAGAGCATGCCGGAAGGCTTCCCTTATACCCTGAAATACTGTGGTTTTGTCTAGTAAGTCTATGACAACAAAGTACAGACAATGTAGTTTCTAGCCCATGAATGCTCAGAAAATAGATGATCAAGGACCAGAAAGGAAACCTCAGAATGTGGGCATGTGCTCCTTTGCATCAGAAAGTCATGAAGACAAAATATATCTTCATTGATATATGAGAGAAATTGAAGTTTCGTAACATATTTATGTAATGACATCCACTGATCTAGTAGACCAAACCATACAAGTATTTTATGTGTTCACTGTATCCTTGAAATTTTAGAGGTTTCGTGGGTGGAGACATTCAAAATAGTAGTAAGAGGAGAGGATGGAAGTCAGAAGTCTGACTTTTCCCACTGAAGTTGGTGGTGAGGCTGCTATCAATTTCAATACAGCAGCCTCAGACTATCGCTAATGCTCAGAAAGCATAAATAATCTGTAAGATGTTGCTTTTCAGCTAAGTCAATCATACGACAAATTGTTTCACTGTTATGGGAAAGATCTTATCCTGTGGTGAATGTTCTCACAGCCTCTTTTGACATTTTGGGCTTCAGTGCCTGTGCTGATTGCACCCTGAACACATCCCAGGCTGAAAAGGGTTCGCTCCATCTCAGGCTGCCCCTTGCCTGCTGGTGTCCCCTTGGAGTGAGGTGGCCCAGAAGGGATGGCGTGTTGAGTAGGGCACAGGGGCACTGAAGGCCAGCAATTTAAACACAACCTACCTCTGCTTCCTTCAGCTGGTAGAGGAAACTTGTTTGCAAGGTAGAAGCTGCTTCCTTTAACCAGTTCCAACACGTGCGAGGCAGTCATCAATGCACGGGGTCTATTCTGGTCTTGTTTAATTGTGTGGAGTCTTTAAATTTAAGGACTAAGAGGTTTATCAGGAGTTGAATGCTTTATTTTCAGAGCTGCTACAGAATGAGTTGTAAAAGCAGCCCTTGGAGAGACAGTTTATAATTGTACTGCATAGTTTTGAGCTCAACTTTAATTCAGTAAGCAAACAAACATGATTAAACAGGATATCCAAAGAGAAAAAAGCACAACTTTCTTTTCATTTTCATTGCCTTGACATTCACAGCTCAAACACTTTCCATAGTGTATAATGAAAAATTATAACTGCATGTATAGCCTTCAAAGCAAAATATACACTTTCATTTAGCCCTGATCCCAATTACCTGGTCTGTATCACCAGGTAAATGGTTGGTATTTGGTGCACGTTCAGTCACTCATTCCTTTGGGTCTTTTGAGAAGGTGAGAAGATATCTCTTTAAACACCTCTTTCAAAATCTAACGTCTTATACGTCTTACGCTTCTTTCACTATTCACTTACTAGGAAATTCAAAAGGAAAATTCCGTAAGTTTGTGTGATGCAGTGAATTTATAACTGGAGAACTCCTTTACCAGGAGGAGCAAAAAGGGGGGAAATCCAATGGATTATTACTTATGTGTATGCAAATGTTAAAAATCAGAAGAATGCAATAGAAATCTTGTAACTGGACGCTTTATTAAAACTGCCTAAAAAAAAAAAATAAAAAGAAAGTACATAATGTTGTCTCTAAGTGTTAAAATTTGATTTACAGGTGAACCAGGGTGATGGCAACTTTCGTTAAAAGGGATTCAGGTATTTTTAATAATTATATTACTGCAATAACTGGAGACTGCAGTAAGAATTTATTCTTCCATTGCTCTAAACACTCCACTAAAAAGCAAGGAAGGGAAAAATAGTATCTGCTCCAGAGTGTGTGTGTGTTTGTGCATTTTAGGGCTGTAAACATGGATGGAACAGCTAATAAGATAGAATGGAAAAAAAGGAGAATGAAAAGGGAAAAGTGGGGGTTAAATAAATAAAAATGAACATATGGCTAAAAATGATTGCATCAATAGTTTCAGCTCACCTCACGCTGAATTTTTTAGTCTTTCATTTCCTGGTTTATGAAGGAAAAGGAAATAATGAGAAGGCAATGAATAATGCATATTCATATGTCAGACTGAGAGTACAGACTAGCACTTTTGCTAATTTGTAATTTAACAATATTCTGTGGAATGAACAATGAAATTCTTTTAGTCAGGAGTCTGGCTCTGAGTCATTATGAGAGATGCAAGCTCACAAGTCAGCTTTCTCCACAATTTTTAGGAAAGTCCTTCTGTTCCCAGACGTTAGATGCTCTAGTACTCAGCAATTAAAAACACTGCTGAGCTTTCACAGAAGTCACTTCCTGATTATTCCTTCACTTTTGTTGGCAGATTTCTTCATGCAGAAGAGTTCTTAATGGGAGGCTACAATGAACTGTTCATTTAAGAGAGATTATAATGAACAAATGGAAAATGTGCAGGTAAACAGTAGCATTAATAAGAGGCAAGCCTCTTATGCAAATAAGTGTTCATGAAAAAGTTTTCATTTCTTTCAAAATTCATTAAAACACCAGAACCATTTTTAATATTTTATTTTCTATTTTTTGTCTCAGTGAAATAACTGGACTGTAAGAAGTTTTTTTTCTTTTAATTTATTTTTTTTCTCTCTTTCTCCAGTGTGAGACAAAGTAAGAAAAATTTGGTGTAAGAGAATTTCATCACAATTTAAAATGAAATAAACATGAAATACTTTTTTCAAATTCTAATGCTGAAGATCTTCAATATAAAAAAATCCCAAACAATCCACCGCATTCTTCCAGCTAAATATGTTGTCAAAAACTAGTTTTTTAAAAAATTCTTTGTCTTGGTAAAATCAGTGAGCTCTAATCAAGTTCCACAATCCAGAATACAAAGTACCAGGCTCTCATGATTAAACAGTGGCATTGGAAAAACTTACACAACTGGAAAAGCTTATGTAAATACATATAGTCAAAGAAGAATCAGGCAAGGAGCTGGGGGCATGGGACAGGACCTTGGGATGTTTGTAATCCACCCCAGAGCTGGCTTCTAATGAATTCCTGTGCTCACTTCTTGAGGCCTCTAACATAGAAAAATGTGTGGGGATCATAAAAGCGATCAGCTGGAGACCACATCCCAAAGTGCTTTGAGCCTGAGCTTCCCTTTGATCCCATACCCAATACAGATTAGCTAGACTCAAGGTCTGGCACCTCGATTTTCAGAGAAGAACATCCAGGATAAAATCTTCAGCTAGCAGAATTCATCACAGCTCCGCTGATTTGTTTTGATTCGTGACTACAAAGAATCTGGCTCCTAAGAGTTAGGAAAGGTAGTCTAAGAACATAATACTAATAATTTGTATCGGCAGGCTTTTAAATGACAATACTCCAAGGAAGAGTACATGTGGTTACCACAAAATAGTCATTTTCAAGGTCTTGCTGCTAACAGAGGAAACTGTTACTGCAAATGCTCAGGCCTTTCATAATATATCACACAATTCATGGGGGAACACCATTCCTGAGCTACTGCACATCAACCTGATATAATTTTCTCAGTCCACAGAAGATTGTTCTCAGATTCCCAAGATTTCCATTTCTAGACAGATGCCCTCTCTTTTTATCTGTGAAAATACCACCTACGATTTGTAAGCCGCTGTTCAGTTTCCAGAAAATCTGTACTGTGATACATGTGCAGAGTTTCACAGTGGCAATGGCATTATACTGATGATCTCAGGCTCCACGAGGGAGCTGCTATCTCTTGTGAGACAGACTGATACCTGGCAAAAGCCGTGCCAAGCTTTCCTGCCTCTTGGCTTCATGAAAGGATCCTTGGCCCCAGAGCTTCCTTCTATTTTCCCACCAGTATTATCTATATATTACCTAGCTTTCTACAATCTCCACCGCATCGCGTACATTTTCAGATCCAAGGCATGCCCTGGAAGGAAAAATGATGCTTTCCCTTCCTGCAAAACTCCCTTTCCATTCCTTTGCTGAAGGCTTCTGACTGAGCTAGCTGAAGTAGTACCAAACCAGCCACTCAAGCTCAGGGACCGTGACGGCTGGTCACCACCCTGCCTTGCCCCCCAGCTCTCAGGTCTCAGCCCTTCATTCCCTCCGCCCTGAAAATGCTTCCCTGGAAAGAAGAGGGCGTGGAGGGTTAATGTTTCAGGAATGCAGGACCGGGATTAATGCTTGTGGCAATTAGTTACTCAGTGGAGCTTCCTGTGCACACTGATTTTCCTGAGGCTTGACACAACCAGCGCTTAGGCATACAGGGAGTTTTACTTACGTGAAAATTCTCCTTTTACCTGAATAGAACTCCAAACTTCAATAAAGTTGGTCACATATATAAGAACTTGAAGCTTCTAACCCTAAAGCAGTAAAATCAAATGCATTTACAAAACCTTGCTTTGAAATATAACCCTGAAATGTAACAGAAATCAACCAAGTAGAGCACAACCTCACTGGGAGCTCGAGAGAAGTCAAACCCCCCAATCCCTCGCTACTGACCTAATTGCCATGCAATGGTAGGTCCCTCATGATGTGCATAACCTGCTACAAACGATGATCTTGCAACATGTACAAAGAGCATTTCTGGAATGTCAACACACACAGAACTTATAATATCCATTTTATGCCTCCTTCATGCAAAAGTAAACTGTATTTAAAGGCATTATACATGCTTGCTATGTAATTACATTAATCAGAGAGAGCTGCTTCTCTGCATTCCCCTGCTGTTGCCATGGCAGCATCCCCATGTTTGCAAAGTGCAGGGCACCCATTCTTAATTATACTTACAAAGCAGCTACATTTCAAAGGAATACAATAAATACAAAGTTAAAGTGAGGATGCTGCACAGAAGTGATACGAACAAACACGTTTTTTTCACGTCTCCGTCTCGTGCACGCTTCACACCCATTATTAGAGCGGTCTGCCTAATTCCCAGCTTCCTTTTGTGCATTTATGGAAAACTCCAGATTTTTGTCTGTCAGAAAATGCAGTCTCTGTTGCAGGCCCCAGAGTTATCTCTGCTTCTAACCTGGGAGCTGATCGTTAGGAAATCAAGGCAGTTTAGAGAGATCTTTTAGTTCGCACTGCTCAAAATATGGCAACTGTGTTCTTATTCTCCATTAAGCAATGTTAATGCCATCGCTGCTCTCCATTCCCACTGGTGCCCAAGGAACCCACCCAGCAGACGCCCAATGACCTGCCTCCTTGCTGCAGTCGCCCGTCTCAGTGCCACCGCGTTGGTCTTGGTGACAGTGAAGGCCTCACCATGATCGGTCTGAGATACCAACATGACACCGATCGAGCAGGACATATTTCCTACAGCATGCATGAACCACCGGCTCAGTGCAGCACACTCCGCCAGCACAGTCCTTGCTTCCTTGTGGATGAATAACATGGAAATTGCAGCTGACATGGAAATTTTTACCCCTATAAAGAAATAAGGGATTCCCTCATTCTGAAATGAATATTCTCCCTCGTTGAACAGAGCTTATACAGATGCTGGGTTGCAGATATGAATTATGTATTTTCTGAGGGTGGAATGTCATGCAATTTTAGCGTTATTCAAGCCACAAAGATCCATTGGGGGAGAAGTAATTAGAATATTTCAAAGCCCCAGATTTACATTTCTTAAGCTTGTGAGCCAAATGAAATCGGTTGTCTCCAATTTACATGTCTGCAATCACACCATGAAAAACCTGTCAGATCTCAGCTTTTGGATCTGAAACCTCTGGGGGAAAACCAGGTGTTCTGGAAAATGATGGTGTTGCTTTGGTGTCACTTGCACACAGCTAATTCTGAAATAAATCTGTGCTGAGGTGTAGGGGGCACTGTGTTACTGCACGTATGTGAGCAGGGGTGGGAAAAGCCATTGGACCTCACTTAGAAGGCAGAAGCCCTATTTTCCAGCTTATTTATTGCTATTCTTAGTTTCTTTTCTCATGTGTATTTATTTTTCACCTTGTGCATGGGAAATTGTGGTGTTTTCACCTGGGTGCATGCACTCAGCCATAGAAAAGGGAAGCAATTCTGCCTTCTTAATGAGCCATGCTCTGACTTAATTATCTGGGTAAGGAATGTGGCCTGGACATGGCTGGCATATAAGGGCATGTGGGCAATGATGTTTCTTTTATTTTAAAAAGGAAAATCATTCTACAGTTTGGCCTGTGAGCTGTAGCCAGATACTGTGTTCTTTCTGGCTCTCTCTATTTGTCCTGTCCAGATAGTTCCACAGCTCCCTTAAAATTGCAGTGACTTCTAGACACACTTTCAGTCTCATCGGACTGTGGCCTGCCAAGACAGGTTGCAGAAGCCTTCGGGTGACCCTAGCTGTAGCTGGCTGCTAATTCTCAGCACTGGGCTCTGCAGATGCATTTGCTCTGCTTACTCTGCCAGCAGAATAAGAATAATGCCAGAGTGGTTTGGACTAGTAACATGAGGGATTTTCTTTTGCTCTTCCTTGTACAGGCGCACATTTCCAGGGCTTTTGGTCTGTGATGGTCTCCCCACAGATTTGAGAAACATACTGCTGGAAGCAGAAACTACATGATTAAGACTGATTTCTCTCTATAAATATTTGAGAATACATACACACACATATGTGTATATGTATAGATGTATATGTATAGTGGTATAAGTAGCTGTATATGTGAAGCCTGTCCCGCTACCGCCCTTATGTAGAGCACAGATGTTACATAATGCTTCCAGCCGGGAACAGAGAAGCAGGGATATGACTAAGCAACAGAGCGTGACTTATGAATAACAAATTGTGCATATTCCCAAAGATATTTCTCTAGCTGATCTCCAAGGGAAGAAATCTACAAAAGGAATACATTTGAGAAATCTCCTGTCTCCTAGAGGACTACGAGAAGATATTGGAGGACAACGAGCTAACAGAGTAGACAGAATTTATTCCATACATTTACATTGCGCTTTGTAGTTTCCTCACTTGCCTCTAATGGTGACTTCATGTATTGATTCAGATGATTACTATATGGGTCAAGACTTTTCACCCACTGTGCAGCAGCAAGTGTGGTGCGATTGAACTCCAGTTTGTAGCTGAAGGCAGAAAGCAGACCCCTCGCAAGCACTGGAGGACAGTTTGAGGCAGATTAATACTCAGAAGGATGAGATCTAGGGAATTTGCTCTCCTCCTACTTGGCCAGAAACCTGCATATAGACACCTACAGCTTTGTCACCTTGTGGTGTTAAAAGCCCTCTTGCCTTGCCTCTTTGGGTTGTTAGTACCTCCTGTATGAACTGTCATCTGAAGAGGCCTCTGAAGATATCAATTTGCACAGCAAGGGCCCTGTAAAGTGGCAGCATCAGCAAGGCAGGCGCTTCTAAAATCTTCGACCCAGATCCTTGTCTAGAAGAAATCGGCAGAGCTCTAGTGCCACCAATAAAGCTGTGCCAACTGAGTCCTGCTGGGGCTCTCAGCCTCAGATTTCTCTGAGAAAAAATTCTAATTGATGATAAAATAAGAGAGGAGGAAAAGCTTTTAAATGACTGAAAGATGATTTGGAGACAGAAAAGGAAGGGCCAGGGGCAAAGAAACAAGGGTGCATTTGAAATGATTCAATAAGCAAATGGGAAAAAGATGAAAGAAATATCACAGATAATGAGAGGAGGGTGATTATTTTCTATCTCTTCTCTGAAGTCACATTTTGTCAAAGCAATCATGGCTTTCCCATGGAGACAATATGACCGCCTGATCCAAGGAGCTGTGACTTAGATAAGACATCTGCTTGCAATAGCATCCTCTCAGCCCTGGGATCCTTGCTTAGCTTAGAGCTGATCGAGTGATTACACAATGCCGTTATCTGCTGAATTTCTAAAATGCTCCCCTTGGAGCCGGTGTGCCTATACAAGCACTGCAGGACAAAAGTGAGTGGTGAGCTCCAGCTCTCCTTTGCTGGTCAAACAAAGCTGAGTCAGTACAAAGTGCTCTGCAGTTTATTGCCAGCCTTGCTCAGCAGAGTGGAGCACCCAGGAAAGGATGCCATGAAAGGTTGGCTCCAGAGCACAGCATTTCTTTGGACCAAACTCTTAAAGTCATGTTCTTCTCAAAGGCACAATGAGGCCAAGGCCTTCTGCTGCCCTTTTCAGACGCCCACCAGTAGTGCTGCTCTTTATTTCCACTCAGATCAGCCCCCTCATCTGTTCTGGCTTGCTCTGCCATTCCCCTTGCTTGTTCCCCAGAATGACACCCTGTGATCTCATTTAGGCTTGCTAACAAGGTCTCATTCTTTATCTTTTCCCATTCCCTTTTCCTCTCTTCGTCACTATTCTTTTAATCCCAAGGTTTGCTTCAGTCTGCCCAGTTTGCCACGATCTTATTTCCCCCCATGCAGGGGAGCACCCCTTGATAGGGATGGACTCTTGCTTCCTGGGGACAGGAATTTGGAGCCCTGAATGACAGAAAGCTCAGCATAGTTCAAGGCTCCATCCAGTCCAATACGATGCTGATCTGGACAGTGCGGGCAAGGAAACTGCTGCTGCTGACTTTGCGGCTGATTGCAATCTGGGCTGGACAGGTTTTGTCCAAACCAATTGGCTGTCTGTAACAGATGCTAGTAATTTTTATGATGCAGATACAACTTTGATCTTCCTGTTAAGCCTGAATGTGAAAAAAGCTAATAAACTACCTCAAGGAAATTAAATGAACACCTGTAGCTTGCCCAGGAACAGTTCAAAGGTGTACTAAGGCTAAAGTATTTGAGGTCCACCATCAAGGGGGAAGGGTTGCATGTTTGGGCAGGCTACTGAAAACTTCAGTTCCAAAAGAACTACTACCTAATTTGGAAGGACTTCAAATATCTGGAAGATGAGCTCTGTGTGTATTTAGTGTCCAATTATCCAAAGAACTAAAATGAGTCCACACCATAAATCTTTGCTCAATGATATTTGTGTCAGAACTGATGATAAGGCAGCAGCATAGAGATGACAATTTGGACAACTCTCCTTTTTTATGCCTCATTTCATATCTTAGACCAACTGTCTGAGCTTCCCTGCAGCTGTCAGCTCTGGTGAGATTTATTCACGGGCAATAAAGATTCCAAGCATTCCCAGGAACTCGACATTTACACCGACTTGTTCCCCTCTTCCCATTAACCCTCATCTGTGCCCGTGTCCTCTCTTCCCAACTCCATTTCTCTGCCACTTCTCCCTTCCTTAGGCAGCGTAGTGACTCCTCTTTCCGCCCATCAAACGGTTCCGAACATGGTCACTCTGAGAGTCAGCAGGGGTGAAAATATGCCATGGCAGACAGCAGTGTTTTTTCCTTGGGATCGATTTATTTCTCTCAAGGTGTGGCTGTACTGCGTAGCAGATAACAGAGATAACATAGTTAAGACCAACCATAGTTAACACCAACTCAACAAGCTCCAGAAGTAGTACAGCAGTGTTAGCCTAGCTCTGCTCACAAGAAATAAACCTCAAGCACTGAGCTGGTTCCTCTGGACCACTTTGTATCGTGTTGATCAGCTTCAGGGGCTCTGCACACAACTCTCCTGCACGGCATAGGGAAGTACTTCCCACCGGGGGAGGGATTTCAAATAGTTCATCATACTCTGAACTGAGAAATGGGAGGGAATTTCTATGCAGCCATACATGGGAGCTCAACTGAAGAAACACAGGCTGCAACACTCCAGTTTCTTTCCTATGTGGAATTTGGTTCCGCTTGCTTCTTTCTAACATCTAAGTGTACATGAATATGACCTCTCACAGGCCAGTGCCCCTTTGGTCACTGTTAATAAAAAAAATAAAAATGTCATCATCAAACACTCCAATTAGCTGTTCATGTAGCAAATGGTCCCATTTATTGCAATCTATGTCAATCAGTTTTAGCAAGGACAGCTGGCCTTTTGGCAGCTAACGAGTTGTAGCTTTTCCTCTATTGAATTTTAGCCTTTTTGGTGAAAAAAGGGAGCGTTTTCTAGATCTTGTACATTCTACAGAATGCACTTATATTTTATGACCTTCCTGTGCACGAGCATTCTTGTTTAGCCTATGTCTTATACTTTGAAGAGTCATTTTAATGAAGAACTACACGTGTGAATATTTTTCTTTAGTTTCATGAGAGCAAGAACTGTAACACGTTGCTAGTTTTAAGGCAGATAGTACAACTTAAGGTGTTTGCTTTCTTAAAGTAAACAGGCACTTCTGGTTCTGCTGTTTAGTTTGGTCCCAAAGTATTACCTGCCATCTCCAGCATGATATTTACACAGAAGGAATGCAAACTCTCATCCAGCTCAAGTGATTTTTATGGTCCAGTGAGTAACAAGATATTAGTCACCAGAAGATCTTTTGACCTCATTCGATTTTACCTTCTTTTCTGCTAATAAATATATTCTTCTGGTTATGAACTGACTACTTTTTATGCAGGAAAAATCACCTTCCTGGAAAAATCTGCCAAATGCAAGTCTCTTTCAGATTTTTACCTTGGACGTTAAGACAAATTAATGGCGTATTAACTCAGATACAAAGTTTTCAAAACAGCAAGCAACAACCCCCTAAAGCCATTCTTCTGACCTTTCAGCAGGTGCAGAAATATGGAAGCAAGGGCTTTGTATGCACTGGGCACAGGAAAATCTTGAACTCCTGCATCCTTAATCCCCGGATTTGGGATCTCCAGGCTGTTTAATAGGAATCACCTCAGATCTTTTCCAGCTGAGCAACAAAGAGGGCCATCTGGCCCAGACAACACTGGCTGTTGGAGGAACAGGGCGATGGTTTTGCAATGTGAACAGAGCGTTAAGAGAGACAGGTTGCAAATTCCTTGGAGCTGGCACAGGGGAACACCTTTTCACTTGTGGGACACTGTTAAACAGGCTACTTGCATAACCCTAACTTCTCCCAGGACTCCTGCTGCAGCAAGGGTCCAATCTGGAAGCAGCATCCTGCCACGTTAGCAGATGGGCACGAGTAAGGCAGCCAAAAGACCAGAGAAAAATGGATGTTTATGGGGAAGTCACAGAAAGGGAGTTCATCACAACTGAAGGATGCAGACAGCTGTTAGCAAGTTCGTAGACTGCAGTGGACATAATTATAACATGACCGCACACAAACAGGGAACTCGGATTAAGACCTTGGCAACAGAAAAGCAGGTTTTTTATAATGTGAATCACCAGCAGGCATCCACTGTTGTTTGTGAAAGCAGGTTCATTACTCTCTGTGGACAACACCGTGTTTTGCTACAAGAAGAGAATGAGACACCTTATTGCCCGAGTTGGCATATTACCCTTGCTGAGACCATACGCATCTCTGTGCTGCTACTCAGCATGAACATAGCCATCAAAATTATCTTCAAAACCAGCAGAAAAATGCCTGAAACTTCTCATCTCCAGAAGCTCAGCTGGGCAGCCTCTGCAGTACAACAGAATAGTGTTGAGGGCTTCTAACTATGAGCTGTAAGAAAAATGGTAGAATTAATCTGTTTGCCAACGGAGAGTGCCCGATCTGCCAATTTAAGTCAGCTGCTCTCTATGGATAATATAAGCTGCTCTCCTGCTGCAGTAATAGTACATTTTAATAAAATGTAAGCTTCGCCACTGAAACACACTATTGTGCATTTTTATGTGTTTTTAGGAACTGTGAGATTTAGATATAGTGCAAGCATTTCCTTTTGTCAGCTTTCCTGACAGAGATCTGAGATGGGTAACTTCATTGGGCGCAGATGCTCTTCCTAGAGAATGTCTGTTCTGCCCCAGCTGTTAATCTTGCTACGTCTCCTCTGTTTTTTGATATGTGTATGCAACAGTGATTGTTAGGGTATATTTCAGTGTAGGTTATACCAGCACCCAGTATATTCTGAAGCTGCCTTCTACGTGTACAGCAAGACAGTCCCTGCCACAAGCAGCTAATGAAGGAGACAGGAACTTTTATTTGAGTGCAAGTTTAATAGTGATTTAGGGACCAAGGCAGACAGGTTACATGGAATTGCTATCTGCAGTGCTCTCAAGGAGGTGATATGAAAGTTTTCAGAATTATCTGGAGATTAAAGATGCTCCATCTGAATGCTTTGAAAGAACCTAGTTTCTTAAGTGTTGCTGACTTTCAATTTCTGAGGATCCAGACTTACCAAGATGTTCAAAATGGATCCCAACGAGCGGAAGAATGCAAGCACTAACGTCTCTTTTGTCGGTTTGAGCTATGTATGTTATCTTGCTATTATATCTTACCCACTCTTTGAGCCTTTTCTGGCTCCCACTGCTAAACAAACTGCAGCAAGCATTTCCTACTCTGCTTTTATGTAATAGATTCCATCATTTTCAAAAAGAAAGCGATTTAATCTAACAAAGTGCTTAAGCTTGTGCATACCTGTGAACATATAAGTAATTCTGTTGAAGTCACAGAGGAATAGCACATACTTAAAGTCAATACAGAGTGAAATCTTTTGCTAGATCAGGCCTCGAAAGGGCTGCTGTTGAGGTAGGCTAGGAGATGATTGGTATTGCTCAGACACATCCTACCACTGCCTGTGCAGTAGGAAGGTGCAGCTGGAGCTGCTGTTCCTGGTGTAGTTCTCTCTAAATGGAGATGAAGCATCTAGAGTTAAGGCAACGAAGGGTTTGTGTCAATGTGCAGACTGACTTGGAAGATTAAATACCCTTAAAGATGCCTAGATTTAACATATGGAAACTCATGGTTATTTACGTCTTTGGCTCCACAGGAGAGATAAGATACATCAGGACTAATGCTGCAATATTGCCCTTAGTCTGAAAGCAGGAATCTCTGTGGCATCTTTACTCCCTCCACAGTACAGGGCAGGGTAAGC
>VFFE01006970.1:798920-830760 GCA_008921705.1 Burhinus oedicnemus | reverse complement strand
CAAACTGATTTTACCATGGCCTAGGAAGCATCCTAGTAAGACAGTAGAGAAGGGCAAAGAAAGAAGGGCAACGTCATGAAAAGGATACATTTATACAGGAAAACAAATGCTGTGCATCACACTGTATGTGAAATATTGATGAAAAACTGGAATAACTCCATTTAATATAGTGCTGTTCAGACTAAGAGAGTGGTCCAGGTACTCAAGGTATTTAAAACACAAAAATGCTCTCAAGACCCTGTTCTAATGCCTGTACATGTCAGACTTGAGCAAGACAGTCCCGGCAGGCAGCTGAGATCCAGGACTGAGGAGGATACAGGGTATTGTTGTGGAAATGTATGAACACGTAGCTAAAACTTAGCATCTTACTCCATTTCTTCTAAAGACCATCTTGTTTTCCAGTGCAGTTGGGCCAGTGCAACAGACAGTGGAATTAGGTGGGCATATTCCAGTGAATGAGCAGAGCCTTATAAAAATGCATTACTGCAAAGAGACTTTAAACAGGGGAAATCCTTCCCTTGACTACACCAGATCCTTGGGCTCCATCCTTGCTCTGACATAGACCCCCACTGGTATCAGCAGGTGTAGGATCAGGCCCTCCCAATATTTCTTTAGCAGTCATCCACTCATCTTCACAACACCACACCAAAGTCAGACAACGTAAGCGGTGCAGCGCTCTCCAGCTGTGAAAGACACCCGGGGCAGTCTCTTTCTGCAGGCGGAGGGCAGCTCCAGCTGCTGGCCTGTCCTCTGGACCGGACCAGCTACAGCAGGGCTGCTGGAAACCACCAGAGCTGGTCTGCAGGGTCCTCCAGGGGCCTGACTTGAGGAAGGGGTGCAGGCTGGCACCCTCAGGCAGGCCAGAAAGGAAGGGAGTACAGGCCAGCGGTGAGGAAGGGGTGCAGGCTGGCACCCTCAGGCAGGCCAGCGAGGAAGGGGTGCAGGCTGGCACCCTCAGGCAGGCCGGCGAGGAAGGGGCGCAGGCCAGTGAGGACAGGGTGAGGCCAGTGAGGAAGGGGTGCAGGCTGGTTAGGAAGGGGTGCAGGCTGGCACCCCCTGACAGGCCAGCATGGTTGCGCCCCCTGCCACCCTGTGCCCCCAGCCCAGGGGTGCTCACAGGCCCGGGAGCAACTTCGTGCCATCACCCATCCAACTGCAGTAATGTGAGGTTGGAAGCGGGAAGTACTATATCCTGCTAGGGAAACTTTGTTAGGTAGAAGTAATTACTTACTCTGAAATTAGGCCAGAAAACTTAGCCTAATTGCACTTGCTGTGAATTGCATGTGAAGCGCATGGTATTTCAAATACCTGACTATTTAAAATGTCTCGAGATTTGCACTGACCAGTGCTTGCTAGAAACTCAGTTTTACATTTTTACTGATTCCTGCATTATTGCTATTGCTCTTAATTACTTGTAGTTAAAAAACACTTGAAGATCAGCATTTTGTTATATAAATGTACATGGCATGTTGCTCCAAGGGCTGGTAGTCACCGAATACCCAGCGTCCCTCCGTCTCTGGTGGCAGAGGACAGGCTATCAGGGGCAGTTGCCAGACTGTGAGGAGGATTTACCTGCTGATGCCTCGGCATCTTCTGGCTGCAGATCACCTTACATTTACCTGTGGGGTGGGATCCTCCTCGTCCAACGCTGGCTGGCTGTGTCAGCCAGGCACTGAGCCCAAGCCTGTCTCTCTGCGGTCAATGAAGAAAGAGGGACATTCAGAGGGCAATTTAACTCATCTGTCATAAATGGTATTTCCAGACAACAAGTGATTCTCCAAAGGACCATTTCTTTTCCTGCTGGCCAGAGGAGGAGACTAAGGGACTACCCAGCCCTCTGTGCTATTAGAAGGAGTAAAAAACCTGCAGGCCAGGTCAGAGGTCCATTGGTAAAGAAAATAACTAGATTTCTAGCTTTTGGAGCCTTGATTAAAATACAGTAAGATTGCAGGAGAGAGGCTGAAAGATAGCCTTTTGTAATGTTAAAGGGACATATTAGACACTGTAGAAATGTTGGCATAGTCTGGTAATGTAATTTTCTATATGCTAAATAATTACATAAATGGATCTTTTTGTAACTTACACCTGCTGGGAGATATAAATGTACCTGTGTGGAATTGGGGTTGTCTGTAATTTTGTTCATGTCCTTTGGTTTCCTGGTAGCTCGCAGACATTACCTTAATAATATGCCCCATTAGACCCATATCATATTCTGCACTGAACAAAATCATACTCATTGTATTTACATAGAATAATCAGGATATAATTTTTTTTTAATAAATAAATAACAAATGAAAGCACAGCATACAGTTTTGATGAATGGGACCCTAAAGAGCTATGTTACTGACTGTAACACTTCAGTTGTAGTTTTCTTTGTTTTCCAGAGCTGGAACTGTACACATAAAGTGTTTCATAAAGGACATTCTAATAAGAGAACACACATCCTCCAGAGATTTCCTGAGTAAGCTCTGACACACACATTTGCACAATACTGCACATGTACATCTGAAGAGTCAGAGATGCCCCCTGTGTCCAGACCAGCAAACAAACTACTGAAAAACATGTCCTTTTAATCTTTTGCAAATCACCATTAACCTTCTTCCCACTGTTTTTGAATACTCTCTCCTTCAGATTTCTCTGTACCTTGTTAACTATTTGATCAAGCAAATGTAACTCTGTCTGGGCATCGCAGCTACCTCTTCATACTTCAAAGAAAAGCCTGCATATTCTTCAGGAAAAATATTTTCCACTGTTTCATCGAGTGCTTTATTTTTCTTTAATGAGTGGGTGAATAGAATGTTCTGTACCAGCATGTAAAAGCCATAGACTTCAGAGGTTTGCTTGCTGTTTTAGCAAAGAATAAAAATGTTTATTAAGGGGTTTATTTTTCACATTTTCCTGAGATAAGAATACAGATTGTCAAACTGTAGCTTCAGGATAGGTATATTAAAAGCTAGCCTTTATGGTTTTTTTTCTTTGTAAGAGTGTACAGAAATAGTGCATGGCCACATCTAAAAAATTCTAGTACCTGAAAATTCCTTCAAAGTGCTAGTTCTTGTTCCTTAAAAAAAATCTGGTATTATGGATGTGTATAGCTATGGTGGATCCTCTTGCACCCCTCCAGGGAAACCTGCATGCTCAGTTAGGTCTCTGAAATGACTGTACACCAACGCACGCAGCATGGAGAATAAACAGGAAGAACTGAAAATCTGTGTGCGGTCATAGGGCCATGATGTCATTGCAATTACAGAGACATGATGGGATAGCTCACAAGACTGGCATGTTGTCATGAATGGCTACCTACTTTTTAGGAAAGACAGGCCAGCAAGGCGAGGTGGTGGAATTGCTCTTTATGTGAGAGAGCAACTAGAATGTTATCAAGCTCTGCCTAGGAGTGGATGAAGAACATGTTGAAAGCTTATGGGTAAAAATTAAAGGGCAGGCTAATATGGCAAATTTGACACCCACAAATCCATGGTCCCCGATGGGATGCACCCACAAGTGCTGAGCAAGCTGGCAGATGTTATTGCAAAGCCACTTTCCATCATCTTTGAAAGGTCACGGAGAACAGGAGAGGTGCCTGAGGACTGGAGGAAAGCAAATGTCACTCCAGTCTTCAAAAAGGGCAAGAAGAAGGACCAGGAGACTACAGGCTAGTCAGCCTCACCTCCATCCCTGGAAAGGTGATGGAACAGCTCATTCTGGATGTAATCTCTAAGCATGTGGAGGAAAAGGAGGTTATCAAGAACGGTCAAAATGGATTCACCAAGGGGAAATCATACTTGACCAATCTGATAGCCTTCTATGATGGCATGACTGGCTGGGTGGATGAGGGGAGAACAGTGGACGTTGTCTACCCTGACTTCAGCAAGGCTTTTGACACTGTATCCCATAACATCCTCATAGGTAAACTTAGGAAATGTGGGTTAAATGAGTGGCCAGTGAGGTGGATTGAAAACTGGCTGAATGGCAGAGCTCAGAGGGTTGTGATCAGTGGTGCAGTGTCTAGTTGGAGGCCTGTAGCTAGCAGTGTTCCCCAGGGGGCAGTTCTGGGACCAGTCTTGTTCAATATATTCATCAACGACCTGGATGAGGGGACAGAGTGTACCAGCAGCAAGTTTGTTGATGACACAAAACTGGGAGGAGTGGCTGACACACCAGAAGGCTGTACCACCATACAGCAAGACCTGGACAGGCTAGAGAGTTGGGCAGAGAGAAACCCAGTGGAGTTCAAGAAAGGCAAGTGTAGGGTACTGCACTTGGGGAGGAATAACCCCATGCACCAGTACAGGTTAGGGGTTGACCTGCTGGAAAGCAGCTCTGTAGAAAGGGACCTGGGAGTCCTGGTGGACAACAGGATGACCATGAGCCAGCAATGTGCCCTTGTGGCCAAGAAGGCCAATGGCATCTTGGGGTGCATCAAGAAGAGCATGACCAGCAGGTTCGAGGAGGTTATCCTCCCCCTCTACTCTACCCTGGTGAGGCCGCATCTGGAGTACTGTGTCCAGTTCTGGGTTCCCCAGTTCAAGAAAGGAAAGGAACTACTGGAGAGAGTCCAGCAGAGGGATATGAAGATGATCAAAAGACTGGAGCATCTCTCTTATGAGTATTAGATGATCTCCAGAGGTCCCTTCCAACCCCTGTGATTCTGTGAAAGGCTGAGAGACCTGGGTCTGTTCAGACTGGAGAAGAGAAGACTGGGAGGGAATCTCATCAATGCTTATAGATATCTAAAGGGTGGGTGTCTAGAGGATGGGGCCAGACTCTTTTCAGGGGTGCCCAGTGACGGGACAAGGGGCAATGGGCACAAACAGGAACACAGGAAGTTCCATCTGAACATGCAGAAAAACTTCTTTGCTTTGAGGGTGACAGAGTACTGGAACAGGCTGCCCAGGGAAGCTGTGGATTCTCCTTCTGTGGAAATATTCAGAACCCACTTGGATGTGATCCTGTGCAACCTGCTCTAGGTGAGCCTGCTTTAGCAGGGAGGTTGGACTAGATGATCTCCGTAGCTCCCTTCCAACCCCTACCATTTTGTGATTCTGTGATCATTTTTGCTTATGCGACAGTATACCTATGGATGTTTAAGAAATGGAAACTAGTCTGTGTGTGATGTTTGAGGGAATCCATTCCTTCTGCATAGCACTCAGTGACAGCGAAACAAATTGCACACGCGCCCATAGCTTCTGAATTACATCTTGGGTTACACAAAGAAAAAACACTGTAAGATGAAGTATCACTGTCTTACACTATGAATAAGTATCAGAATATAAAGCGTGCGGTTTGTTCTTAAAAACAGTGGCAGCAATCCAGCCGTACAGCCATGCATGTTCTCAAAGTTAGATATGCGGATATTTATTGTGATTTAAAATAAGTGGACGTTTAAGTGTTTTTCCAGATCGGGGCCATAATCTCTGCTCATTCCTATTGCAAGAGAGTTGCTATTACTCCCTGTCCTGTGCTCCCATGCAAGAATTTGTGCCAGGTGTTGCACATTCATGTCTTTCAAGTTCTGAAGATGAGAGCTTAACCAAAATTAAATTGTGCAAATTAAGTCAGATAGGAAGGAGAGAAAATTGTTATTTGAAGGTGACAGAAAATGTACCTGTACTTTGGGAATGAAATGCAAGTTTAAATAGGAAGCAGTGAGAGGAGATAAGAGAACACAGGTGTGTTATATGTTACCTAGCAATAGAAGCCCCCTGTGATATGAGAATAGAGAATTCATTTGGAAAGGGTGAAAATATCTACACAGGCATGTACTGAACAGTAGCAAAAAATTCATAACTTTTCATCACAAATAATCCTGAAGTTCCTTTTACATTTAACTGATGAAAATTGGACATCTCAGAATTGGAATCTGGCCATGACAGAACAGTTTAATACAAGTCTATGCAAAATAACATTACATCTTTGGAAAGAGAGAAGCTGGGGGTGAAATCCAGCTTCTACTGAAAATGAGTTTTTCAGCATTGCCTTTCTCTGTGCCAAAACCTCTTCTTGGATTTTACATTACATTTGACGGACTGTAGCCATAGCCGGGCAGCAGCCCCTGAACCTGCAGGAGCGCGTTGAGCAGCAGGGGATGCAGAGCAGGTCCACATGGCTGGGACTGCACTGTCACCATTTGCCACCACATGCTCAGTGCAGGAGATCCCATCCTGGGTTGGACGACCCTAAATAAGCTTCTCATGTCCCCTCAGTAGAAGCATACCTGGTACCTCTGTGTGTGCTGTGCTTGCAGCAGCGGTGTAGGGTCTGTTTTGCAGGTTTCTGTTTCCTCAGGTAGGCTCCTCCCAGGAAGGGTATTAAAGCAAGCTACATGTGAAGACTCTGGGGAAGGGACCACATCAGGCTAACAAAATGGAAATGCTGTATTGTATTATCCTCAAGTTTACCAACAGTAAATTCCCTTTGGTTTCTTTGGGGTACCTGGGGATGGACAGCTACAGACTGTATTTGGAGATTTCATTACCAGAAGTGGAATGGTTCATTAATCATACCATGGAGTCTTTTTTAGCAAATCTATGACATGTAAAGCGGTACTGAAAAGGTCATGCTGTTTAGTGTGGGATAAATAAATGTGATTTTATTTTAGTAAGAGTCAATCATATTTCAGTGTTGTTAGGGTAAAGACTGTGTTAAATGCCACCATCTTTAGTAAGCAGGTTTGTTTATTGTTTTATATATATCTCACAGAGAGTAAAGAATGACTTTGCTTGGAAGAAAAGTACCAATAATATGTCAAAATAATATTAACGTCTTTCTCAGATTTACCAGGTCTTCTTATTCCAAGAGACTGAATTTATAAAAACCAAAGTGAAGAAATCAATAAGAGGCAGCTTGATGTTACGAAGTCTAAGACAGAAGCAAAATACTCAAACTGCAGAAGCAGCAAAACAGCTTGGCAATAAGGTAAATATATATTTATTTACAGAGATCCATCATGATATATATTATGATATTATGCAGTGAGTTGAAATGTCCGTAACAGGTAACCAAAAAGGGAGAATTTATTAATAAATTTATGAATTCATTCCTTATTCTCTTTCAAAAATCTAACTGTATGACTGAATATTTTAATGTGGAATATTCAAGGCGCATGTGGTACAAACTTTTTAATAAGGTATTAAAATGCTTTATTCAGAATGCGCAGCCTAATTATCAGACCAGTCAGCTCAATATACCAGCTACAAACTGCTTTTGATAGTAAGTTGCCAAACTAAACAACTCCAGAATACCAGAACAGATGCTCTCTGGGATAAACAATCTGGGTCATTTTTGTAATTATGCATTTGCATAAGAACCAAATCACTCTGTAGAATAAAATACTTTTCAGACTGTATTCTTTGTTAGTCGTTAAGCCAAGTGACCCAAGTGGCTCTGATGACGGGCTTTTTGGCCTTCCTGTTCTACAATATTCACTTCAGTGAACTCCTTAATTATTCAGTTAACCTGCAAAAGATAAAAAGGGCAAACAAAGCCTATGTGGTTAGCCTGTATGTAACATGAATAATGGGAACAATTTTTAAGAAGCCAGGAATCTTAATGCTCACCTGAACAGGTTAGAAAATGCTCATCTAAAAATTTTATGAGTGCTAGTTTCTCTCAAAATCCGCTGAAGGAAAGTAAATAATGTATGTGAAAAATTAAACTGTCCAACAAGCAAAAGCACATTAAAAAAAAGACTGTATTACTTTGACTACTTTTTCTTCTACAAGCATATGAATAACAGAAGTAACCACAGATTTCCCAGATCTGCTATACTTAAATCAGTCTGTATTTTTATCCATATGGTAAATCCCACCATAAGATACCAGGGTGCCTTGTGCTAACCAGTAGTAAATTTACCTTCCCATAAATTATCTCTGATATTCTGCTATCTAATGGGTAGAGGCAGGGAGATGGTAGAGAGAGAAGAAAAAGGAGACAGGCAAAGAGAAAATATATAGCTCGGGGAGATGTGGCTAAACCTAGTGAAGCTTGATATTCACATGAGTTTCTCCTTGTTGATTGCAATTGAAAAAAAAGTTTTCCAAATGTGAAAATTTAGGGCCATTTCTACAGTAATGCATTATTTAACTGCTAAAAGGGTGTAATGTTCTGCTGCTTTCTATCAAAAGCCCCTATGAGACACACACTCTCAAACATTCGTTCTCTTATTAAAATGTTTGCTTTCATGTTTAGTCAATATGACATCAAAAAATACATTCCAATGTTGTGGGTGTTTAGTTTCAGATAGTTTTCAAAAAAGTCAGTGTTCAGAAAGTGGCAACAATATACATTGTTTCATCTGGAAATACTGGAAAATGTGGATACTCTAAAATTTGGCCATTTCTAGAAAGGTAAGTTTCCTGACGTGAACACTTAAATACAAAAATGTGAAACAGTTTGTTTTGTAGAAGCTAACACAACTTGAGATTTTGAAGAAATAAAATATTTTAAATTCTATATATAGATTTAAGCAAAATTTCAAGATTAACAGGCATTTACTATTATTGCTTCATTCTATGAAACCTCTCTCTCATTTTTTTCTTTGTCTCATCATACTCCTTGCCCTCCCTGTCACTGGATTAAGTGAAGAAATCAAAATTAAAAAAAGGATGAGGAAAAGGAAGACTTTTCCTTACTTACCATCAGAAGAAAGTTAAATGCCATTTTAGGTTTTTAGCATAGTCTTCTTCTTAGTGACCAAAGAATAATATATTTGAAGATTTAAAATGTTGTTTTCATTTTTGCAAGGAGTTCTACTTTTCTTTCACATTCCCAGCTGGGGACGGAACTGGGGAGAATGAGGGAGCATAAGTATTTGTCATTATTTTAACGTAGAAATGTCAAACATTATAAAAATATTTTCCTGATTTTTTCTGTTTTCCTGATTTTTTCCCCACAGAACACTGATATCACAATCTTTTTGAAATATTCTCATTTAAGATGCCAGACCTTTCAGTTAACACTTTTAATGAGTTTAAAGGTGTTAGCTTTCATGCATAACCTTCACTGAATTACCATACTCCAGGATTACATCCACTGAAGGCTTCAGGGACTTGAAATGAGATTACAATGCAAGTTAAACACTTAAGAGCAGTAGTGTGGTCTTGAAGGTCCCAGACAGTCGCTGCCCAGCCCAGGGGACACCCACCGCTGGACCTTTTCCCAGGCAGCCTTTTGGCAAGCAGGATCTCTGGGTCTGTGCCTGCAGAGCGGCTCCGCCGGTGGGTGCTGCACGTTGGAGACCTCCACAGGCTCAGATCACTTCAGTTGGTTTAGTTCATGGCTCCTGCCTGCAGGGAGGTCCATGCCACCCTGTATTTCTGGTCAAAAATAATGTCTGAAGTCAGATGTACCCTGAGGGCCTGGGTTTGAAGTGATTTATGGTGGGGATTTAAACTGGGCTCGTGGTGAAGGGGAAACCAGGTCTTGCCCGCAGGTGAGAGCGCTGAAGCAGTCAGGCCGGAAAGCCCTTCCTTTTCTCCTGCCTGAGCTTCAGAGGAAGCAAAAAAAACCAACCTCAAACCATGTCAGCAATTAACAGAGTCTACCCCCGCCTAACCTAATGACCTCTGCATGCTCAAGGCGAGCATCCTCAGCAGTGAAAGAAATGGGCTCCGTGCCCCCACGACCTGAAATGTAGGCTGTCCCAGGGGAAGCCTGTGAGCTCTTGCTGGGCTCTCCTCAGCTAATTCGGCATCCAGTGTATCAAGAAATCCCCATGCGTCCCCCTGTGCCCACAGCACGGCCAGGCTGTGACGCCGTCCGGACTGACACTTGGGCTGTCCTGCAGACTGGCTTTTCAGAGAGTGACGCTTACAGCAGGACAGCCCTGCTGCTAATTTGATCTCTTTTAATCAAGCAGCTCCAGTCATCTTTCCTCTTTCTGTTTATTATGCAAGTAATTTGCCAGACTCAGTGGCAGAAGCAAGGCCTGCTAGGAAAGGAGTGTCTGTCAGATCGCTTCTGTTAGTTTAGTCCTAAAACAAATTTAAATAAGATTTTTAATGATTTAAAAGGCTTCTGTTAGACATACATTACAAGTATAAAGAACTGCCTCCACTGCACACACAAATCAGAGTGTGAAGTATTTTATGAGCTCAGTCAGTTTTAGGTCTGTGTGAAAATACAGCTTTATTCTTGGTGAACTGAGCAGCATAAATAACCAAACTAATTCTTCAGGGAGAAGACTGAAGGTGCAAGAGAAAGAAGCCTGAGAAAAGAAAAGCCATGCAAATACGGGGTACGTCTTTTTAAAGTCATCTGTATCTACGGTATCTAGAATACAGAAATAAATATAGCTGCGATGCATCAGGCAAAAAACTTCAAAGAATCTTTCTGCATGAAAGAATTGAAATATTAGTGAACATACATTAGAAGGTATATTTCAGTCTTAACTCCTATCCTTAAAGAAATGAAATCCTTCCAACAACTATCCTCAACACCTTTCCATAAATTTGATATAAACATCCCCCCTCCATCTAGCTTTAGAAGGACATTGGAGAACTTTCACCCAGCTTCTCTAGTCCTAAAAAAAAATCCTTTCCGAGATGTGCTGGAAATTAATTTCTTCCATAGATTTCCTTTTCTCCTGCTGCATTGGATATACAGAGACAGCAGTGCGATTCAACTGCAGGACTCAAATTGTGTGCCCACACAGCCCTGCAACACGGCATCGCTGTTGCCAGTGTCTGGCCATGAGCTTTGTGCTGGGTTTGCCAGACCTCAGGGCTGAAGCCTGCCTGGTTTGCTCTGTCTGACCTGTCCACAGCTTCACTTTAACTTGCTTTAGCTGCAAGCAGTTTTTCTTCTGACCAGGTGGCTACGGCTAATTTGTTTTACTTAGCTTATTACTGTACAGTACCACTCCAGTTTTGTGGCTGCACAGTAGTGATGCAGCAGGAGAAATACCACCCTGGTGGGACAGCAGAGGCTCTGGGACGTGCAGACGCAGGGTGCAGTGAAGGGGAGTCCCTGCGTTGGGTGACAGGAGATGGGGCACAGGTTTGGCACGGGAGACCTCACAGCTATAAACAACTCACCAATGTCAGCTAAAGAAATGCAGACCCAGAGCTGGACAAAACTGGTTTTAGGGGCAATGAGAAGAACAAAGAAACAGTATCCAGTATATGTAAAAGGCTCTATACTTCGCAAATTCAGATCTGATGCAGAGCTCAGACCAATTAAGAAAGAGCAAAGATGTAAAAGCGTATTAGCTAACATGTAAAAATGAACCCAAATATATCCTAGAATAAGCAAAAAATAAACTGTCAACGTGAACATCAAATCCCTCCTGGTGAAGGACTACAGATGCCAACAACTCCCCGTAACTCCCCCAACCCCAACACCTGAGCAAAAGCAGCAGCTGGGGAAGGGGGAGCATTATACCAGGAGAAGGGGTAGAAACTAAGGGGTGTGCATGTCACAGTTTTAGCTGTATTATAATTACTACGATGATCGAAACTTTTTCTGCATAGACATATACTTTCTTTTTCTGTAGTAATTATATTTGGAGTAATAATGACTCTTGGATTAGGCTGCTAAGGTTTCAATTATACTAACAATAAATTCCTGTCTTTATATATAAATTGTTTCCTCTTTGCCCATAAAACAAGATATTGAGCATAACAACTAGCTTCACTAGCTTTAAATTAAGCCATAAAAAATGTTAGTTGTTAGCAATACTGCGACAGTGTCTCTTCCTTGTTAGTTTAATATGAAAGACTAAACTCTCTTAGAACTTTTAACGTAAAATTGGTATCACCCGAAGTTTCATGTGCATTTCACAATACTGAAAGGAAATTGAGAGATCAGATTTTCAGGTGTTGTATGTAGGCTTTGCTTTCTGGTTGTGTGGAAAAATTGGAGCCCTGATTTCAGGCTCTGGTTCTGGGACATGTGGTTTCCTTAAAAACCTGAGGCTCAACAGGATTATAACACTTACCCTAAGAGTAAAATCTTGCTCCCTCTGAAGCTAGTGGGAATTTTGCCACTCACTCACACAAGGAAATTTTACCCAAAACAAACCTTTCACCCAAAGAAGACCACGAGGAGATCAGAATGGGTCACAGCAGCCTGCTCAAGCTTGAGCCCCTGATTGAGGCTGAGCATCACTGCTGTCCCCTGTGCACTGCTGGAAGTGAAAGTACGGACACAGTCCGTGGAAGTATTATGGCAGCAGACGGTAAGCTGGAGCCGTTGTCCGTGGGATTTTCCAGCTGCAATATGGAGACATATATGAGTGCATTAGATCAGCTGATGCTATAAAACACATTATAAATAGAAAACCAAAGAAACCCAAACAAACAAAAACCCCAGCCAACCAACCACAGAACCAAAAAAACCCTGAACGAAGAGGAACATATCACATGCAGCTGTGATTAAGGAAAATGAGTTTTCATGCTCTGAAATAACATTAGAGTTATGACTCACTGGAAGAGAAAGTACAGGTAGCTGTACCACAGCAGAAGAAAATCCATCGGATATGTATGTATACCTACACATCTTATTAATTTCCTTTAGATTGTGTGATATGCAGAAGTAACTTTGTTTTAAATAAGATTCAGGTTAAAACATGTATACATGAGTACATATACATGAGGATACTTTATAACTGTTGACCATAAACATATTCTAGTTCGCATACAAAATATATGGGGAAGGTTGCTAGTCTATTTTAGTCAAGTTACATCATGTAAAGATGTAAGTCTATAAACCAAGAATGAAGGGAATATAGATGACCTCCTCAAATTAAGTATAATTCATACAGCCAGGGAATGTTCTCATGTTGTTCTGGGCTTAACTGGTGATTTTGCATGCCCAAAGTACGCGGCTCCATGCAGCGACCTCCTGACTTCTGCTCAAGCACACGCGTGCTCAGCGTTGCTTTTGTTGCTTTGTCACATTAGCCTCTGGGTTTGTGTGTTTATGCACATAGACTGTGGACTCCATCTACGCAACCTTAGATTTTCTGGGAAATGAAACATCTGGGTCTGAATTATTCACTATTGGATCATTTTACAGTCTGTTGAAAGACACAGCTATTTCCAGAGGGCAATTCCTCTTCCTCTAAGATAGATCTTTAAGACAAGTCATCCTCTAGAAACGCCTGCTTCTCTTAACTGGGCTTTGAAGGTGACCAGCTCAGACTGAGACGTCTAAAAGTTTGCTTACTTAAGGCTAAGCGAGATGAATCCTCCTCAGAGCCTGTAGTGGAGGCACACAATGTTTGTTTGTCAGTTCTTGCCTGTGTCTAATCAGGAGGTCATAAAACAAGATCATGTGCTGGGTATGACTGTGAAGATTGCTGTGAACTGGACTGTTTGTCATTCTGTATCTATCAGGTTTTGAATTTTATAGACCAATTGCTGAAGTCAGATAATGATTTGGGAAAATAAAACCTTTTTCTTTCACAGAAAACTCATGTTCTGAATGATTTTTCATGACAAACTTTCAATTTTCTGTGAAAAGTTTCAAATTGTTAAAAAATATTTCTGATAATCATAAGAAATTAAATTCTAAACAAGGTATATGATATGTTAGAGGCATTTCACACATAATATAAAAAAACCTTCTCCAACATCTGAGCCTTTCAGTGGAAAACATATCCCTATGATCAATTAGAATTTTAAATAATTATTTCAATTTCCTTTTTTTTTAAATTGCCTTTTAGGTTTTAAATGAACACATGAATGCTTTCATAATTAAAAAAATCTAATTTGCTGTACTATGGTAAGCATAGAAGAGACTCAAACCTTTGCAAATGGTCATTATTAGCTTGTTTTTAACACTCATTCATTTTTTACAAATTTACTATGAAGTCTGTGTTACACTGTTGCAACAGCCATGGGGTGATGCCCATCACTAACCTAAATGCTATGAAATGCTATCCTTAAATGCAACAGCAAGCTTAACATAGTGGGGAAAAAATCATAATCTCTGATTGGCAAGCTCGTTTTATGGAGTAATTGAGGATGGGGGAGCTGAGCTCAGGAATAACCTCAGGATTGCTGCTTCCCTGCCAGATGGAAAACCTCAGGGGTGACATGTTTGGTCCCTGGGGGGAAAGATGCCGGCCCCTTTGACAGCCCATCCACCCCACACCGACTGCATCAGCCTTGGAGGAGATTACAGCTCCCGCCGTCCTGCCACAGGAAAGGCTGTTGCAGTAATAAATGGAGGAAGAACCATCAGGGCTGTGTTTGTGCACAACGGGAAGGCAACGAGCAACGTCAGGAGCTGCTGCAGGCGGCTGCCTGACAGAGGCGAGGCTGATGCAGCTCCCCACGTCCGGCCAGCAGCCAGGTGGAGTGGGTGATCCCAGAGGGCACACGCATACACATATATACAACACACATATACATATAAACACAGACAGACACACAGATCAGCAGGGACTGAAACGCTCAGCACTCGCACAAACATTTGCGCAGGATGGCCTCATCCTGCTCCCCTTTCTGCCTGATTGGGATGAAAGCCCATCAGGGGAAAATTTATATACATAGGGATCCCTCTGGTACTCAGACCTACACAAACACACAGGCACACGAAGACACACACATGCACGAAGTATCCCTCCAGTAATGGGCCTTAGATACCCAGAGCAGCCAGTAACGGGTTCCTGGCTCCCCTGGTTGCCCGATAGCTCATGCCGAGAGACACACACCCCTGCAAACTGGTCTTTCTGGCAGCTGGTCCAGATTTCGCACTTAGCAGCGGTCAACTCCCAGACCCACTGTCTCTCCAGTAACCAGCTCAGACCCCCTGGCCCCTCCAGTAGCCAATGTGCAGACCCTCTGGTCTCTCCAGTATCCAGCTCAGACCCATAGCTGCTCCTAAACTTGGCTCCCAAGTCTTTATCTGGCTTACTGGTTAGTCCATCTTGATGTTTGCTAGCAATCACACAGTGAAACACATAGCCTCATGTGCTCCACTTGTAGCACCACAGACACATGGTCCCTTTGACCCATGGTCCTGCTCCAGTTGCTGGGGCTCAGACCCCCCATACACACGCTTGCACTCAGAATAGAGGCTCTCACCCAGGAAAATAGTCAGAAATAAGTTTAATAAGGAGAAAGGACAGACTGCACTGACTAGCCCCTGATGATCTCCAACTGGCCCCATTTATTCCTTTCCCTCTACTTTCCCTTGTTTGTTCCTCCCCAAACCATGACCCCTCCCTTTCCTGCCTTTGGTTCCTCTCCTGAACATCCCATAGTAAGTCTTGCACAATCCCCAAATGTTCTTCCCCTGAACCCCGTGTGTGCCATCCCACCACAGGCAGTGCCTGCCTCGGTCTGTACATCTCCCTGGCCCCATGGTGATGGGTGTACCCCAGCTGTGGGGCTGGTCACCTCCTGTGAGTGGTTGGGGCTAGGGCACCTTCCTCTGGTGAGGTTACTGTCCCTACCCCCTGCCTGCCTGTGTGCGTCTGTGCTTCTTCGTGTGTGGGGAGATGAGCCTTTAATCACATAAGGCAACAAACACATACCAAATTAATTCCAGATAAATGAAAGCATTGGGAGCAACTCTCCAAAGAAGCAGGAAGCACTGACACTGTGGCATGGTACCTGCTTCACTAAGCTGGGCGATGTTGGGTTAATAGACACGTACACCAGAGTAAGGATGGTGGAAAAGTTCCTTCCCCACTTTTTCTTCATTTCTTTCTTCTTCTTCTTTCCTCATTTTTAATTCTGCTTTTGCATTTCCAAAACCTGCATTTTTCCCTTCCTTGCTGTTGCTGCCCTTCTAAAACAATGTACACAATGTACTCTTGGACTTCAATGTGACCATACACCAACACTGCAAACCCAAGTGCCTTGTGCACCTTAGGGACACAGTTTCTTTTGGTATCCAGTCATATCTACAAAATGACTTGACAGTAGTGGAAAGCTAAGGATTTAAAAAGGTGCCAAACCCAAAGTTTAAATCTAGAAGCAGACACCAGCATTTGTGGGTTTCATTAGCTCAGAGCATCTCTGGTCTGGTCCCTGGGCTGCAAACTCACCTGTAGCTGGAGGGCAACAGCTGTGCCACTGGAGCCTCTCTTCTCATGTATTTTTGTCCAAAAGGAATCCAGGTTTTGTGCTCAAAGACCTGTCTCCGATAAGAGTCAAAGCACAGTAACTTGGGACAACTGAGAAACCCGCTTCAACAGTGCACTCTTGCTATGGACAGAAACGTGACTGTAGATGCACCTTCAAACAGATGAAATGAAACCAGAAGATGGTCTCTAATTTTAAATATAAAAATATATAGAGAGAGCGATCATGGCATTTGGCACACAGGAGCACATTTAATGCATCCCTAATACTAGAGTTAGTCCAAAGAAAACATAAAATAGGTATAGTGTGTGTGACCCACCCCTGGCTCCAAAGGGCTCCCTCTGTGGTGAGCACACCAACACACGGCACCATCAGCTGACAGACATACCCTGTGCCAGGCAGAGGCAGCCAAAACTGGTCCAGTCTCACCCGCGCTGCCTTCCTGGAGGGGGCCCTAGAGCCAAGCATGCTCAGAAGCATTCACACTTTTCGTTTTGGAGACATCTAGTAGGTTCATGCGGAATGAGTCTGAGGCTGGATGAACATGGGTGATTAGAGCACAGAACCTGAAAATTAACTGGGGAGTTACTTGACAGCATAGATGTACCTGATGGAGTTAGCACTGTCCAGAAAAAAAGTTACTTATTCATCTATATACAAAAGTTCATTTCTGTTGGAGAGCTAGTGCTAGTATAGTATGCCATTCTTTTTTAACTTTGGAAGTAGAAATATTTAACCTTGTGTATTTATTAAACAACTATTACAGCAATTTTGGTGCAATTACAGTTAGCAATGGATTCCATATTAGTTTATAAACAAGGAATGGTATTTGTAAAAGTGGCATACTTTAGGCTCCCTGAACTAACTGAAAAATCGTAGACCATGCCTATTATGAAGACATACAGGAAAGTTAATCAAATAAAGGTGGAATGCAAGTATGCCTAAACTGCAGGTTGATAAACGCCATATGGGTGCTCTTATGCAGGAATAAAATGGCTTTCATTTTCTGTAGCTTAATTCTGTTTAAATTGCTGCAAACTCCAGCCTCTTTATTCTGAGTGAAAACACATGTCCGAGGAGTTTAACGTGCTTGAACTTATGCCTGTTAACTTCACCCCTTGATTATCCATAACTTTCCCAAGTCTCCCCACCCAAACTTGCCATTAAAACAAGTTATTGCTCCTACTTACATGCAAAGTGTCTAAACAAGCATAGCAGTGTGCTCCGTGCCAGCTGCATGTCAGCCATGTGGAGCAATTCTAATGGGCACTTTCTCCCACGTTTGCATGCGTTTTACGAAGTTAAACCCCCAAAGACAGAAATGGAACTAACTGAAAGAGTTCAAAGCAATCTGGCCCCTTTCTATGCACCTTTTCTGAATTTGTCCTAAGGGCACTGGACCCACTTATTTCCCTTACATGCAAAAGATGCAAGAATGGCAGCGTACATCAAAGAAGACCATGGCAGACTAAAGCTGATGATAAGCTTTAGTAAGAGTGCTGCTTTCTGGCCCTCATCTCTACCAAATTCCTCAGGAAGACAAGCTACAAGTTGTTCTGTTGCGTCTTAGCTGCAAAATACCCTTCAACATTCAGAGGAGAAATGCTACTTGATACACTGCTTCTGATTTAATTTTAGTGTTTAGCATTGTGCCATATTTCTTACTATTTAAAAATATGGGAAGTAATAAAGAGAAAAAAAGGAAAAAAAAAAGGAACAGCAATAAACGCAAACTGATTCATAGCTGAGGTACCAGCCTGTTGCCCAAACTGTCTGGCATGCGTTTGATGTATGGGATGATGAGAAAAATCTCATAACAGCTATTTCATTTGTGCGCTCCTAAATAGGGCAAGAATATTCAGGGGATGTGCATCACCACCAAATAATTCACTCATTGCCTGTCTTGTTCCGTGGAGCACGAAGGTAGTACTGCCTTGATCTATTTTGGTGCAGGCTGACATCAGCTGTGCTTCCACACCTGTGGCAGGAGTGCCGCTGGCATCACACAAACCACTTCCAAGGCCTCCCTCTTCCTATATGGATGCTAATTTGAATTGCCCAGGAACCGCCTGCTCCAAGGCTGTTCCTAGTAGCTGTTTACGCAGGCATCCACCCCGTGGCTCAGCTCAGGCTATTACTGCCTGCGTGCCCTGACGGATCCCGGCCACCACCACTGCTGACCCTATTTGTAGACACTTGGGGCTTGAGAGATCGAGGTGGTGGGAGGGTGGGCTGCGAGGCTGATGCCCCAGCATGAGACTATGTGGTAGGAGATGTGGGCAGCAGGGGTAGAGCCAATATTCGGTGTCACCACCAGCGACATCCAGTCCAATGTGGATGTGAGCAGCCCTACCATGCATGCAGCAATGATTTCAGAGTGCCTTTCACTGACTGCTTAGAAAATCATTTAGAGGTGAATGATAAGATCTGTACGTCTATATGACTCTGGTTGCTACACAGCTCCATGTTTTCATTGTCTTTAAGGAAGTTTTACATTTGCTTTGTAACCTAGAGGGGAAAAAATCCAAACCCGTCTCCTTTGGATGGAAAAGTCTAAGCTCCATGGATACCGTTGCTATAATACATCTTCATAACTCTGTAGCTGGACTGTAGTTTCCCTATGAAAACAGATCTTTGATGAGAAAATTTGACTTTTTTGGAGGCTCTAGAATTATTTCAAGAAAAGTACAGAATATTAAAATTATATCAGTGTTTATAGAATAGTAAAATTATATCAAGGTCTATAGAATATTAGAATTATATCAAGAAAAGCACAGAGTGGCTTCACTTTTGCTAAATTAAACCCAGTTTCATTACTAAACCTTGTATCTCATAGCAAATTTAGATTACTTAATGTGAACACATAAAACATCTTAAACTCTGCCAAGGTGTTGTGGGTGACCTCAGATTCAACCTCTAAGGAAACACAACTATGCAGGGAACTTAAGCAAGAAAGCAACCACTTGGTGCCTGAACATTTTGTAATCATGAGGCTGGGAGAGAAGGAAAAAATGTAAAAAAGAGGGGGGAGCTGAAGAGCTGGAAGAGTTAAAAATATTTGCAGTGAAACCAAATATTTGGAAAAAGTAAAGACTTGTCAGAGTTCAGAAGTGTTGCATGTCTTCTTTGTTTTTAGATTTCTTTACACTTCTGAGGATCTGGAAAACTTATAAAAGCTAAGACTACTTGAAAACATACTAGCTACTTAATATATACTTGCTGCATACAGTAAGTGATATATTGGTCGAATGGACACACTTAATTTGTGAGGGAATCGGAGTTTTTGGGGGACCATTAAGTGACGACATCTGAATTTCACTCCGAGTAGAGGCAACCACATGCACCTCCCTCCCGACTCCTGGTTCCCCTTGCAGCGCAGAGACGCTGACGGGGCAGCAGGCCTGCGACAGCACGGAGCAGTCAGGCTGCAGAGATCCCAATAGCTGCAGAGACCAGGCAGTCAATCAGGGCTGAATAATTCACAGCTGTGCTCCCCCCTCCCAGCCCCACGCACAGGAGGGGTGAGTTGCAAAGCAACCCAGCACACTTAAAAGACCTCTTTTTTTTTTTTTTGGTAGATATTTTATTTAGATTTTTTTTCCTGCTTCCTGGATGTATGCTACTCCTACAGCCAGGACGGCACACTCTCCCAAGCAAAACTCCTCCAAACCCGCACCAGGGACTATTGCTATGAGAAAGAGCAGCTCCAGTCTGGGAGTCCCAGCAAGGGAAAGGAGAGCAGTGGAGAGCTGGGTGCTCCCATATGGCCAATATGAGCCAGCCACGTGGATGCCACGTGGGGTCCAGCTTCAAAGAGAGAGGCAGCAGAGGGGGGCTGCCCAGCGGGGGCTTTCTGCCCCAAGCAGCCTCCCCCGCTTCCCTGCTCACCCTCTCTGTCCTCCAGTAAGTCAGGGCATCCTCCTGGGGAGACCAGTGTTTTGTTGGGTTTCTCACTATACCAAATCTCATGAGGTAAAAATCTCGGGAGTGTTGTGGGACAGTCTTTTGGGAACGTCTCTGGGAATTACGGGCTTTCTTTCTGAAGTGTCCAAAAGGGAAAAGAGCCTTGCGGTTACGAGGCTGGGAGCCAGGACTTTGGGCTGCCAGCTGTGTGTGCCACACAGGTTGCTTAGTCTTTGTGTGCTGTATTTTCCACCTCCACGGGAAGGGGATTATAAATATTTCAGAGGAACATTATACATCTTCTTGTATTAATACTCAGACTGCCTGAGACCCCTGAATGAGAGATGCTACGTAAATATGAAGGCAGTGACAGGTGGTTATGTCAAGCACCAGGACAAATAGAGTGGAAAAGCTTTTAAAGGCTAATCGCAAATATGCACACGTGGGTGCACGCAGGAAAAGAAAATCTCAATTTGCTCAAGACATCAACGTAATTCTCGAGAATTGCTGGGAATTAATGGAGTTACCCGTATGAATACCATGAAGCAATAAAGACTGGAAACAGTTAAATGAGTCTGCCTGCTCCATTCTGTGGCAGAAACATAAACTACATGCTTTCTATATTCAAATGTCACGTTAAAAGATTTGGTGCATGAAGTGGGATACGCAGTTACGGAAAAATACTTCCAGAGTACACGAGTGTTAATTCACTGGTCAGTCTCTCCCTAACATAGCACCTTAAAAAAATTAACATTCCCCCAGTACCAACTTCCTATTCAATATGTGATTGACAAATGCTAATTTTATGAATTTTTTAACTCTTGTAAACTACTATGAGTGCCTTGAATTGGGTGCAAATGTACACAATCCTTTTTTACAGTCTGACATAATTTTCTCTAATGCTTTGAGTTCCTCTAAGTAGCCACTTGACTACAAATTATAACACACTTGACTTTTCATATATAAAGGGTAAATAGCTTGAGATATTTTGAAGCTTTATTCAAAGTCTGAGCAGTGCACACACTGGGTCAATATCTGTGGAAAACTAATCGTCCAAAAAATCCAGTGTTTTCTTATCATAAATGTTCTCTTTTCCTTTTTTCACTCTCTGAAAACAAAATAAGATAATAATACGTAACAATATGGTTATACCACTGTATTTGCACGGGGGTCTGATATGTGTTTTTCTGTTGCAGCTGTTACTTCAGAAAGAGCTGATATGACTGACAGAGACTTCTGACGCATTATGACGAAATGAACTAATTGACTTTTAGGAGAAAAAGATCAGAACAATTTATCCTAGTACTATATATCTTTTCCTGGGCAGAAAGGTCATGATGACAAAGTAACAAAATTGAAAAATGATACAACTTTCAAAAACATGAAAAAATCCCATTGCTCTTCTCTCTGACAATCTTGTGACAAAGATGAGACTAAAACAAACCTCCAGATATTCGATATTAATAGGCAGTGATGAATGATGAGGTTCCTGCTCTCTCCTCATGTGCAAGGGTGTTCTGGGGAAAACAATGCTACCGAAGTTGGTACGCTAAATTCCATCTTCCATACACTTAATGTTCACTTGCTCAGTGCTTTGAAGTTAATGGACTTATTCTGGAGTTAATTGGGTTTCACTCAGAGGAAAATTGGACCCACTAGAATGAGTGCTAACACAAGAGGCTTTGGAAGCAGGCCTGCATTGCTGGTCAGACAGATTAACAGCACAGAGGAAAAGGACCTCTTAGAAAGGAAGAAGGACTGGAGGGTGATGCAGATGAAACTTGCCCAGTCTTCTGAACTGGCAGCTGTATCACAGGCTGTGATGGGGAGGCACTCAGCACCACTCTCCACTGCTTCCAACCAAATATCTCCTCGGTTCTTCATCATAAAAGCAATGTTTATGAGGTAGGATGAGCAAAAGAGAACTATCTAAGCAGTTAGCATAGGTCTGAGTAGATGTGGGATAACGGTTACAGAGATTAGAATTAGCTAGTCAGATCTGATGCCTCAAATTTATACATGCAACTGTGCTAAAAAAATAGATCCAGAAAATACATTTTATTGCATGTTATTTAAAAATTTCTTCCAAGTTAAAAGATTACATCAATTCTAGATTCTCATAGTGATATTGGATCAGCTGGTCAAAATAATTTTTATGATCTCAAACCAAGAATGATGCCACCAGCTATACCCTAAATTCCTTCCACGGTTACTGAGTGCATTTGCATAGTAATTGCATTTACACTACAGTATGCAAGCCCATATAAAGTGCCCCAAATAACATTCATCCCTAAGACTTTTATATCTTTCAAATACATACATATTAACCAGCAAGGTTTTATCTTTCACATACTGACTGATTTCCTTCTTCAGTAAAGGTAACCCATTGAGTTTCTCCATGATTATTGGCAGCTATAAGAAAGATTTCTTGCACTAACAATAAGAGAGGTGCTATAGAAATTGGGATACATTCATGTTGCTTTATACATTTGTGAAGAATTTAGCCTTTAATTACTGGAGATGGTGATGGTAATTTTCTGTAGAGTGCAGAAGGACGTGTCAGATGTAAAACCCGCTCAACATCTTTCCCTGTTGAGCTGTTACTTTTTCTCTCCTGGCCTGAAAGGAAAAATGGGTGATTAGTAATTTTTCCAATACATCACAATGAGTTCATCTTAGATTCATCGCTAGCATTGCCAGCAGGGAGTACATTTCCTCTTGATATGAACTATGGACAAAGGCCATACTTCTGGTTGTCTAAGGCATATTGCATGCTCTGGCTTAGCAAATACCGCTGCTGGCCGGCAAAGCTCTTTCATCAAAACAAAGATGCATCATGGTCGTTTAGGCCGTGGTGATCATTCAACTAATCCTAAAATTATCTCTGAAGGCTGGAGAAGCACTTGTGCCTCCTTCTCTACATGCTTTGGCTGTGAAATTACGCAGGCGACTCTCCTCTTCTCTTTGACACCTGAGTATAACTGCCAGTGTGCTGCAAGCTGCAGACAGGGTCCAAGTACCTGCAATATGAAGGTGACACACAGTGGACAGATATAAAGCAAGGGGGTTTGAGTAGGCAAGTAAGGACTACAAAGGCTTTTGTCCTTCCCAGCATCACCAGCTGGCACAGCATGTCACCGGTGTCAAATGATCAGATCCAGTTAGGTGGCTGTGAATCTTCTGTGGGTAGACTGCACATGGTCCTGAAATGTTACCTTCAGATAAGGGATTCAGGGGGAGGGGTTTTAGCTGTGGAATCATTATGGACTTTTCTTTGTTAGTGGGGCTTCCAGTAGTCAAGATTGATAAAAAAATACTTTTCATCTGGGGATGGCAGGAGACCCAGTCCATGGCTGCCATATGCAAACTTGGTTCTGAGCATTGTTGACTTCCAGAATGGACAGATGTGATCCAGCCAAATTAGAAATAACCTCAGCTCTGGAGAGGAAAATGTAAAATTCAGGCTGGTTCAAGAGGCAGCAGCTGACCTGCAAAGAAAGGGAAAGTGTACAAATAATTCATTGTGGTGCCTCCAGACTGTGACCTGACCTTCAGCAGTCCCAATAGACTCATTCCAGGCTATGTGCAAGATGACTTATTTCTAAAAAGCCATATGACCACATTTGCACAATAGGAATTCACATCGGTGTAATGATCATGCAAGCTCTGATACGAACCTGCGCACAGATGCAAGGCAGGTCTTAAATTTGATGCAGTTCCATTTTGGGTATGCAATCATGTACACTACAGCAGTGCAAACATTGATATGCACCTGTGCTACATACCGGCAGCTGAAAAGCTGTTTGAACCAATCTGGATATGCTAGTGCAAAGTTCTCCCATGTTGTTCAACATCATGAGAGGAAAGCTCTCTCTGGGTCTCCCTCCTTCGAGAGACTGGAAGAGCCACAGATATGGATACCCTTTGGCTAAAATGCAGCACTCCTCTCTATCATTGCTTTCCCACTGTAATAACTTTAATAATAATAATAATTAAACCAGATGAATTATGTGCCTTCTGCTGCCCATGTTGAGCAAGAAGAGAACCAAAGATCAATATTAATTAGATTACGTAGTCGACTCATTTAATTCTCTAAAATGCTCAGAATACTACAGAGAAGAGCACAATGGAAATGCCTTGGAAGATTAGATTACATTAGATTAGATAGGTGTGATAGCGGGCTGTCACTGGGATTAATAGAGTTTTTAAAATTGGGATGGTTAGACAAATCTGAAATGAGTCCGTGGCTTGCATTTTTGCTGAGCAATTATTCAAACAGCACTTGAGAACTTTGCCAAAAGTTTCCTATCTGTGACTCCTATTTTCTGACTTCCCAGTTCTCATCTTTGCCAACTACAGAAACAAAAGATACAGGAGATCGCAGGGCTGGGGCAGCACTCATGATTAACAGGAGACTTCCTGAGTAGGAGGATGCCCAACTTTCAGGTGGGAATTTGAGGCTATAAAGGTAGAGGGAGCTAGCAAATGAGAGAGAATGGTTTTATCTGTAGTGTGGTATTGACTACTTGGGCTCAGGTCACCTCCAGGGCACCCCAGGCATTCTCCTTTGGGATTTATAACACCTGCAGGACACATCCTTGGTTGCTGGTTGCCAAAGTAGAGGGATTAAAGACCAGCTGGAGACTGTCCAGGCCCCTGTCTGGCCCTGGTTTCTCTGCTGCGGGGAGTGGATGCTGCCTGCCCTAGTCTGACATTGACACTCAAGTCAGAGTACAGCAGAGCATAAACCTGGAAAGCAATCCCAGAGCTTATGGCATGAATGTAGGCTCCATTGTTAAGTCCACAGCAGTAAATCTATCAAGGTCTTGGAATATTTTCAGGCATGAGAATGCTCGTGCTACCAAACTCCTCAAATGTGCCCGGGCATAGCTTTGGGCTATGCCAGCTAACACCTCCCAAACAAGTCCCAAGCACAGTTTGGGTGTTAGCATGGTCAGGAACCATTCAAAATATGTAGGTTGCAAGCAGCCACTTGATTTTGGAGGTAAAGGCTATTTAATGCTATGGACTGAGCCATTCTGTAGTAACTGAGACTTAGATTTTCTCCTTTATTTGCTCCCCATTTCAATACTCTCCCATATCTTCCCACTTCACTGGTTTCTCACTCTTTCTAACACTCCCCACCCTAATTCCAACTGTACCTACAGATTGATCCATATGTACATTTGTTTTCATCTCCTCTTATGCTCCTTGTTTTTCCCAATTTCTTGTAATATTTTCTTCTAATTATTTTATTGCTTGCTGTAGCATATTCCCTGTCATTCTGCTTCACTCCTTTTATAATGCCATCTTTTCACCTCAGTCCATCGTTTCCTTACTTTCCTTCATTATTGCAATTCTTTGACACTAGAAAAGTTCCTTCCTTTCCAAAAATATTCCTCATACATGCCTTTAATAAAACATTATTCCTCTGCCTTATCCTTGTTTCTAACACTTTAACCCAGTCCAGCTGTAAACAGCAATATTAAAGGAACGTTAATGACATGGTGGTATAGGAAAGTCTAAACTGTGGCACTGCTGTGATATCTGAACACTTCACATATTTAAGTCTAACGTACTCTGGTTAATGCTGATCTGCAGGTGTCCTTTTGATTCGACCATCAGTCTCTCTAAATTCCCTTTGATTTCAATGTGACACCATGTGGACGGACCTTTAGGTCTATGCACAGTCCCAGTATAGCTCCAGGGAGAATGTGGGGACCAGAAGGGACAACTCATAGGAATAGGACCTTAGGTCACAAATGTCTCAAGCTGTAATCATGAAACTTCATGTAAATGTGTGAAATCTCATATAACTTCTAATCATAGTAATATCAGGGTGCATCAGGGCATATTTAATTGTAACATAGATAGGCTGCTTTATACCAGGAATATTTGAAAATGTGTCTTTTTTCTTTTTCCCATGAAATATGTTTGAAAGTAGTAAATGTTTCTTAAGGCTGGGAAATTCAGGACTATTTCCATAACAATAGCTTTTAGAGAAAGTTGTCAGGTCTGAGAAATAAAGCAAACCTGTCAAGTTTCCCTGGTCATTAGGAGCCAAATTGCTCCTTCCCACTTCATCCACAAAAGCTGGCTGATACAAAGTCTTGTGGCACTGGAAGATTTATACTCTCTTTAATTTATTCGGCATAAATACTGTCCACACGGGATAGAGCCCGTACAGCATGAACAAAGAACACGCTACATTTAAGAGGCCATGTCTGACTTGGAAGACATATGGCAATGCTTCCTGAAGTCAGAAATAAAATGCAATACTTGTAATATGGCATGTAATACTTTCTGTACTCCACCAAATTACCAGGGAGACAGATTGTGCTTTTCTGAGTATACTGACAAATGTCCCTTCTCATTATGGTTTTGCCCTTTTTATATTACCATATCATTATTCTTTTTCTTTTGTACTCCAGTGTGCAATCCAGATGACTACTTTCTTGGGCAATTCTAGAACGTTGTTTTATTTTCAGGATTGCTTAGAAAATGATCAGATATTTCTTATTCTTTCGCTAATACAAATTCATCAGTAAAAATGTATACCTCGACGGGAGCCACCCATTGCATTTAGCCAAGCCACCCAACCATTCCAAAGGTAATAAAACAGCATTTATAACCAGGAATAAACTGTGACATTTCTTTCTAATGAGATTTCCAAGCTGACTCTTGTTGGCAGCCATTTTATATTTGTGATGCTAATAATGAGTGGGAACCTGATGTTAATAATTAGTAGCTGTTTTCTTTTATAATCTTTTCCTAATAATTTTAGCACAGAAGCACACTTCCCTTGGGTTTCCTATTGTTTCAAGTGGGGCATTTGTGTTGTGGGAGCATAAATGCCGCCTTAGCCTAGCATGGTAGCTGAACAAACAAACAGCCTCCTCAAGCTTATGCCTAAAAAAAGAAAATGAGAAGGCCCACATAAGACCACCTATGTGTATTTATTTTCATGAAGGAACAGAAAACTGTTCTTTTGCGATGGCAGCTCCCCCTACACCTCCAACCGGGTGGCTAACACTCCTGGAAAGCCCTCTGCATCTGCAGAGACATGTCCACCACCCGTCTGCCACTGTCTTGCACCTTCCCCATGGCAGCATCCCTCTTTCCCCATGGCAGCATCCCTCTTGCCCTGTGGCAGCATTGCGTCGCCGTGGGGCTGCATTGAGAGCCTTGGCTGGGAGTAACCGTGGGATGCAGAAAGAGAAGAGTTTGTCACATTGAGGGATTCCTGTTCTTTTCAGCAACAAAATGAACCAGCCACTTGACTCCATATGTGAGGAAATGAGAAATAGATACACTTCGGTTCGAAGAAGAGATATGATCAGAGGAAAGATAATTTCCCTCATTGCAGAAAAGGCTGGGAGAAATTCTTTGGCAGGTGTCAATGCAGGAGGACTTGTCAGATGGTCGGGGTGGTCCCTCCTGATCTTGAAAATCTATTAAGCCTCTGCACATCCCCACAAACCTGGGGAAGGAGGAGGTCTCAACATGCAATTACTTGAGTCCACTGTTCAAGAGAGGCAGTGGGACTCAAATTGTGTACGGAGTGGTTTCTTTTTTTATTTTAAAGGAAGAAACCTAATTAAAATGATAGGAATTTCCTGGGGAAATTCTCAGCCTGTTCATTTTTTAACAGCCTTTGTATTACAAAAGGTGTTTGAAGTCCTTGAATTTTTACCCTTTAGCCACCTTTAATCTAATTTCTAATCTCTTAATAGCCTTAATTGAGTTCTGAATACTTTAAATTATTAAACATCTTTGGGGGATTATGATTTGTATTTCTGATTATACAAAAACAATATCAATTGCACACCCGTCTCCCCTCCATATTTATGTCAAATTAAACCATCGGGGATGTAAAGCACGTACTTTAAGGGCAAGATATTTGCCTTTGAAACACTATTTTAAAACACTTGTGCTTTCAGGCAGGTTGAAGGAGATGAGTGGTGAAAAATGAAGAAATAGCAAGATCTCAATGTAGGCCCCAAATTAAGTGAGTGACGTTGCCTTTTTGGCCTCTTTTGTCGTACATGTGGAGGTTGTCCATGGACGTGGAGTGAGCGACAGCCAGCCACCGGTGGGGTGGTGGGCCACGCAGCCTGGCACGGCACAGGTGGGAGATCCACCTGCTTCTCTCAGCTGGGACGGACCTCCTTCCCACCCCAGGGCCTTCACACCTCCCTGCTGCTCCAGTGCCAGGGACAAGCGGTCAGTACGGTGTGTGTCCCTGAGTTGGCTTGGGTCCCCAACTCCATCTAAGCCCCATAGCTCCTCTAAACTTTCCTGATCTACCTCTACCTTCTTCAGAGGCTTACTACCTCACTGCATCTCTGCCCTGCCATGGACCTTCCTCCTCCTCCTTTACTTGCCCACAGCCCCCTGGCACCAACGCTAGTCATTATTTCCCTCTCCCTCCCTGTCATTCTCTCTTCTCCTTTGAAGACACCTGCCCTGGCAGGGACAGCGATCCTTGCATTGATGAGACATCGGCTCAGACACCACTCCGAAGGCAAAAAGACTCTGGGGAACAGAGGACAGATGTCAGCCCTATCAGGCAGGGAATGAACCCAGTGTCTTTATTCAAGGAGAGCAGCAACTTGCTTTACATGTTGTCCCAAGCTGTGGAATAAAATACTCTGTAGTAACACAGATACAGCATTCAAAGCAGAAATCTGTAGCATGAGCTAATCCTGATGGAAGACTTCACTTCTTATCAAATAAAGCCTCACTTGTAAAAATCAGGAATTTATTTCTTATCAAAACACAAACAAGCTCTCTTAACTTTGAGAAAGTATTAGCTTTTTCACTTTCTTTGTTTGTTTGTTTATTTAATCCAACTGGGTTTATTAGACCTCAGCTTTGGTTACTGTCAACTTACCTCCACCACTTGTTTTCATCTTCCTTCCTCTGGAAGAACTGGCTTTAATATCCAGCACCAGAAACAATATCTTTTGAGAGACAAATTCGTTTCCCTATCTTCAGGGCAAGATTTCAACTTGTCATTGCTGAGCTTCTTGTATGTTTTCTCGAGACCCTGGCAGAAAGACCATGAAGTTTCTGGGGAACCCACGGTTATGCTTGTACCCACCGCTGGTACCCACTATAGAGTCTGGCTTCATATACATAAAACTAATGTCCACTAAATGTACCAGTGTCAGAGCCTGGATCTCATTCTGCCACCATTATTCAGGCTGAACAGTGCTCTACTTCAGGAGTTGTCCTATTGATTAAATAGGCACAAAAAGCATATAATTAGACATACTTGAACTATTTACTGGTATTATTTACAATCGGTATTGCTGTAGCAGCTATGATTGCCAGTCGAACTCCAGGAGTTTTGGTTTTGACAGTGTACCATGACAGAAAGGCAACATCTTTTGTGAGCTTGCAGGCTGAGGTGATGATCCAGGAAGTTTGCGTGCCCAAACCTGTTCTCTGAGGCTCTCCATCCATGTCCATGGATGTTCAGAGAACGGTTATTTAAGCAGATACATAGCCTATACGGCTGGGTTCAGGCTTGTACTTCAGTTGTAAACTCATTCCCGTTCTTTTTATTTTTCTTTCAATGTTGAATTTTACTGTGTACTTACTTTTACATTTACTACCTAACAAATTGAGGCTCACCTAACAAGAACATGTATATTTAGATAGATTTTTTTTAAACACAGTAATTTTTAATGCACTATATGGACCAGAGTAATTATAAAAGATGAGTTAGGACATAATCCTGCAGTTCAGCATCTGTGCAGAAGCCTGTCCCATACGCTTTACATAAAAGGCCTGACTCATGCAGGTGTGACGGCAAGATGAGGGCCACTAAACTGAAAGATGAAAACAGCCGAAAGACTTTGGTTAAGGCATTTTGGCTGAGACACTATAGTTTAAGAAGGTCAGCATGAAAAGTCATTCAGCTCTCCTTTTGACTTCTTACCCTAGAAAGAGAGAACAATAATAAAATGAGGCAGCAATAAATTTAGAGCAAAGTAAAAAAAAATACTTTTATGTAGCACATGTCCTGACTATAGAATTCATTGCTGTAATAGGTCATCAAGTTAAATACCATGGCTGGATAATTTTATCATCACTCATAATGAGCCAAATCCTTCCTACCGTAGCCAAGCCAACACTCTTCAGTGAGACGGAAACAAGAACATTTGCCTGAGTAAAACAGTGGGATTTACCCCAGTATTTATGAGATGGCTATGCTCTATGAGAAGAAGAATAAAGGTAATTTGATCCCATTCTCAACACATCATCTCTTTACTGAAGTGGGGAAGAAAGCTCCCTGTTTTACCGTTCCATAATTTGCTAGAACCACTATAAAGGGGCTTTAAAAGTAATAGATACTGAGCACTGGGACAGTGCTGGGTCACATACGCTTTACTGGAAAACTCTCTAGCTACAAATTACCATGGCAAGCTATAGGAAGCTCAGTGCATTCTGTAATTATGAACTATAGGACTTCATACATATTTACTGAGAGCTTACTTCCCCTCACCTCACCCATGAAGAACTTTTCAGCACAATGAGAATTACACAATGGTGTTATAAATTATATGCCAGGTTTCAGTCTGATCTTGGGTATTTACTTCTAATCCTTTCAAACTACTGCTTTCTAATTAAAATTATGACACGCTCTTTCAACAACAATAACCCAGTATGTAAGGATCCTGCATACCTTTCAAACCTTTCATAAGGAAAAAAGTCAGCCTTAATTTGCAAGTGAGGTTTATTGTTTCAGTGGCTTTAGGTAACGCAACCTCTTTAGAAGCAGACTGCCTCTTCAGCGTGCTGGCAGGAATGTGACACAGGAGACACATGTCTAGAGCCAAAGTCGAGGAAATTTACAGTGTCAAAGCCCCAGTTTTCAGTAAAAAGAAGTTTCTTCGCACGGGTAAGTACAACCTTTAAAGTGAGGGTCAAGTCTAACTAATGGTGCTAGGGAGACTCTTCCTGGGACTCCAAGGAGAGGTGTTAACAACCTTAGGAGTGCCTTACTAGCCCTCATCACTACCACTTCAGCCCCACGTACCGAAATGGGAGAGCTTCTCTCGCTGCCTCTGCCATGCAAAGGGATTCCTTTGCTGCTGCCACTTTGGAGCTGAGGGAATCCTCTTTTTTCCTCACGTACAGATATTAAATGTCAGCATCAGCAGCTGGCATTCAGCAGCCGACACCGGCAGAGGGAACATCTCGATGGCCGTCGCCTCAGCCTTGGCAGGAGAAGCAGGGCGAACACAAATGCAGGCGAAGCTGTGCACCGGCCAACTTACTAGCAGGAAAACACCCTTCAGCCGTATTTATCCTCAGCCTGGAGCTCCGGGGGGGCTGCCACCTCCTCAGAGCAGAGGCTCCTAGGAAGGGTGGGTGCCTGAAAAGCTCCCACGGCCATCCTAGGAGGAATCGCTCTGCGCTTGGGAGGGACTCCTACAATCAGACACTGTGGCACAGGGTCTGTGGGAATTGCCCCCTCGAGGTAGCCTCCAGAGCGATGCGGGGGACACGAGGAGAAGAACAGCTCTAGCAGGGACGGTGGATTTTCGCACCTGCAGCCACCATACCTTGGCGGTGCAGCTCAGGGGACAGCGCGGGCAAAGGAGCCGCCTGCGGTGCCCTCTCCCTGCTGGGGTTGCCCTCTCTCCCTTTTGCCCCACTACTGCACCCCCGGCATGAGGCAGGCAAAAGAACAAGGTGCAGCTCCGCTCCTCTCCTCTCCTCTCCTCTCCTCTCCCCTCTCCCCTCTCCCCTCTCCCCTCTCCCCGCCGCCGGCAGTGCCCGGCCAAGGGCCGCCACCCCATCTGCGCTGCCCGCCAGCACGGCTCCCTCGAGGCGCCCGGCGACACCGTCCATCGCAGCCGTTTTACAGTCGGGCTTTTCTCCCCCTGCCC
>VFFE01006970.1:721335-798900 GCA_008921705.1 Burhinus oedicnemus | reverse complement strand
CCCCCTCCGCCCCCGCTGCCGTGAAACCGCCCCGCCGGGCGAAGGGCGCCCAGCCCGCTCCTCCGGCCGGGGCCAGGGCACCCACGCGTGGGTGGGGGGTCGCCATCCCCGTCCCTAGGGGCGGCATTTAGAGATCCATGATGTACATGGAACGGGAAGGGTCCGGCGGGCTGACGTGTGCTCTGCCTCTCCCGCTCCCTCCCTCCTCACCTGTCCTCCCCCGAAATAAAGTCTAATGAGAATAAAATTTGGCCTTTCTGGAAATGCTTTTCTGTTATTCTGCGTGCACCGACGTGGCTTTAACGCTGTAATTTAAAAAGGTTTTTTTGGTTTTGGTGTTGGTTGGGTTTGGTTTTTTTTGTTACTACCTTTAAGTTAGGCTGCAGCTGTGTTTTGAATAAATCACCATCTAGTATTATATATCTTTTTATAAAGATAGAATGACCGGATGGGTACAACTTTTGAACAACTGCTACATTGTGGGAGTTCTTCATAACATGCTGCGTGCTACTAATGTGACACTTTCATCATCCTTAAAATTTCAGGCATATAGCATATGTTTTCAGTTATTCAATCCTGGCATTTATAGCTGTTGAGTTATAATTATATTCAGTAACATACATAGTTTTGCTGTTTCTGAAGCGTTCTCAATCCATAGAATAATAGTAATGGTAAAAGAATAATGTGATACTTCATATCCTAAGAAATTAGTAAATATTAATAAAAAACTTGAAGGAGCTACAGATTATCAGTATTATAAGCAAACCCTTTTTGACTTCAAAATGTTTTATTACAGCTATTTAGCTTCCAACATTTTTATTTCTGAAAAAAAAAAAAAAAAAAGAACAGATTGTGTAGGAGTTTTTTCAAATCGGTGACTGAGATACCTCCCCCATATTTTGAGAACTCAGAAAAATAATGAATTTGCAGATAGTGCATTTTTAAAACACTTCAAAAATGTAATACATCAAATACTTTCCATAAATGACAGGTGATGTACATTGCATACTCTGCTTTTGTATTGCATCAATATAAAATCAGTTATTTAAAAACAACAGGCGCATTAAATGATAACATTAAAAATTGTGAGGCTGGATGAAGGTTTGTGGTTAGAAACCAGTGACTAACACGCAGAGCTGCAGATCTGTTTTTAAAAATAATTATGTGAACTTTACAAAAACAGCAGTTATTACAATCGTGCTGACTTTTTGGATTATGAAGCTTACTGTTTAGTATTTAACCTGTTTATTTTGGTGCGAATGCTCAATCGTTTCTCTGGAGTACTTTCATTTTTACTGAGCAAACGCATATATGTTGCTTCAAGCTTTCATTTCTTCATTTTATATTCTGAGTTGCAGATGAACCTTCATTTAGGGCGAGGTGCAAAGAGATGAAGCACCTGCCTTTGATTAGCACCGTTTGAGGAAAACCACCTAGATAGCCACTATAGTTTCAGAAGTTGAGCCTGGAAATGAGTGTGACCAGCAGCCGTGGGCAGGTCTGGTCCTGTCTGATGGATCGCACCTTGCCGAGTTCGGAGGAAGGATGGTAGTGGATAAGGGGAAATGGTCTTGGCCGCAACAACTTTGTTTTCCTCACGTATCATTTGTAGCGTTGCAAGTACTGTGATTGAAATCCGGGTGAAAATATGTTCTTCTGCTGCTTTAAACACGTTGTCTCCAACAAAGCACGTTTCTGAAAGTCTCTGTGTTTTGAGAGGTACCCAAGACAGTTCAATGAGTAAACCGTGAACCTGTCATGAGAACTTTGGGGCGAGTGCATTAGTGGTCTTTGCGTTGTGGCAGTCAAGTCTGGTTTGGATAAATTACATTAAACTTCGAGATGCGACAATATTTTGCTGACTTACTGGTGTTCCTTTACAGAATTATAAATGCTGAACTGGGTTTTAACCTCTTCCTTGAAGTAAGCGCCCTGCTATGTAATATGCCTGCTCAGAGCAGCTCTGTAAAGAGCGTTCTTCAAAATAGATTTCAATGTTCAAAGCAAAATCTTCCCTGAAAAAGGAAAATCCTACTGTTTAACATTGTTTACAGTTATCTGAAAGTAAGGGGAAATGAAACACGTTAGATTTTATTGCTCTCAGGGTTTTTGTGATGGTCTTGCTGGTATGACCTGAACGTTTGCAATAAAAGGCCCTGTCTGGAATTCTTTATTCAGGCAAAAGAGCCATTACTTCAGTGGCATTTTGTTCAGGGCAGTGATAAAGCATTGGGCCTAATATTAAAGGATGTGAGAAGTGAAGACAGGGAAAATATTCCTGCTCAAAAGTGTGAGATAAAAGTGCCGAGCTCTGGGCTGGATGGCTGGACAGGGAGCAGGCTCAAGACTGTGGGTATTCATGGAATCACAGAATCACAGGGGTTGGAAGGGACCTCTGGAGATCATCTAGTCCAACCCCCCTGCCAGAGCAGGGTCACCTAGAGCAGGTTGCACAGGATGGTGTCCAGGCGGGTTTGGAATGTCTCCAGAGTCGGAGTCTTTCTAGTATCTTCTCATTTTTTTTAATTCCTTGATATACACGGTTGGTTTATGGATCCTTTAATAGCCTATGGACTCTAATGTTGCTGAGATACAGAGTTGCACCTGGAATTGGTTATGCAAATAAGCGACTGCCTAAATTTCGACTATGAAAATGTGTACGATAAGAAGTTGTGGACTGAAGTACCAGTTAAAACTCTGCAAATGAAAAGGACAAAACAAGCGGAGCCCGTGTCAGCATATGAGTTTTTGTATGGTTTAAAATGAACCCACCGACAGAAGATTAACTGTCATAGAGCTGGAAAAAGAGCAGATGGATTAGCTCATCTCTCCCACAGGATGGCATATTGCATGTGGAGGATAAAATGAATATTTAAATTGATTCAAACTGTGTATTATTTTGCTTTTCATATATTTAGTACTAATTTTAAAGGCCCTGCATGGATCAGTGAGCTGAAACTGTGTCAATCACCTCCTCTGCCTCCCCTTTGGAGGACATGTGTGGATTCCACTGCCGCGTTGCAAGACGTTGACATGTTGCACAGGCGAGTGCCGTCGAATGTCATGGCTTTCACTGGCTCGGGAAGGGAACATGTCGGATGTGTTTTAGATTTCTGAGGAGCTGAGAAAATTCAAAGACCTGCAATTACTTTCCAAACATCAGGATGTTTTTAAGCGAGTCTTGTAATTTAACTTCTTTTGTCTGAGGTTATTTATAATGGCTGTAGTTTGATAAGGACTTGCTGCTCTTAACAATATTCTAGTTTTAATTCAGTACCAATCTCTCAATGGCAGAATCTGTTCAAAAAGGCAATCCACCTGGAAAAATCTATATTAGTTTATCTAACGAAGCTTAAATATTTACTTTTTGTTTGCTGAATGACAGCTCATAGAGCTTATACTAAGCTCATACAGCTTAAACTGTTGTAATGGTAGTCATACTCAAGAAGCTGACATTTGAGGCACGAGTTGCTCTACAGGCTGTTAATGCTAAGGAATGGGGGCTTTCTACCTCTATGAAGTCTACTCTACCAGCGTTTAGAAGGATGTAAATATTTAGAAGGACTGGGAGAAGAGAAGGAGAGACATGAATGTGCTAGCAAAGCGAAAGCAGAGGGCAAAAGTTCCCCATTCGGATGATTGAGTATTACATGGACTTAAGGACTGAGTTTCTGTCTGCTCTTCACGTGCAGAAGTTCATGTCCATTTCCAGTAGTGTGTGTGTTTGCATGGAGTTGTCATAGGCTGCCGACAACTGTGCTCCACTTGGTGTAACGGGAATTACATGATATTCGTCAAGAAAATGCAAGTTTGTGGGAATGCTCTGAAATGAAAGACTCTAAAACTTAATAATGATTTTTAAAAAAAAAGTTGCCATGGGGATCCTTTTAATCCCGTTCCTGCATGTGCAGAGCCGTAAGACTTCTGTGGCAACACCCGGGTCCTGCTGCATGTCCTGAACCATTACGTAGCAACAGGGCAGCTCATCAATGAAGGCACAAACTGTCTTGCAGCACTATGGATTTATCTAGCAAATGGATTTAGGTCTTAAAAACAGTAAGGACGACTCCTGTATTCAGGGTCACTATCAGACCTACCTCATTTTTTGCCTTGGCTTTCTCTGAAGCAGACTGTGCTATGGACAGAGTTTAGGAGAGAGATTTTTCTGGAGTGTAGGCTGGACCATAGTGCTACAAAGGCCTGTGAGCATCTACTTTACGGTAGAGAGGAGATGTGCTTGCATGCGTATATGTGTCTCATTTTGGGCTTTCCATTTTGTCCATCTTTTTGGTTTTTTTTTCCAATGGTTTATTGAGTTAAAGGTGCTTCCTTATGCTACTTCCCTTCTTATTACTTTTGGCAGGGCCCTTAACAAATATGACTGTTAGAAATAATATGGAAAAGGCTGAGTTGCCTCAGGGAAACCAAAGCTGGGTATTTAAGAGTATGAAAAAAGCTTGAATTCTGAAGCTTTACTTCCTTGTGACGCTTGTGTAGATGACTGATGAGCTGCAGAATAGTCATCAACTTGAATAGTCATTGCTAAGTGCCATATGCGGAACAGATCAGGTGTTTTACAAATTGTCAGCATTAAAACTCTTGGTTTTTTCTCCCAAGAAAAGCAAACTGAAATTTTGCGGTATCGGAGGATACATATAGTAGTCCATTAGCTTTGAAGTGATGCTATTAAATGGAGTTACAACTTTGACTGTAATGTCTAGCAAGAAAATCTGTGGAAAAGCTGTAGAAAAATATGAAATAGTGCCATAGTTGGAGCTTAATTTTGATGACCTCTCGAACTTTTTCATTTATAGCTGGTTACTCCATTTGTAAGAAAGTGGTAAGAATCTCAGTAAGACAAGTTGGGGTTCTTTTTGGAGAAGGGAGTTTGTACAAAGGCAGATAGTGGAGAGTCAAGCTGCGCTATTCCAAACTTTAGTTTTAAGGATTCCAGCTTTGAAGCTGTAGTGAAAGCAGCACTGGAAGATCTCTCTCTTTAGCTTGTTTATTTTTCCCGGGGATCTCTCGCTTTTTGCTTGTCCTTCTGACATTAAGAGTTTTAGCAGTGTCAATGGCCACCACATCAGTCACGCTGATGTGTTTTAGAGCATCTCGCTTTGTGATTAGAAACCCTCTCCTGCCATTGTTTATCAGCAGAAAATGAAACTGCAATTGAAAGGGGGATGTGACAAAGCCCAACAGCCCCGGTGTTGCCATAGCAAAGGCGATGTTACATAAGCAGCCACTCTGCAAATAATTCATGCAGCCAAATTTTAAGCATTACATGAGAATTCATTTCTAAATTAATGGTCTTTTTCGGGAGGGAGCTCTCCTAGACGAGGTGATCTCTCTCGTGACCGAAATTAATGTGCTAGTTGTGAAGCTCTTTCGGCACTGCCCGTTTACACCTTTATTTTGTTTGAACATATTGTTCTGTTTCTGAAACATCTGTTAGTTTAAATATGGCCTCACAATATGTTTTCTCAAGTGGATTTTTGCAACAGTTCAGCGAAGCTCTATATTCTGATCTTATTCAGATTTATTTGCACACTGCAGTATTAAACCAAGCAATTTACAAATGCCTTTTCTGGTTAATGGGTGTCAAGAATTTTGCAAGGCAGCGATATAAACCAGATCACTTTTCAGATGAGAGTTTTGAAATGTATATACAGATGTATTTTTAGAATCTTTGCAAGTAGTTGTCTTTCAGCGCTCCAGCAATAATAAAACAGGCAGTTTTGTCTTCTAAAACCCAAATTGGCAAATGGTCTAGCCTTTCCGCCTGATCCTCAGAAGTGTAGATAATAATTTAATCTCAGTAAAGTTACTGTAGCATTTGATCGTACTGTATTTCTCAGAATCAAGTAATAATATTTGTTACTGTTTTCCAAAGGAATAGGGAAAAACTGTTTCCTGAGAAAATTCTTCATGTATAGGCTTGCATTCAAAGGTATGCAGCCAGAAGAAAGAGAAAGCCCATTCCTCAGGCTTCCTTGCTAGGTAGATGCCGGTTTGTTTTTGTGTTTTTGATTGTGGTTGGGTTTTTTCCATAAGTTACCATTTCCTCATTAAATGATAGGATAACTATATCAATGATCACCTGTAGCAAGCATTTACCTTTAGCAGGGTAACTTAGCTTTAGATTTCTAGATACAAATAAAACAAAACCGTGCTACTATCACACTTACTGCTTAAGTAATTTACTTAATGAAACCTTTAAACCTTCAGTTTAGAAGCTGAATAGTTATCGAGACAAATGCTGTAGGATAAGGGTTCCTAAATACCTTACTAAAAAAATCCAATTCTGGAAGGGCTGTGTTGTGAAACAGTGAAATGCGCATTTTCTTCATTTATCTCTTCCAGCTTTTCAAACACATCCACTTTTTCTAAAAATTAATTACCTGAAATAAAGGAGTTTAATTTTTTCTTGTGGGACAGTTGGACCTAGCAGGACATTTGCTCTTAAATTTTAAATAGCTGACTGTCCAAGAGCAAGCATCTGCTGCTCCTCATAATAATAATCTCATGCTTGTTTCCCGCAATTGAAGGCTGAAGGGCTGGAAGACACAGATCCATTGGTCTGGTGCACCCAAGATCTGGGATGCTACACCAACATCCACTCATACACACATTTTGCCCTCACTGTATATGGGGGTTAGCAGATGTCTGGTAGATGAAACAAATTTTTCCTTGAGGTTTCCAGTGCAGGCATTTCTCTTATGCAAAGGGAATTCAGTATATCAAGTCATTTTACAGCACTGGAGGCTCAAAAGTCCAGCCCTTTTTGTTCTGCTTATCTGCCAAATAATATTATCTTTGAGAAAATGGCCATGAGTGTGATCTTGTAGGGTGCTCGGCATTTCCCGTTTATCCTTTAAGTAGAAATTTGGGGCACCTGGTACCTCAGATGAAGTGCCTAGAACAGTAATTTCAAAGTGTTTGGCCTTAGATGATTAACATCTGCTACAGTGCCATATGGTGGGAATTTCCAAGTAAACAGTTAATTAATATATGAGTGTACCAGAGTAAGCCGTAATTAAACTATATTCAGCTGAAGTGTATTATTTTAATACAGTGGGATGCAAAGTGCTATACTTCTGTATTATACCTTTTCTGTTGTGTGAAGAAGAGGGCAAAAAGTTGATGAGAATTAATTGAGCCTTTAAATTAAAGGTTCAAGTAGCTTTTTTTAATAAAGGGTTTAAGATTCACATCAGCATGAAACATCCATTGATTTGAGTGGAACGTGGTCTTTGTTTGGTAATGCTGAATTCTTGATAGCGAATGCTGTGGAGACTCCTCTGCTAGGAGTTTACTGGTGTCCGCTGTGGGTGGTCGGTGGATGTCCAGCTGAGCTGTGCAATCATATAAGCTGTTTTCACGTAACTTCAGATATTACTGATGGGGCTATGCCTGTGCTGCTTGGTCTAGTACAGCCGGTGGAATGAAATCTTCCTGTGCAAGCTGGCCAAAGTGGTCTGGAGCAGTGTTGGGGTGGGAGCTAAGGGTGTGTACAAGCAGGGGTAGTTCTGGGACCTCCTCCTTGGCCCTCTTGTATTTGAAAGGATGAACATACCCATGGCTACTGCTGAGCAGTTGGCTAGGTCACCCCTAAAGGGCTCTTGCCTCTCACAGAGCGTGATCATTGGCCGTGTAGAAGTTTATAATATTACTGGTTTTATTAAAGCGTAGAATTTATTTTTAGTTTGGCCCTCTCCACCAGTTGCCAATAGCTACAGCTATAAATGACCTATTTTAAAATAGATTGTTCTTCCCTGGCCTCCCTTCCTTTTCTCTTTCCTTTCTCTCCTGATAATCTTCATGTCAGTAAGAAGGTGAAGAAAACCTTCCTCTGTATAATGAGGCCAGGTAAATATAGGCGGAACACGCCAGTGTTGTCTGAGTAATTCACTAGATGGCATTCTTCCCTCTGAGTCAACACAGAAACCATTCATGGGAATGACAAGAGACCTTAGTGTTTTTAGTGAGACATGAACCTGAAATCTTGGCCAGGTGTGGTTGCTGAAGGCTCACTGGCATTCTCATAATAGTGGGAAAGTTAACTCTAGCGCCCCGGTTAAATTCCATGTTAATAATTAAAATCTTTGTAACTGGACTCCCCTCATTGGTATCCACGACTGAGATGTGCTTTCCTTACTTTCTTTAATTACTTTGTGGTTTTGTTGGATGCTTTCACACAGTTGATATTTTGATTTGCAAGGTGCAGTGCCGTTCTTGTGCCTGTTTAGTTTCAGACTTTCAAAAAATAGTGGTGGGAGGGACCTGTTGAATGCAAAGGAGAAGTTGCACCCTGAAAAAATAACTTGTGTTGTGTACCGTCAACTGTTGTGAATCTTCACTTGTCCTGCTTTGTGTACACCTTTTAAACACCAAACAAATAACAATTTTCTTCTTGTCTTATTCTGATTAAAGTGCGACTGAAGTATGAGGTGAAATGTCCAAAAAGTACTTTGTTGAGTGTCCAGCACTGGATGACTTCTGGCTGGCTTGTTTGTTGTTTCTTTATGGTTGTGGCCAGAACCATGTGCCCTTTGTCTCCATTTCTCTTCAGAGGTCAAGCATGGCTCTTTATGGTAGACTTTGTTTTATTAGAGCTAATATGAAAAAAATAAAAATCTGTTAATGTGTTTTTATTTTTGTAGGCTGCTTCTACTTGTTTCTAAAACTTTCTGTAAGAGCATGATGATGAAGTGGTCATTACTGCTTTTCAGAGAGGTGTTTATTGCCCTTTTCAAATATTGTGGTCTTCAAATATTTTCAAATAAAACTAACTATATGTTAGTTTAACCTAGAATCTGGAGGCTTATTGTTTCTTAAATTTCTCTTTTGTGTTTTTTAGTATAGTCTTGAAAATAGCTGTGATCAGTAATTTCACTGTTGGGTACTGGACTTCAAAATCAGATGTAGTTTTCGTTACTTTAGCTGTTATTTCATTGTATGTTTTAGACCATATGGATCTTAGCTGTTTAATGCAGTCTGTGGTCAAAAGCCTATTTCTGGAGCCCCGATAATTAAGTCCAAGAGCACAGTGTAGAGTGAATAATTTGTCATGCTCTGCGTGTGGATTTGAGAGAGAGAGGTTCAGCCTGGAAGCGTAATCATCGCACACAAGAAATCTCCATATAAGTGTCAATCTGAAGATTTGAAGGAAGGAGGAGAGTTTATCATTAGAAAAATAAGAAAGTTAGTTGTACGACAGGACTCCCTGACAGCGAATAAACTCATTTTTTAACAGGGCCGGATATTTCATAGTCTTCAAAGGATTGTTTTAAATGTCTGCTTTAGCAAATCACATTTCTGGCATAGCATTTGAATGCCTGCGTGAGTTATGATGAAGCTACCCTTAGCAACTATAGAAAGTAAAATGGTGCATATGCAGTCATGAAACTTCTGAATTCCTAAGTTTAACATGTTCCTTGTGGTGTGTTTTTTGTTTGTTTGGGGTTTTTTTTGTTGTTTTTTTGGTTTTGTTTTTTTTTTTCCTTTTAAATAAAAGATTTGGTGTTCTGGTAACTACCTTGCTTGAATAAGACAGCTGAAGAGTCGTGGCAAAGCTAATGAAGGAGTGCTAGCCATCTCCCTGATGGAAATGTCAGTATTTGAAAATGGTCTTATCAGCTTACCAACCCACGGTCTTGGAAAAGCAAAGCACTTGGTGCAAGACAAAAAAAATCACTTTTCTATGAAAATATACCCCATGTACTATGTCGTATTCGCTAGATGAATAAAAGATGAAATAAAAGATGAAATTTGTTGCGGAAGGCTAGAGGTAATTTCAGTTACTAAAAGTTTACAAAGTTAGTTTAGAAGGAGCTCACTGATGCCTTGCGTGTTCTGTCTTGGTCAATAAAACCCTCTTCTGTTAGTTATTTGGACATCATCCAGTTTCTCTCTTTCATCCTAACCATTGTCCTTCAGCTCACTATAAGCCACACTGAACTATTCAATTATGAACTGGAGGTAACTAATACTAATGAGATATGAATGAGTAGACCTGAGCAGACTGGACAATTAGTCCCTGCCTCTGGTGGTGTTATCAGATCACAGGGTTTTATTCGTCTTCCTAAGGCGATGCTTTCCAAAGCAGGGTGTGGTGGTGTGCTGTAGGTGTCTTCCTGGGCATCCGAATACCAGGGGTTGCAGAAGTGGGGCTTGAGTTTGCAGGATACCGTGTCCTGACTGTTTTTCACCTCTGCAAATCTGCGCAAACACCTGTTTAGGGAAATGAGTGCTGCCTGTGTAATAGAATAACTGAAAAGATAACTTCAATATGTGATGAGTTCCTTCAAAAAAACAAAAATTAACCAAAAATTTATCTTCTAGTCGAAAAGAAGGTAAAGCAGAATAAAAACTTTGCTGTCCAGTCTCTTATAAAAGAAACAAAATTAAAAGACCCTTACTTTAGATAACATTTGGTTTTCAGTTGATAATATATTGTGGGCTGTGATGAGAATGGTGACATTATAGATCCAAAGGAAAAAACAAATGTGCTCATAACTCTTCAACTGCGTATGTATGAAATTGATTCAACTAACAGGCAAAATTAAATAACATCTAGGAATTGTAATGTTGTCTTGTCATTTTCTTAGTTTTCCTCACTTTGTATATGCTTGATAATGTGGTCTGCCTCCTACAAGGTAATTGACTTGTATTTATCCAGAGAATTAAAACTGTAAATCTTAAGCCTGTACCCTCTTGTTTAGTGCTCTCAAATACTGGAAGGAGTTTCCTGCAGAATACTGTTTTGATAAATCTTAGTAAATCAAAATCCACCTCAAGAAAGAATTAAAATGAGACCTTCCTTCGGGAAAAAGATTGATGTGTGTCAGGATTAAGTTTCAATCGATGATAAAATTGTTTCTAAAATTACAAATCTTTCTAATTTACTTTTCTTTTGATAGAATCTTTGAAAGTCTTATGGCAGTTCACAAAGTTGTAGCCCAAAGTTTTTGAGTTCAAAGCATCTCAGTAATGTCAAATGTTACGACTGTACTCCCTAGAAAGAAAATGGCTTCCAGATTACAGTAATTTAAAAGTGAGCAAATAGATAGAAATAGCTTTTTAGTGGCATGATTAGCTATTTAAATCTCAAGAGGTCATTTGGTTTTGTTTATTGCTCAGTAATTTAGGATTTTTGTGTCACTGTGGAACAGCACTAGATGGTAAATTGTAAATGGGTTAATGGTGAAAATCACCCATCAGTGTTGAGTAAAGTAAATCTGTGTAGCTCCTCTAGAAGAACGCACCCTTCTTGTGTGTAATCAAGCACCGTAAGAACAATTGACTTGAATGAACTTTTGATGAGTTCTTACATGTGTTGCCTTGAAAGTTATTATCATATGACAGATGGGGGAAGTAAACTAGCTAGGAGTTCAGAGAGGTCGGATAAGGCCAGCTATAAAGAGTTGTCTGCCTGTTGTTTGGGGGTTATTTTTACCCTTTGTTTTCCCTCCCTTCCCTTAATGACTTTTTGCTGTGGCATATGTGACTTTATTTAAGTTCGCTCTGTGCGCTCTAATCCAATTGCTTTGTTTAGTCAAATGAATGTTTTTTGTTTTGTTTTGAATTTCAGCTTTTGGTTTTAGCATTAGACGTGCATTTTTAATTAGGATATGTTATTAAAGATTAGATTCTCACAATGGGATGTGTGCCAGCTCTTGAAATGAAGTCATGCTTGTCAGGAGATAGTAAATAATAAGCTTAGTAAGGTTTAAAAGATGTGTCTTGCAAAACATTAGCCCCTCTAATGAGTGCAAAGTGGCAACAGCACATAAATATCAATTGTTTTTCTCCAGTGGATCCGTTTGAATATGAGTTTTCTTAATTTGAATTAAATTTTCTTTTGCAAGTTTAATGGAACAGGCAAGAAGGGATGTTTGTCTTCTGAGAAACCACAGTTTCCCATCCCAGAACAATGACTTGTTTTGAACTGAAGGGGAACAATCCGACATTCATACAATATCTTGTAATCTCTGTTCCCAAAACCACGTTACAAATAAGAAACTGCTGTCCAGCAAATCCCCATTTAGCTGCAAGGGGGACTCTTGGATTCCCAGCTTTGCTTTCGGAACTGTCTGTATTTTGTTCTTTATTTTATGCAGAATCTTTTAATACTCCTGGAAACAAGGGCTTGGAGCATAACGTTCCATGTGCTCTTAAATACCTTGAGCTTCCTGGTTGGGGTGTGTGTGTGTGTGTGTGTGTGTGCGTGCGCGCGCATGTGGCTGGTGTGCCCAGGGTGGCATTGGCAAGAACAGGATTTAGAGACAAGGATGGGTCTGTCTCCATCCTAATTTGATCTCACAAAAATGTCTGCAGCCACAGCCTGAAAGATTCAGAATGGCTTTTGATGAATTTGGTCTTAAATTCAGACATCTAATTTCTGTCTCTAAGCGCACGAGTAGCTCGGTGGGCCTAGGCAGAGTAACTCCTCTGCTAATAATCTGTGCAGTAGGTTTTTCATCAATGTTTCTGATGTGGCCCCTGACCCCTGTGGGATAAGGAGGAGCGGGCGTAGACCACCTTTGGGGTGCACCTCTAGCCTAAAACAAGGAGGGAAGTGGAAACGGTATGTTGGGATACAAATGTATGATGTGGAAAGGAGAGTAATTTAAGTGGAGAGGAGAAAAAAGGCATACTATGCATACACACATATTCTCAGTCACTTTCATTTTTAAAAATGAAAAAAGAATTTAACGTAAATTAAATTTGTAACATTTTTGAAATTGCATGTATAAAATAAGTGCTTGACTCCGGAGCCATGTGGTATGAGGTGAAACCCTGAGAAAGAGAAATATTCCACTAAGATTAAGAAAAGAAAACCAAAACCAAGTAAGTAACGAAGAAAATTCCCGGTGTTTAGTAACAGAGATGCTTACCAAGTAGCTAAAACCTGTAGCATCTGGTGCTGAAACTAAGTAGCTGTTACGCAAAGTAACAGCATGTTGCTGTGGGTACCACACTGCTAGAGAGGCCATTTTTGGCTAACGCGCAAAACTTTTGTACTCAATACTGGAAGGCCTTAAAAATCCTACATTTCATTTTGTAAGAAACGCTTCTCCTACGTGTCTGAGCAAAATTACAGAAAATGGTTCTTTAAACTGCTGAATTTTTTCCCATGTGCTGCTGGACCCGCTGTGTTGTTGGCTTTACTGGGGAGTTACCAGTATTTCGGCAGCAGGTGAAGAGGCTGCTTGTCACCCCCTGCATCGCAAGTCCTCCAGCTCCTCCTCATTACAGGGGAGGGAGAAGGTTAAATGCCTTGTATCATCTCTAGTTTAAGTGCGCTGAAGCATTTCTAACTGACTGGCTGCTTTTTTAATGAAAGAAATTTGTCTTGTAACAGCTTTATATGCCCAGCTAATTAAAACCCCTCCATTATATTACTCTCCATATATCCCGTTTGGTAGGCAGAAATTGTTTGCTCTTTGACAGATTCATTTCTTGTTGATGTTGGTTTTGTAGGACGCCTCTGTCTTGGACTTGTATAACTTAGAAATAATAGGGCATTAAGGCATTTTATATATTGGAAAATATAGAGATTTGTTAATCATTAATACAGAAAACATTTTCAGTCTTGCTTAGTATCATAAGATACAGTTTGTTCTGCACGTGTAAATGCCTCAGCTTTATGGCAAGACTAAGTTGAGGGACATTTAGTTTGATACATGAATCTTGGGAATGTGTTTTAAATAAAGAAATCATTACAACACACGGTATGCTTTTGCTAGCAACCTTTTTAAAAGCTGTCAGGCAGGAAAAAATGCCTTTTTTTAGTGAAGAGGCAGGATTGTCTGTACTTTCGTAGGCACTCAGTGTGGGTTGATCCCCTTCAGATTATTTGAAGCCTTGTATGTTTTTCCAGTGGTCTCCTCGTTGCAGCGCTGTGATTTCTTCCATACGGAACTGAGTGTGCACAGGTGGGAGTTGAAGACTGCCATGCCGCCTGTCACTCTTGATTTGAGACCTGGAGGTCTGAGGAACTTCACCCAGCTGGGAAGCTGGATCGGCTGTTGAGATGGAGCCACCTTCTAAACAAATCATGCGTACCTTGCTTTTCCTCCTATCTTCTTCTCATGCCAAAAGCTGTGGGGTGGACTGAGGATTAACAACCCCATTAACTTTTGTCCCAGCTGTCAACACTCCCTTGAAAAATACTTTGGTGGTCATGTTGGTGCAGATTCTGTAGCACATTGAAAAGGGAAAAAGTCATTATTAGTGGCTTAAAATTTCACAAATGAGGTTTCTGTTCAGTATATATATGGACCTGATGCAGCGAGTCCAGAGGAGGGCCATGAAGATGATCAGAGGATTACAGCACCTCTGCTATGAGGACAGGCTGAGAGAGTTGGGGTTGTTCAGCCTGGAGAAGAGAAGGCTCTGGGGAGACCTTATAGCAGCCTTCCAGTATCTGAAAGGGGCCTACAAGAAAGCTGGAGAGGGACTTTTTACAAGGGCATGTAGTGATAGGACGAGGGGTAATGGCTTCAAACTGGAAGAGGGTAGATTTAGATTAGATCTCAGGAAGAAATTTTTCACTCTGAGGGTGGTGAGGCACTGGAACAGGTTGCCCAGGGAAGCTGTGGAGGCCCCATCCCTGGAATTGTTCAAGGCCAGGTTGGATGAGTCTTTGAGCAACCTGGTGTAGTGGGAGGTGTCCTTGCCCATGGCAGGGGGGTTGGAACTAGATGGTCTTTAAGGTCACTTCTATGATTCTATGATATTGTTGCTGAGCCTGTTGACCAAACAAGTTTGGTTCTTTTTGCAAATGCGAGAGTCTCAAAAATGAAGACCATTTTGAGAATCATTCACCAAGGACGTTACAGCCTGAATGGCATGACAGAAAAGGTGAAATGAATTATTGTGTAGGTTGTTTGGAGGGAGAGATCTGGGAACCAAATTATAATTGCGCACACTTCTGGCTGAGCAGTAGAAGCCGTCACAATTTGCCATCTGCTTCGCCATTATTCTGACTGAATGTAGGAGGGGAGAGTGTCTTTGTAATTCGTAACGTGGTATTTTGGGAGAGGCTTGGTGCCGGAAACCAAGCGGAAGGGTGCCTGTTGTCTTAGGCTCTGTAAAATGTAGGCCCTGTATAACCTAGTTTGTCATACATGAAAAGAGAGAGGCAATATATGAATGGAAGGAGAAAGAAGAGTACTGCAAGCTTTTTGTTTCATATAGATTATCTGGTCAAATTATTTTGAGTAATAGGAAGACTCTTCTGCGTAAAATTCCTGCCTGCTATAAACTATAGGTCGCCTTTGATCTTGCTCAAAGCTTGTCACTGTTACAATGATAAGCGAGACACTACAAAACAAAATTGTGCTGATGAAAAATAAACAAATGCACCATCAAAATCTACTTTGGAAGCTCTCCGAAGCTGTACGAGAAATACAGTGCTTTGACAAGATACTGATACACGGTGTTGCTGTGGGTATCAGCTGGATCTTCATCCATTTGTTAGGAGGGTGGAGGGGACTTCAGTACATATTGCTCAGTAAGTTACCAATTATGAGTCAGGTCATAATAGGACTTTAAAGATTTTTTTTAAAATGCTCTACAGATAAGACTAATAGTTCGTTTGGTGAGTTTCAGTGGCCAGTCCAGTCCAAACCACGACAGTATAGTATGTTTGTGTGTTAGAACAAGCTCAAAATATCAGATGGGGTCCTGAAGAGTACCCATTATTAATAATGTCACAGTAACTGTTTACATTCTTGTAAGCTCTAGCTTTTATTTATACCAGTATTTGTGATGGCTTTTAAAAGAATGTTTTCAAGGGTATTTATGGACTTTCTCAAGGAAAATTTGAAATTACGTCATCTTACAGTTTGAGACCAAGCCTTTTCTGATTTTGAGTTTGCGTAAAAGAATTGGTGATATTAAAATATCAAGACTGGTAGGAAAAGAAGCCAACCCATTCTAACATAAAAGTTATAGAAATATGAAGTAACTAATGCAAAGTGTCTTGAATAAACTATGCGCTTTTTTTCTTTTTTCATTTCATAATGGTAACATATTATGAAAAATGCTTATGGCATTTACCATACGCCAAGGCAAATCAGAGGGAAGAGCAAGTGGAGGCACTTAAGCTTTTGGTAGAGGGACTAAAAGAAGGTATTCCCTGGCTCTCACTGTGGCTCACAGTTGTGCGGTTACCGGTGTGGGCGCCGAGCTCCAGATGTGCAAGCAGAGGCTGCCGCTGGCGGTTCTGTGGCCGTGCCGGGGCAGCACTGGTGCGGAGCAGGGGGAGGCATGTCTCGCCACAGCCCCGTGCCTCCCTGCATCGTTCACGGGTTATTAATGTGCTCACCAGGCTGGGGGTGAAATTACCTGGCGTGTGAGACAGGCCTGCGTCCAAAGAAAGCGTGCGGTAAACTCTCACAGTTAACAAAGAAACCTCTTTCAGGTTGGTTAATCTGTAGAGGGTGAGGCGGGGGTTAATATTGTGTTTTTAATTAGAGTTAGGTTTCTGAAACTGGTGGCTGCCCTTGTACAAAAGCGTGGACTGTGTGGAGCAGAGGGAAGTCAGAAAGCCTCCTTGGTAGGTAGGGTGAGCTGAGACACCTGGGAAGTCCTGTAAGGCAGTCCTGTAAAGAGTAAATCTGCGTAACCCGCGCTTAAGCTACCAGCTCTGCGATGTTCCGAGTCTGACTCAAGCAAAACAAAAAAGTCAAGTTTATTCATCCCTGTACAGTGTAGCGAGAAGCTTTGTAACAATTGACGTTTTTGTCATGTTTTGAACACTCATTAGCACTTCAGATTAGCTATTAAAGGACATGAAACGTTTAATCACCATGTCTTTTCTTGTTAGCAGTAGTCACTAGTGCAATGCTTTTTTTTAAAAAAAAAAAGTAATTAAGTGAAAAAATTGTACTTTAACAATTTTACTTGGGATGCAGCAGTTTCAAGCGTTGAGATTACTGGCCTAAGCAAGCCACATTTTCTTCTCCCTGAAATAATGTTTTTAAACTCTTGAAATCTTAAAATAGTAATAAAATAATTCTAAATGTCATGCAGAAGCCTGGAAGATCCTCTTTTACTGCCTGTAAATGTTTGGGCATTTTTAATGTTTGGTGCAAAGGTGAATACTCTTACTCGTGATTGAAACTAATGATTTCTCATCTTCTAAAGGTCTGCTATTTAATGAAATATTATAAGCCTGATATAACATTGGTTCTGTAACAGTGACACATTTGTTGCATTGCTTTTTTCTTCCCTTGTACTAGTTAGCTATTTAAAAAGCTATTTGGAATAGACTTCTGACTAGCTTTAAAAAGGAACTCTCTCAATTATAAATTAGAGGGAAAATTATAAGCCTCAGAAATCCTCAAAATACTGAAGTGCAGTCTTTTATTATGTTTTCAGCCTGATATTCAAAAGGTTCCAAATAACAGTAAAATGAACCAGCTAATTCTGTCAGGGGTCTGTAATTGTAGGACCTTTTTCTTAAATCAAGATCTGTTCCTCTATGCAAAATTGGCATTTAATCAAAATGATTTTCATGTAACTGTTTGTATTCTAAAAATACAGCATGTGTGAAAGATTCAAAGCAAACACTCATTTTTAATAGTATATTCTGGGGAACTCTGAAGGGAATGCCATGGAAAATATCAGTGAAAGTTTCCTAATCAACCCCCTATCCTTCACTGTGCTGTTCTAAATGGCCATGACCAGGCCGTGATAGGAGAAGTCTTCACGATGAATTCGTGCTGTGAGGATTTTTTTGCCAGCTTTGCTAATGAGGAGGGCACAGGCAGCTCCATAGAGGTGGTGATGTCCCGGCGGTGCATGGCGAGGCAGCTCATGGGATCCCATCCCGCGGGGAGGGGAGGAGGCAGGCTGAAAGGCTGAGCGAAAGCGAGAAGATGGGGGCTGTGGCTTCTTGCAGCTTCTCCCCTGGCCTTGTGGGGAGTGAGTGGCTGGCCGTCCAACTGCCCGCGTGGGGAAGCTCGGAGCAGAGGTCAGATGGGTTTTGGGTAGAGACAGGGGGTGGTCACACCAAAGTCTTCCCCGGCTGGAACGGACACAGCGAGGGACCCAAAGTACCTGTGCTGCAAGGGTGGGGAGGAAGAGCGGTGGGTGTGCACATGGGAATTAGGGATGAGAGAGAGGTGACTTTTGTGGCTCTTCTTCCCACTTTGCATTGATGAGTTGGGATTGGGCTGAGATGCACTTACTTCTCCTTGCCTCAGCCACCTGTGGAGAAAGACAGTGGACCGCAGGTGATGACTGCTGCAGTCAAAGGTCTTGGGAAGAACTGAGATGCTGGAAAACAGACTTGTTTCCTGCAAATGCTGAAGGGTAAAGTTCTCTTTCAGAAGTAACTGTGAAAACCTGACCAAGAAAAACAATACCTTGTTGTGTTTTTCCTGTGTGCCAATGGGGTAAATTTTCCTATTGGCATTTAGAAGGACGCTGAGTGATGAGGATTGAGTTTGCAGAAGAAAATCTTCTCCTTCTCTCTAGAGCTTAGCTTCTTTCATACAGCGAGGGGAAAAAACAACCTCTCTGCAGGCCTGGCTGAATTGTAACCTTGGTGGTAAGCAGTGGGGAAGGTGAAACTGAAGAGTAAGATGCAAACAAGAAAAGGTCAGTTATTTCTAGAACTAAATATATTTTTGTGGGCTTGACAATACAGAAAATATTTCTTTTAAAAAAAGGAAGAAGGATTGTATATACTTCACAGCTTGTAGAATCCTAAAAATATGTTTATCCTTGGCAAAGTGTGTTAAGGTCTCAGAAACGGTAACACGTTACAAGCACCTCACAAGTTGACATCTGGGACCCTGCCGCTTGACATTTCAGTGCAGGGTTTGAGCTGGAGAGCTTCTTCCCATGGGCAGCGTGTTAGGTTTTGAGGTTCTGTGCAAAGATTAGCTCCCTTAAATTTAATTACCAGCTATTGCGTGTTCAAAACATTGGCTGATTTGTTGGTTTTTTTCCTAATACAGAGCATGGGAAAGTCTTGAAGACCAAATTCAGAAAAAATGGGAATCAGGTTATTCTGCCAATATTAAAGCACTTCTGGATAAAAAAAAAAAAAAAACCAAAAATGAAGGAAGAAGTCGGTAGGCCTTATGGTTGTATAAAACTGTACTAGAATTAATTTTGGAACATGTTCTATATATTACAGTGGCTAATACTGTGTGTTTAATGGGAAAGCTTTTTTTTTAATATCTCCAAATGCTTTTGAGACTTTAACAATATTCTAAGGTAATCACATTAACTTCTGAGAGAGACTGTAAAAGGGCATACGTAAGTCTGATGTTTGTACCTTCCATAATATCAATTAAATTATTTAGTCTCTGCCCACTAACAGCTGAAAGGACAGGAGTAACTCTGCAACTTTCCACTAGAACTAAAGCTTCATCACCTAACAAGATGCGCAAACTCACCCTTACATAAAGCACTACCGTGATCTACTCTCGTTTGGGTAGGAGTATTCACATGCTTGAAGTTAAAATTGTGTACAGTCTCAGAAATGAGGCCCATATTTGAGAACTGCGGTGTAGTTGAGGTACATACACCTTGGAAACCTTACTCTGGGGATTTTCTGATTTTGATGACTTTATTTCTGCAGCATTAATATTGCATTCATGCCAGCATCTAGCATTCAGTTTGTGTGTAGTTGGTCCTTAGTTATTTTATTGAGGGTGGTGTGTTTTTGGGTTGCCAATAGCTGTGAAAATAATGTAATAATGAATAGACCTGCAAAACTACTTGTGTACTGACACTGTTCCTCTGTTTTATCTGGGATGAAGGGTTTACTTTCTGGGAAGCTAAAAAAATGCAGTTGTTGGGTTTTGTGTCTGTACCCTCAGAAACTTTTTCTAGTTGTTCTCATCCAAGGCATTTTTAAAACATTACTTTCTCATTGCTTTTGTTTAATTGCTCTTAATCGTTTTAAAACATTTGGGCGTTCATGGGGCATTTTTCTCTTCAAGATAGGAACAGGCCTTCTTGAGATGATTTAGAAAGTACTGTTGCTACCAACTGTCTTAGATATAAATTGAAACTTGCTAATTTACTTCTTAAAATTCTTTCAAAACTCAAAAATGTTGGGATCTACAGATTTAAGTTGGACTACGAAAGCCTATAATCCTCTGCATCCAAATTAGCCTTTCTCGTCTATGTACAGAATGGAGGGGAGAGACATTTTGGGATGGAGTTCAATAGCATCAGGCCAAACATTGAAAGATTGTTTGCACAGCTGTGTCTAAGCAGTGACCAAGCTGCTAAACAACCTAGCGGGGGGAAAATGAATAGAAACTCCTGTTGGCCAGAGGACTGAGTTTCCTGGACAGTGCTCAGGACGTTATGAAGTCATTGCACATGCTGGGTCAAAGCTTTTACCCATATTTTCCCTTTGCGCTTGGGAATAATTCATGCTTTGCTTTTTCATAATAATATAATTGGCTTAAGCATCTGAACAAAATTGTGTATTGACAAATGATGCACTGTAGTGTACTTACCTATAAGTTCAATTAGGGAACCTTTCCCTGCCAGTGAACCGATTCGCTGATGTGAGAGGAGACAGTGCCTGTATATCTGTCTTGCTTCCTTGCAAATTGTAGATTATGAAACTGGACTACTGAGCAATAATTTAATCAGTGGCATCAGAAGAGCATTAAGCTCCATTAAACGTTGGGTCACCATCAATGTCAGATGAGTATTAAATTATGGCTTGCAACTTAGCAGTACTCATCCAAAAGGCAGTGCTTGGGTTCTTGGCAAACACAGAACAGTTTATTATGGAACAGATGCTTCAGAGCTTAACGTATGACTGAAGTGTCAAGTTGTGTCAGAGAAGATGGGCCTAACACTAACGTGGTGCTCAGACTTTGTGAGACACGTTAGCAAAATCGCTCCCTACCTGAATGATGTGGGTTGAAAGTGTTTCATTAATAGGACCTCCTGTTAAATGCTTGGAAATCAAAGCACTGCTCTGTCTGTCAAAGTCTGGTTTATAATGTGAATAGGTTATAATAAAGTTCTATCTGCAAATGGTGGAGACGCAGTTCTCCTGATAAGGAGGGAGGATCCCTACAGGCTGCTCAGAGTTTGAATTTTTATGAAGAAACATAGTTTTCATTCTCGTTCTGGCACGGCATAATATTGCCAGCCTGCTATTTGGAGGATGACGAATACCTCTACTGCTAGTCACAGATTTCCCAAATAATGGGAGTAAGGTGGAAGTAGTAACTAATACTCTTTCTGGGTGGCTTCGCTGATGTTAGCAGCTCTCATGCAGCAGCTAAATCATTGAGGCTCTTGTCAGGTTGCTCTACGGCTCCTGCCACTAAGGAAAGCTGACTGCTGCAGGAGATGCTGACCTTGGAGCTATGCAGGGAGAGAGAGGAGGAAGAAAAATGGATGCTAGAATAAAATGGTTTTCCCATTCCTGTTTAGGTGCACAGAGAATAAGGAGGAGATAAAGACAATGGGTTGGGCTGGTAGAGTAACAGATGGTGCTGGGAAAGGAATAAATGAGAGTGATGTTGATATTGGTAAAGCCTACCTGGTCTTCACGCAACCTCCAGTTTGGTGGTAAGATGGATTCTCCAAGTGGGAATCCTAACAAGCCCCTCTGCTGAAGATGATCGTTAGGGTTCTTCCCACGATCTTGCCCATGGTTAAGATTTTCTTACCTGACTGTAACCACAAGTTGGCCACGTAGTCTTACTGGCACAATATCGTGGCAGGATATTTCAAGCCTTATTACAGGTTTTCATCTATTAAGGATTGCACCAGTGGTGCTCGGATGTTACCAACTAAATTCTTGCTGGTGTGCAAAACCCATAGTACTTCTGTGGGAGTGGGCTGCAGATGGGAATGTGGCAGTTCCAGCTGAGGGAGCCTCGGACAGCTGGGCAGAAGGCAATGGTCTTCAGGGAGAAATCGTATCATCTGGCTGCAAGACTGGCTCACTTAGGCACTGGGGCAGTGTGTTGCAAAATGACTCCAGTCGTTTTCCACTTTTCTCCGTGTTACGGTTGTGAAACTGGCCATTAGGCAGAGAACCAGCTCTGAAGGGGACTTTAGCAGAGCAGAACCTGTCATGAGAAGGGGAATTGCACCTTATCTTTATAGGTATTAGAATTGTCATTTCCTATCTACCAGTGCTTCATGCCTGCTTTATTATTAAAAGCCCTGTAATTTCTGAAATAGTTCAAGTTAGTGACGAGATTCTGACAGAACTGAAGAGTGTTAAGGTATTACTGTTTCTTAACAGGAGGCTGATATAATACATAAGCATGAGGATGCAAAATCAGAATACAGCTGATAAATACGTGTTTAACAGACTGGTTGGCATTTGGAAATGATGCTGGAAATGATGCATTTGATACCTTAGAACAAATACTTGAAATAAATATGTCCTCTGTCTTTCAAAAAAATCCCCATCCTTTAAGTCTCACTCAGGTTCAGAAAGTTTATATTTAATGAGACCAAAGGAGTGTGTGGCAGGTAACAAGGACAATCTTCCTTCAGTCTTTAGCAACGAAGAGTAAGGCATGCAAAGTCAGCCAGAATTACTGTGATCAAAATAATTATTACTATTAATTCATTCCGCTTTTACGACTACTTGACATGGCATCCACCTTATGTTTCAGGTACACTTTTAAGAATAAATACGGAGTAAGGAATCTCTCATACAGTAGGAATATTAGTACATATAATGAGTCCTGTTAAACTCTGCAGAAGGAAAATTAGTACACATAACAAGTTCTGTTAAACTCTGCAAAGTGAAAATTCAGATTTTCTTTGTACTTTTTGGTTTTGTTTTTTCCTCAGCTTTTGAATAGGTCTGGATGAGGTGCTAATGGAAATACTTAGTATTTTTATACTGATATGCCCTCTCCATTACTTTTCAATAGAAAATAAACAATGCTTAAATGGGCAGGAGATATGGAGCAAGACCAGGAAGTATAGTACAGTTGGCTATATACAACTAACAGAGGAACTGTTTAAACAGCATTTACTTCCTGGTGATGTCTTGTGGAAATGGGCAGGAGTATCCATAATCGGGACACTTTATCCCACACTGACTGATACAAATATTTAGTTCTACCAGCCATGGATATTGCAGGATAAAGGGTGAAGATCACACAAAGGAAACCCAAGCTCAAAATTAATTCAGTGGAAAAACTTTATGTGTTTTTTGGTTGGTTGGGGTTTTTTTTTATTTTTTTTTTTCTTCTTTTATGTGATAAGCTATGGCAACAATATACCAGAGGTTGTGGAACTGCAGCCTCGTTAAGTCTCAACTCTGGTTTGGTTTGCCATGCCTTCCGTGTGGCTTGGGGCAAGGCTGTTTGTAAGTAGGGCTAAGCAAAATGCACGAGAGCATCTCTTTACCTTGTGCTGCCTTCTGGAGGGCTCCATATGAGTAGAGCTCTCACTGATGGCATGTTTTCTGTGATGTTTCTGGCCTCTTTCTACCGAAATTGATTTCTACAGAATTGCTTGGGAGGCTGAGCACAGTGCGCATCTTCCACTTCCCCACAGACAGTTCTCGGTGTTCCCCGCAACAGCGGCAAAGTGTGGAGACATCAGGTTTTTCTTTGTGTTTCCCAGCATTAGGCCTCTGAATTGGTTAACTAAATGTGTGTATATGTGTGCATTATAAAATGTTAGTAGCACTAAACTGTAGCGTTTTGCACAAAGTTATGTTGTGTATAATACTAATATTTAATGAAGTACCTCATCCTCTCTTTGGGGAAGAGCTTCAGGGACAGCAGTTTCATACCATTAATTTAGTACTATGCAGTTAATAGTTAAAAACAAATTGTTATTAATTTTGTGTGACATGTACACATTACTTTCCATGTGAACGTTCACTTCTCTTTCCTGGAGATACAACATTGACGAGACTTGAAAGAGACTAATATGTCGCTGTAGATTAATTCAGTCTTTGAAGGGTCTAATTCCTAGTTACTGCTTTTTGCTCATATGGATAAATTGTATGAGCAAGTGATTATGCAAAATGAGAAACTAGCTAAAGTGTAACTGAGGTTGTCACTTCAACAGATTTTTTTTTTTTAAACTTTTATGTATTTACAACTTATGCAAAGCTGACAACATTATTTTAAAAAGTATATTGCAAAAGAAAATAAAAATCTAACAAGTGTATTTTTCCATGATCTAGTTGTGTGGGTTGCACTGCCACTTTACAGGCTTACGGTTCATATTGTAGATTTTATATTATGGAATATGTTCTCTTTTAACGAGCACGAGGGAAGAGCCGGCATGTAAAGCTGTCCTTGCATGTACTTTTCTGTAAAGCTCTCTAGTTTCAATATAATTTGAAGCAGATTGTCTTAGCCAAGAAGCTTAAAGCTGAAATGTTTTTCACTTCTTAACATACACAGGATCTGTGCATATCAGCATGTAATAAAGCTGTACTTGTAGGACTGTTTGTAAAGTTACTTGAACATATTCTGTCCGATTATGGGTGATGTCATTAGGGTTCTGGCTTAATTCTGAAATCCTTCCTGGGAGAAGGCAGATAGAGCCAGTGAATGCTGGATGATTTTGCTGGTATTAGAAGGAAAATCATATCCAGGGGAAGGAAGAATAATTTGGAACATGGGTGGAAGTCACCATATACACACTCCCAGCCAAGCTTTAGCATCTTGTCCACTGTTGCTCTGGAGAGATGTTCAGTGTAAGCGTAGAAAAACTGAGGAATTGCTCATGTTGCAAAATGAATTGCATTGCTTTTAACCATGCTGCTGGGCTGCATGAAATCCGCACACCCTGTGTGATGGCATCACCAAATAAATCTTGAAGCCTTATCTGAACCGTTAGCAGATTTCTCCAGTGGTGGGAGACAGTGTAAAGCACTGAGGTAAAGGAAAGCTTTAACAACTGTTGTATTATGGCTTTGGGGACACAGTGTTCCAGCTTGCTCTGGAAGGATGCTTTCTGACATAATAAATTCTTGGCAGCAAAGCTGGTTTTGGTGGTGAAGAACTACAATAAAGGCTGTGGCAGAGCTTATTTGACTGTTTTGCGTAATAGCATATATTAGCCCATGTGAGGGAGGGAGAAGAGGAGCGCCCTTCTTGTGACAACAACAGCGTGTTTAATGTGGCTGCTCCGGAGTGTGCTGTAAAAATGCAAAAACACGGGAAGGCGTTTGAAAGAACAACCAGTGCTTATTTACGTACTTGGTTAATGTCAGGGGTGTGCTTGGCTTACATAAACATCTTCTGACTCTGTTACATATTATACTTGTTTATTCCCTTTAATATATCATTCATTTATATTTTGCGGAGGGGTGGGACAGTTACTGAGATGTATGTGAAGTGATGGAAGTGAGAGATATTAGAAGTCTAGCTTTCCCTTTCTTCTTCAAGACACTCCTACACATATCAAAGTATTTGACCAGTGATTTTAAGTTACAGATGTTTCTTTGTCATGTGGAGGGGGATGTACAGCTTCTTCTGCCCACAACCCTAAAACCATCCCAAATCTCACACTGTGCTGAATTGTGCGAGCTTCTGCTGAAGAGAGCTCCAAGCCTGGGAATTGCATGGGCGTTGCGAGAAGGAAGACTAAATGGGAGGGAGTTCACTCAGAGTTTGGAGAAACTTTCCCTCTTGTCTGCCTGCTGTAGGCTTGGACACCCGATGGCTTTGCACTTCCTATAGTCCTGTGCTAGTGTGAAGCACAGCTGCAAATAATCATGGGAGACAGTGAAAAGCTATGGAAAATGAACACTTTCGTATCTTAAGTCCTGAGGGTTTTTTTTCAGCTTTATAGCCCCTTCTAAACTGTTGAAGAAGCCAATACCACACCTATTTAGACAAAGCCTCCCATCCTTAAGGGGATACGGTGATTGCATTTCAGTGCTTACAGTCATATTGGGGAATCTGGTAGTTTGTCATTGCTGTGCGGTGCAAAATTGCTCTGAGGGCAGGTGCTGTGCCTTAGTGCAATTGCGACTGGAGATGCGCAGCCGTAGCCCCAGGGCTGGGACAGATGGAGGGCTGGTGTGCTTTGAGCGGACTGCGCCCTCGCTAGCCCTTTCCAGCTCTGGCACCGTTACACTGGTGGTGTGCTTGAACTTGGTGGTACTCAACTCAGCCTATATTAATATCATTAGTGCTCGCTGCTTGCTTGAGAGACACGTTGGAGAAGTAATAAAGCCACATGCTGTTAGATGGACAGTTGTTCTGCCCTTGTAACCCAGTGGTGTAGCATTTTTGTTTGCAGGCACCAGAGTATTATATGTTTGGCGATGAGTTTTAATCTTGTAAAGTTGCTTTATGCTAGCACAAAGATAAATCTCTAGAAACTCTAGAGTTGGAAGGACACTGCTGAGGAAAACTTTTTGTTGTGCTCATTCATAAATTGCTTTCTATTTTAGGGGGAAACAATTAGTAATAAAGTTACTCCTTACAGTCTGATGTATGGTAGCAAGTTCTTAGAAAACATCAAATCCCTACAGTGGTAGTGATGCAGACAGATGTTGTACAGGGAGTCATTTTAGAGGAGAAAAATGGTAGTGTTTGAAGTTTAAAAAAATTATCTGATGAAACATAAATCAAATAGCTGTTAGTTAATGGTATTTAGAACCCGAACTTTGTAATATTGATTGAAAAATGCCTATATGCTAAGATAGTTACAATGTATTCTAGTTTACATGTGATAATTGGAGCTGAAATATAGTACTTTGAGGAAGAAGTTTAACATTGATTGGATCCAAGAAGACCTCCCTTTCCTCAGGTACTCTGCAAACTGGAGCACACGTGAAAAATGAGAAGGAGAGTGATTGTGAGAGCGTGAAAACTGCAAAGTGAAGCAGAGTAGAAATAAAAGTAGCTTTTGAGGGACCTGCCTTTATTAGCTAGCCAGCTTGAATTTCATGGGGAAAGAGAAGTTTATCAAGCGTCTTGGGTCAGAGCCATTTCTACTTGTATATTACTTCTTACAGACTCTAGCATCATGGGACCCTGAATAAGACTAGACTGGCTGGATTCTTGTCTATCATAAAAATATGTTATCACATGTAAAGTGACAATGCCACTTTCTCCTCTTGCTTTTTGCAAAGCTTTGATGGTACATGCCGTGCCCTCAAAGCAGCTTCAAAAATCAAGAGAACATAGATTTAAGTAGGAAAAAAATTGAGACAATAATGGGATTTCCTCTTTGAAATTTTAGGGGAGTTTTTCATTCAGTGTTTATAGTCTTGTAATCTTGATAATGCTTGGACAGTTTATTGTAGAACTTCTGGTTTTGGTAGAATACCATTAGCTTATATTGTCTTTGTTCAGAATACAAGTAGGATTTGGGGGGAGGGCAGAAAAAATAATCATTACAGTTCAGATACTTCCAGTTTATCTCTAGATGCCTCCCAAAGTGTGCTGAACTTCTAGCCCTGAGCTTAATATCTGTCATTTTATATGTTGAATTATGAGGATGAATGCACACTTTCTCATCCCATCCCCATTGTGGCTGCCCTGGGCCCCTGCAGTTGGGTGTAGTAGTGTTTATCAGGAGTAAATGGATGCATTCCTTTGATTAGCTTCATTTGAGGGATTCCTGATATTTAATGATGCTGTGGGTTGTTTGGCAGGCTCCTCTCCCTTCCACTAGCAAAGAGCTTTCCGCTGCCATTATCAGCCACACTAACTTTTCAGCACACTTCAGCATTTCTCGTGTGCAAAGGCCACAGCTGCAGTCGAACAATGTGGTCGTTGTAATCCAATAATAAGAGTCCTAAATATAACAATAATTATAACCTCTTACATTGAGAACAATATTGATAATCAGGGGTACTAATCCTTGAATTTCATAGAAATGGAGCTCGACACTGGTTGTTGCAGTGTTATCTGTGGTTTAAGATTTCAAATACTTTGCAAAACTTGTATGTGCTTGCGTGAAGATTTGGCTTTGCTATACAGATGGGCATAATGGAAACAAAAAGCACCCAGAGAAATATGAATGATTACGTTTATCAACAGTGAAACAGAACACTTTGGATATTATTGTTGTAATTAGCAAGTCTAACTTGCCCTGATTATAAGTAGTCTAACGGCAAGGACTGATTTTATTGAAAATATGTCTTATTAGACACTGCACCCAGTCTGGTCTTTTGTACCTTTAAATCACGCTTGTAATTGGTCTACACGTACACTTTCTGTACCTCTGTCTCCTTTTTAAAATTTCATTTTATTTTTTCAAGAAAACCCTTTTAAAAGTTGGTCAGTGTGAAATTCTTTGTGAAGTCGAGCTGTTGATGAGCCACATATGATCGACTCAGTCTTAATGTTTCTGCAATTTTATGATGAACAAAATTGCCATTTATTGCCAACATGGTCATAAAATTAATATATCCAGGTCTCATAAGAGTTCACGATCATGAAAAGAGAGTGTATCTGTAGGCACGGAAACAGCAGACAGTTCAGAGTTTGATTCCGCAAACAGGATTTGATTTTTAATTACAGAATTCGTAGTGACTTGAGACAGTACTTCTTTCACCTCAAACTTCTGTTTCAGCCCACCGCTGTCGCAAATACAGTCTTTGACTCCCAAGTTCTCACCTGGCATCACGCCGTCTCCTTGTTCACTGGTAGCTGTTCCTTTGACCGACCACAGGCCCTTCTCCTGGCAAGGACCTTAAAAAGAACAGAGCAAAATGCAAGGTCTAAAATACACTTCTGTGTCAGTTCCTCATTTTGCACATCTCTTCAGGAGCCCAGTGTGATACCTTCCTTATTTACCTCACCTCTGGTACTGTGTCAGCCAGGGTGTCAGCATTTGTAATACCTTCAGGAGAGGCTGAATTTGGATTACGTTGCTGCCTCTCACGTTCACACCTTCTGCCTTTTGAGTTCTTTGTTCTACAAACTCGACATGCTTTTCTGGATGTAGTAGTATATATGCAGTGGATATAAAGTGGGTTTTTTTAATGTATGTATGTTTCTCTTTCATTGCCTAAAAATGTACTTTTCAGTTAGTGGTACCTTTCAGCTAATGTTTTGACTATGAACAGTTGAAGTTTCCTAGAAAAAAATACATCTACCCTAAACTGCACATGGAAAACATGTAATCTTATACTATATTCTATGAATACACGTTATGCTGGCAGGAATAATTATTTGGATCTTCTCAGTCATTTTTAATGTTTGTTTTTAATGCTTTTGGAGTTTTCTTTGACTCAGATAAATACAGAGAGAGAGAGGGAGAGGGAGTGAAAGAGAGAGAATAATTCTATAGAGTGAAGCACAAATATGTTTTGCAGTTAGAGGGCTTTTCCCTGAAATTGCAGATAACCAGTGCACAAAGTTATTGTCATGCTCTTTTGCAAATTCTGCTGTAATCCAGGCATTTGGCAATTCTTTTTTTCATTAATCGTGTACCCATTCATAAATCCAGGGCCAGCAATTTTTTTTTTCCCCTCAAGTTTTAAATACACTGTAATTTTTTCCCAATCTGTAATGAAAGCTGCTTCTGGTGTTTCTTTTGCCGTATTACCTGCAGTGCTCCTCTGGGATAGGGCATTACTTTTTTGTGGCCATCCTGTCCACAGTAGGCATTTCCCATCTACTGCACTTAAAACGTTCTGTTCTTCGCTCCGTCTTTTGGCACTGGTAACTGTGACATCTGTTTGTCACATATGAAGCCCAGGAGGTGCTGAAGACCCCGAAGCAGTGAGCATCCCTTACATGAGCATCCCTTACGTGGGCAGAGGAGAATTCTCTTTGCCTCCCAGGTGGGGAAGCAGCTGCCTTGGCTTGCTCCCGGTTTCTGTGGTGACATTCAGACTGAGGAACATGGAGAATTTCCAGATGTCCATCTCCCATGTACAGACGGGGGGGAAACCTGGCCTTTCCTAGTCTCCCCTCTCACGCTCTGGTTCTCCTAGGGAGGGAATGTGAGTGGGTACCCCAAATAGGAGCTGCTGTGGTGGGGAGAACTGCCCTCTCTGGGCTCCCTGAAGTTGTCTGTGCCCAGGAGCAACTCTCTGGTTGAGGTGGAAGAGAGGGAGAAGTTTCCTGGCGGCTTATCTTGCTCTTCGACGTTAATGATAGCTTGTATTTTTGTAGAATTAAAGTGAATAGGCTACGAGTCTACCAGCTTTGGATTAATAAAACCTAGGTGCAAATGCATAAGTCATAGCACAATGTTTTAACTTTTCAGGAACTCAGTTGAACATTTACGTTTGGAACATATGGAGACTCGTGCAGTTTCAAAGGTGGTCAGTCCTTAAGAATAGTTGGCTTAAATTTAATGCATATTTAATGGTGAGCAGGGAGAAGACAAACATGATTTTTTTTCTGAACATTTAATGTTTTAGTGGTTCCTTCCATCATGCCAGTTTAGGTAAAAATGTTGCAAGTAATAGTTTAGAAACTGAGAAGGCATTGGATAGTGCTACATAAATACGCAGCTTATATTAAACTCTAGTTTAATTTTTTTTTTAATGACTTGATGAATTCTGTGCTACAGTCCTTTGCTTGATTTTTGCATTTTTTAAGGTGTAAAACTGGTGGAGTTCAGGTAGGGCATACTCTTTCTGTTCAATTTGAAAGATAAATTTGTTTGTCTTATATTTAAAGAAAAAGAAAAGCCCCTGCCTTTTTTTTTTTTTTTTTTTTTTTTTAAAGAAAGCTGTGTGTCTTTGCCTCCTGTGCAAAATTATTTCATGTATCGCTTATATGTTATTGCTTTTCAGAAAATGCTGGGTTTACAGAACAAGGACTTGCCAAGGGAAGTTGTCAGTTTGCATCCTCATTCTGATTTCCCAGGGGAGCATAAAATGATACTCCCTTGTCAAAGGTTCAGGTATGATAATTAAACCTGTAATGTTCATCATCTTTCCCTTAACCCCAAACTGAAAGGAAGGCTGATAAGGACACAAGCTCTGTTATTTTCACTGTAGTTTTCCAATCTTAAGGAAAAATTCTTTTGCCACCAATATGGGTAAGAATATTCTGCTTAGTTGCCACTATTTTTAGAACTGCATTTTCTCATATATATCTGAGCAGCTGATTACAATTTTTAGTTCAGGTCTAGCCATAGGAAAAAACTATTTTAATACCTTTTAGTCTCTTTGAGGTGGGAGGAAAGACTGAACTGCTTGCAGAAGAGGAACAGACTCTGGGATCAGAACCTCAGGATATATTTCATGGAGAGGGTCATTTGAGTTTGAATTACCACAGATGTGCATAACCTGTTCTGACACTGAATTACAGGGCACTTTGTCACTTTGCTTGTTTCAAAAGATAACCTCTTACACACATCAAAATAAGACAATACCTCAGAGAGATTGTGAAGTGTGCAGTTCTGTTATTATTTAGGAGATTGCAAGCATGGAAGATTTCCCTGGAGGATGGCACTGCATCTTGCAATCTTATTCCAGAATATTGTATGGATAAAAAAATAAAATTAAACATTTCTTGATCAGTTTCTACTGTGCCGTTGTAATAAAAGGAAATAATTGCATAGAAATATGCCTGATTTTACATCTGTGAGCATTAACAATTGTTAATGATTTGATGAACTTTGACTTGGCCACACAAGGTAGAACTCAATGATGGAGCAGGAGAAAAAAAAAAAAACCAGCTCCAGTATGTTCTACTTGCAAGAGAAACTTTTCTGGAGAAGTTGGGTTTTTTTAACGTTAAAAGCACTGACTCTTCTGAGCAGTTTCTTTTGGAGGAGCTTTCTTTACTTTTGCTATTGTTTTTTGTTTATTTAGTCCCACAGGCGAGGTAGAGCTTGCTTTAAACTTAATGAAGAGAGTTGCTGCTTTTATGTGCAATGTATTACCACCTTAAATGCTCTCCTAGGCCCCAGTCAAACTGGCCAAGGTAATAAGTGTATAGTGGGATCTGGAGAGCATTGCCAGACTCTGTGGTTGGTAAGCTCAGGTGGAAAGCGCGTGGGGCAGAGGAGCGCTTCTTGTGTAGTTAGTGTCCTTGGAGGTCTGTGCTATTTCTGGAGCACAAGGCGAGGAATCTTTCAAGAAAAAAGAAAAAAAAGTCACATTATATAGTGTTTCCTTTAATGAGTAGGTCTAAAAGGAAGAGGAGTACCTTCATACGGTTTTACTTTAAACTCTGTTATTATTGTAACATCTGTGCCTTTACATATACTTAAAAAATCTTGGGGTTATTTTGGATGAGGAGCAGAGTTGGTGAATATGAGACTGTTACTTGTCTATTGACAGCGCAAAACCTGTTTGATATACTATGGGGCCTTATGCATCCAGAATATAATAATGAACCTGATTTTTGGACAGAGGCCACTGTTCTTGAAATACCCGGGACTGCTGAACGCTTGGCAACCTTGATCACACCCACGGCCAGGAACAAGGAATAGTACATCAAACTGAGTTATTTGCTGGGATTCTTGTGGTACGTAGGTTGTGTGCCACCCTCTGATGTGAGGGCATCTGGGGCTAGAAACGGAGCAGACCTTGATGGCTACAAAAATTTCTTGCTACATTGTGGTTGGGCTGATGCTTGACTTGCAGGAATATCATAAAAGACGGAGTGCTCTTAAGAAATCTGTGCTTTCCCTGTTGGCTTCCAGGGTGTTTCCATGGACCCCGGGCACCTGATGTTTTTTGGTACATCTTGTCCCGTCCCAAGTTAAATGGCATTATCAGCCAGGAACGCCCGTTCCCTGCAGCTCCCCTCCTGTTGATCTGAACGCAGCAGCGGCTGGCCAGCTGCTGGCAAACACGGCTGTCTGCTGCGGCTCTGGGGACAAAAGGTGTGGGTGAGGAATGCTGGCTGCCTTTTTGTATTATTATTATTATTTCCTATCTGTGCAGAGTTTTGTTTACAAAAAGAATTGCTGCTCTTTAATTAAGAAATAGAATGACAGAAATAAATTACTTTAAAAAGATGTTCTATTTAGGGAATGAGGGGAAGTAATTGTGGCAAGCTCTTCTGAAAATGTCATGCAATCTATGGTTAAATTATTTTGTTCTTTCCTGGCTGTAGATTTTACGAAATTGGTGAGTCAAGCAATTGTCAGTAATTTTTTTGTTGTCTTAAATTTTTTTCTTACCCTATATGAACTACATGCATCCGTCTAGATTACATCTAAATGACAAAAATACATAGATAGCAGGAGAAGGAAGAGTAATGGCTTTATTTAGAATTAACTGTCAGTAAGTGTTTATTAAGTGCATCTGTCATGTCTTATTCTGGATTTGTGTTGCTAGTCTCTTAGCTGGGAATTAATTTTTTTTGATACCTGATGACGTTGAATATTTTAATGTTATTATTCTTATTCAGCAGTCTATGTAAGCAGTGTGGGACTTAAGTTCAGGAATATCAGAAGTAGTTACTGCCTTCTTTTTTAGTCATTTAGCAAAAGTGCATCTACGGCCTATTTTTAATACATTTTTAGATGAAATGCTTTATGTATTGTCAAGAACGTTAAATTTCTTTCAAAAAATAAATGCCATTATACATTGGACCGTGCTTGTAAAACGGTTCATGCAATTAATATATCAGATGGAAAACCTGGGCTGAGAAAGGCTTTGGAAGAAAATACATACAAATATGGATAAATCGAGAAGGCTCACGTCAGATAATTCAAGATAATGGTATCTTGTGTGTGTGTAAACAAGTAAAGTGGATTCAAGAAGATTTGAGAAAAATTATTTCCTTTTGCAACTTACATTTAAATATCTAAATGAGTTCTTATAGCACTGTGACTTGGTAAATGGCCTTACTTTTAGGTGTCAGGCAGAGAAGAATACTTGATTTTTTTATTTCTGCTTGTCTGTTTGCTAATAGTGATGAGCATTGCCTAGCGTGTAAGAGAGGGACAGCAGCATTTGGATGAACTGAGGGCTCCCATTGAAATGCCTTGGGAACATCCAGGACTCGTGCTGTTTGACATGTTCCGAAGCGATGGTGTCTAAGAAAGAGAGAAATTAAGAACTGCCCTGTGTACATCACACTGACTATGCACGTATTGTGCTGTTTTACAGTGAAACATTACTTTTGCTTAGCAAGTAGTTCTAAGGCCAAAGGCAGAGTATTCGTTACTTTAAGTACAAAGGGAAAAACTATCAAAAATACAGTTGGGCACCCCGCAAAGCAGCAGGCTGTGTTGTTCTGACCTTACTGAGTGTTCCTGTCTTCTTTTCTGTGCATACGTGTGGTAACCAAGTAATTTTATGGATCAGTCTTGGTGGTTCTGATAATTCAGTTTCCCCTATGGTAGGGGAATGAAATCTAGGAGAATAAAAGCTTTAGTAGATCATTGCTCTTACTGAAAGTTTAACCATTTGTATTTTCTTTGTTGGAAAATTAGGGAACAATTTTTAGCTCCTCACAAACTGGTCAAGCACATCCGAGAACCAAGGTGTATGGCAAGATCAGTCCTGGTTCACCATTTTTGTTCTCTGTTAATATGTTGTAATAGACTATATGACTGATTTGAGCAACTGTTTGATTAGACAGGGAAATGAATGGAAGGCATAGCTCCAAATGCTTGATTAACCTAGACCTTTAAGTGGCTTTGTTTCGGAGGCAGGAAAACAGGGGGCAGGCTCTGGAAGGATGTGGTCAGAGGCTGCTGGAATTGGGGACCTGCTCCTGTGTCTTGGACCTGGAGTATTTGATTTACAGCATGTTTGTGTGGGGCTTAGTTTGGGTTTGTAAATTCTAGAAGTTAAAGCCATGTGAAGATTGTGCTGGTGTGTTGTAACAGGGACAGAGCGTGGGTGACGCTTGCCCAGGGGCCGAGCCAGGAATGGCAGGCTGGCCTGGCACCGGGGCATCCTTGCCTGCAGTACCAACATGTTCCTCGTGTGAGTCTCTTTGGAGGTGTGGCTACACCCTAAAAGGGGTGAATGAGAACCAAAAATGCAACAAAACCGGTTTCAGAGAAGCTTTATGCTATAAGCTGGAGCTCTTATGAGACAGCTGGGGCTCAGGAGTCAGAGTGATCTTTTCTCCTCCCTGTATTTTCAGATTTTTCAGACATTTTCATTAGCAAGTAAAAGTGTTCTCACTTCCTTGCAACATAACGAGTAGATGGCTTTTCAACATTAGGGATTATTTGAAGACAACCATCAGAAAGGTGATATCTCTCAAGATGCAGCTAGATTAATGCATTCAGGTTTTTGTCAAATCCTGCTACTTGGTAGCAGTCATGTTGATCTATTGGAAGGTATTTGGACACAAATTTTAGATGGACCACCAAATACCCAAGAGTCTTTATCCCCTTGGCACAGGGATGCATACGCTGCAGAGCTTCCCCATACTGGTCTGGCCCAGGCAAAGATTGCTGGGAAAGAGAAGCATGATGGGTTATCTCACGTTCTGCAGTGTTTTTTGCTCCAGGCAAAAATGTGTAGTCAGGTACATGTCATGAGACTGATAATCAAACTGAATAGCTAGAATAGGGATGGTCCCCAAAGCAGAACCTGGTCCTGTACAACCCTGCACTCATCCATGTCCTGAACAAATGTGTCGCATGCACTTCTAGGATCTTTTTTGGCACAACAGGACTGTTTCTGCTCCCCAGTCACTCTGTTCTGGGGAGCGCACCCAGGTCTTGATTTTAGTGACTTTTTATGCTCAGTAAGTATTTGTGTGCTGTGAGCGACTCCATACAGTTTTTGAACTGAGGTACATTGAGCTGGATCTGCTGCTGCAGTTGGGGCCCAGTTACGTATTCACAGTGGTACCGCCTTTCTTGTTCTCTAGAGCTCTTTGCAGCTTGTTTGAGGGGCTGGCATGATCTGTGAAGTTTCAGGTGGCTCAGCAGTGTATGAACAGTCTTGGAGTAGGAGAGATGCTATGATGTGGCACTGCCGTTTTTTGTGTCACTGCATGGGGCGCTGTAGTCAAGTGTCCCATGAAGCAAGGGGTTCCTAGCTGAGACCATCTACAGCAGACCCTCCTTGTGATGTGACCTACCATGGCAGAGTACCAGGTACACTGGGAGCGAGGTTAAGAGGCACCGGTAGCTAGTCACTCCTGGATGTATGGCGTTAAGCATATTCACACTCATTATTCCCTTAGAATTTGTCCCTGGCACAAACGATTTCCCTGGTTTCCAGTCTCTTACAGTGCTATAGTAATTAACAGCATCTGTTGATATGCTGCACCCGGAGAAGGATGCGAGTCCTCCTCCCTTACATTGTTCCCTCTTCTCCTCTCCCCTCCCAATTGTAATGGAGGCATTGCTAATGTACCTGTTATTAGGGGCTGCCAGATAGGCATTCATAGTGCAGTATACTACAAGAATTCAGGGCTCTGTTCGGGATTCAGGAGTGGTTGGTATCATCCACAGATGGAAGAGCCATGGCTGCCATAGCTCTCCAAATCTTAAGATTTCTGGGTAGCATTAAATTTTTTGTAATGTTGAAATACTTCTCTGAAAGGTATCCTCTGTTGGCTTGATTTTTGATTCCAGCCCATTATTACTTCCTATGGCAGTACAAAATGTTGCTAACTTTTCTCTTCCCTTCTTCTGTCCTGTTTCTGCAGGTCTTGATGACTGCCTGCAGCAATATATAAAGAACTTTGAGAGAGAGAAGATTAGTGGCGACCAGCTACTACGCATTACTCATCAAGAACTGGAAGATCTTGGAGTCACACGAATTGGCCATCAGGAGCTTATCTTGGAAGCAGTAGATTTGCTCTGCGCACTGGTAAACTTCCTGGGGCAAAACGGGGGTGGGGTGGGGGGGGTGAACAGTTTTTGCATATTCACAGTTTGTGTATTCAAATTTCTAGTCCCAAAGACTATCTAAGTAGTTCAAGAAACTCCTGACATGTAATGTATGAACAATTAAGCATTTTAAACCAGAGGCAAGATAAAGAGCAATATCTACTGATAGGATGGTGCTTGTTAAGTAAATTGGTATCAGAGATTTAAGCCTTGCATATCTGTCTTTATAGAAGAAAAGTTCATCTGAAATCACAAAAGAACTAGACTGGGCTTGGTTTGGAATGCAAAACAGTTATATATGTGAATGCAGTAATTGAGTGCTGGTTGCCCTTTACGAACAAAATGTCCTGATACTAACCATGTCATTTTTCACTGATCCTTTAATGCAAATTATGTTTTAGATGATTATTCGAGCTTGCTGAAACATAGCTGCTTGTATTTCACAGTAGAAAGGATTAAATATTGAAATAATTATCTTCAGTGTAAAAAATACATACAGCTTTGGTGGAGCATATGGGAGGATTTTGGTAATGGTCTTTTCAGTCAGGTTGCATCATGCATAACTGGGATTATCCCCTCGGTGAGGGGTGTGGTGCTGACTTCACTCTTCTTAGGAACTTTTTGTGTGTGCCTGTAAAGATTAGTGATAGATTGGGCATACTCTCTGCATTCTCCACTGTAGGAAGGATTGTGAACAGCTCTGCTAAGATGTACTTGACTACCTAAAGTGCTGTTTTGTGGATTTTTAATGCATACTACTTCTCCAGGCCTCAGAAGCAGCTTTAAGAATGCCGAATCCCAGTAGAGGCAATCAAAGATGGTAGGTTGAAAGGCTCTTCAGAAGGGCTTGTGGATTCTCAGTATGCAGCAGCTTTTCTGAATATCCTGTTGTTGCATCTTTGGGAGACAGCTGTGAGGGGTAATGAAGAGAAGAGAGCGAAAACAAATAAATAAAAAGTGCAAAAGAAAAAGTAAAAAAGGGTAGAAAAGCTTTTCTGTACAGGAAGACATTTGGTTTGAAACACGTCTTAGATTCTCTTCCTTAGAGTAATATTTCTAATAAAGTACTGTTTAAAGTAGCTCAGTGCAGTATGCTAACTCATCTGTTTGTTTTTTAAAGAATGGAAAGGATGCAATCCTAACAAAAATAATGCTACTGATACAGAAGGAAACATAAAGAGAGTTATTCACAAAGTACTTTTCTCATCAGACAGTGCAAAAGGAAACGAGAAAGTAAATACTTTAATTAACTGAGACAAAATCTAAGTTTGAGTGAAGACTGATGACCATTCTTCCCAGGCACACAGGGAGACAGATTGTGGCTTTCTCAAAAATAACCTATTTTCACAGAAAAAAAACTTGTTTATTAGCAGAAATGTCTTTTTTTCTTGGGTATGTAATTACAGATGTTATCTTTAGACAAACAAACACAACTTGTCTTTGTAGCTCCCTTATCGTAGGCAAAAGTGTGTGGAACTAAGCTGAATATAAAATAAGGAATTTGTAGTGAAGGCTAACACTGCATCCTTAATTCATGCAGCAACTCTCTACCGTCCTGGTCCTTGTTGCATGCATAGTGTTGTCTGCTTTTCTGCGTTTGTCTTAAAGAAAACCTCATCGCTGAAGCACAATAGCATGTGTTCAGATCACAGATTCTAATTTAACCTGACGTTTTTGCAGTCTCGCAATTGGCTCCTGATGGCTCCTCAGGGATACAAAATGTGATTGTTATATTGATTTTAGTGGTCTTAATTTGAATTTATTGTTCACCAATCAGATAAACCTCTTAGGAAATTGAACTCAGAGACAATCCTTTTGTCTCTACTGGTCCTATACTTAGAGGCTTTCCTTTTTTTATTGCATCAGTATCTGTCCTGGTTAGTGCTTGCCCATTCTTCCAATTATCTGCTAATGTTGACTGTATTGTTTAGGAGACCTTTAAGCCTATGACTCTCCAACTCAGGTTAACTGCTAGTGCAGGTAGTCACTGTGCAAGGTCTTTTTAAATGAAAATTATCCGATTATTTTTTCTGTTTCACTGGAGTTTGAAATAGGTTTCATTATAAAATATGGCATGAGTTACAAGTGTATGATCCAACTGAGTTAACGTCTGTTTGGATGTTGGAGATGATCTGTGGCATGATGGGGTAGGAATAATAATGTTGATTTTGCCTTGCAAGCATAATGTCTGATTGATTTCAAACTAATCATTAAAAAACCAAAAGAATTGTCACTTCTGATTCTCTTCCTCATTCTCTCCAAGTTAGTGAGTGACCACCTAAACAGTTTTTGGCATTGAGGACAGAACTACCTCCCACTGTTCATTCCTGCTCCTACTCTGCAGGGGAGAGTTTCCAACAGAGAGTTGCCATGAATGAGGAACGCTTCTGCAATGTTGACAGCTGATGTGTTTTAAGAGCTGCTTTCTTCCTGCCCTCCTTCCCAGCATTTTTTTGGGGTAAACGTCTACTTGCAGTTTTTGCCCTGTCACCTGTGGATATGGCAAACGGCAAACCAGCTGCTCGTGTTGTGTGCCTGTAGTTCACAGGGCAACATTTTCTTCCTGGAGGAAGATGGAGAGCCTGGACAAACATATTTGGCTGGTATGGAGAGAACATGGGACCTCCTTAACCCAGGCAGAGGCTATTGAACAGTGCTAAATAGACAAACTGCTTGCCGCAGTAGTAGTTGGGAACCAGTTATGATTGATAGGACTATTTAAAGGGTGTTCTTTATTGATTTTTGACAGAAGGTGGGTGGGTGGCTGGCTATGGTCTCTCACAGTATTCCCCTCCTGTCATAAGCACTTGCAACAAATAGATCTTCCGGTGTTCGTTAGCTATCAGAGAACAAATGGTGGCCTGTGCTATCCATCTCAGTAGAGTCTCTCTTGGCTGCCAGCCTGCTATACTGTGCTCTTGGCAGGACAGCAAGCATCCTGGGGGTGAGATTCACAGGTTTTCTTTTCCTGTGGTGCTTCAGAAAAGGAGAAATAAAGATTTTGCCCAGCTGCTACTGCTGTTACAGGTCACGCTCACTGATAATGGTGAGGGCGTACGTACTGCATACCATCACTGAAGCTGAACATGCTCTGGGAGAGAGCGGGCAATGTAACTAATTTGGTTTGTCTCTTCCCTCTCTCCTTCAGTCTGTGAAGGTGGGAGCATGTTCAATAGATGACTTTGCCTTGGTGCAATTTTGTGTTTTATAAAATCTGTATGTCAGAAAGGGCAAGATAAATGAAATGTTCTCTGTGCTTAGAAGAAAGAAGTAGTGAGGTCTGTGATGGTATTTCATTGCTGCTAAGAGTTTGTTGCATGGTTTTCGATTGAGAAACCACCATGATGAATATATGCCTGTAGAGTTGTTCTGTTTCCAGCAAGGCATGTCTCTTGTCCTCCACTTTCTGTTCAAACTGGGACATGAAACCGAGATCCACTGGTGGCACCAACAGGGAGATTCCTCCTTGATGTGGATATGCATGTTTAATCATACTGACAAAATCTCAAAAAATAATTGACATCTCAAAACCGGTTGAAAAATGGTAAACCAAGAAACTGCATGTCCAGCTCTAGAGATACAGGAGAAACTGTACTGCGTTAGGTACCATGGTATTTTTTCTCCAGGCTACTCTCAGGTAATAAAACATACGCTTGTTCATCAGTTATGAAAATTACCACCCAGATCAAGCCTCAGCATCATCCTTTTCAGTATGCGTGTGGCGGTGAAGCTAGTCTAAGACTGCTGAACGTTTTATCAATAAGCAAACAACAGTGTAGCAGACGTTCATCCACACAGAAAATGTCACCAGTGTAGTTTCTTTGATGGTTGCTTTAAGAACTGGATGTGAATGAACAATGCCAACAGAAAGTAAATTGAGGAAAGATGGAGGTGATGCTTATGAAAAGAGAAATGCATACTGAAGAGCAATTTACTTAGATAATGCCATCAGATCACTGTATCAGTCTTTAGGTTTGGAGTGCGTCTGGAGGTCTTGTAGCTCCTGAAATACCTAACCGTGCTGCAGAAAGCAAAGAAGTGCACATAATTCTTTTTCCATCATCTGCCTGTCCTGAGACGGAGTTTCATTTTTCAAAACTGGGTATGACCATATTTTTCTGAGTATCCATGGACTCTAAATTTTATATCTCCTTGGAATCATATTTTTCCCAGAAAAAGCTACCCTTTGCCTCACTGCCTGGAGAATACAAAGACTGAAGACTGCACAGCCAAAGATTTCTTCTTCTGTGTTTAACAAAATGGTGTAGTTTACCTGACATATCACCACAATGCCTTAATGCATGGGGGTTATTTTTTTTTTTTGCATTACTTCTCCAAAATATCATGTACATTTTGTTTGCATAAAGATTAAATTAGTTTTGTTTGATATTGAACGTTTTCAAATATTTTTTAAAAGGAGACCTTAAAGTGGGAAATATTTTGTTCTGGGAAGGTAAGAATATTTAGAAAACTTCACAAATAACTTTTGGATGCTTTAAAGTTTTCCTTAAACAAAGAACTTAGTAAAGTCCCTCTGAATTTGTGAAATACTTCTTCAGGGAATCTATCTTTGTGTAGAGTAGAGTTTGGTTAAAAAACACCACAGTTTTTGCTTTGTACAGCATACTGATTTCAGTAGTGGTTTCATGCTAGTTATTTAAATCTGCTACGGCTGCACAGGAATTTATTATACACTGTATATTTGAATCTGTAAAGCTAGAAGATTGCAGCAGATGAAATAGCATTATTATTTGGCAGAGAAAACATTGGTGTGCACTAACAGCATGAAATTACTTATCATTTACCACTAACACAAAACATTTATATGCAAATGAATGTAAAAAATAGACCTACTTTACCCATGAATGATTTGATTCCTCTTAAGAATTATACCTTTTATCTTAATTTCGTCTTCTTGCCATTTCTCACACAGAAATCCTTTCCTTTGCCCTTATCACTAGTCAGATCTTAAAACTGCTTTTGTCAGTAATGGTGAATATTAGACTTAATCACCATGGTGCTAAATGAGGAAGACTTCATTACGGAATGAAGATTTGTATGTACTAGAGTTGGAATTTATTGTTAATATCCTGCATGTTCATAGCAGAAAAATTACTTACCCTTTTTACTATTGCCCTTTGCAAGTTAAAGTTCTGCTTATATATCATCTGCCTTGCTGTCTTCAGCATGAGCTAACTTAACTGTAGAGAAGGAAATCCTGAAGTCCATCACCAGATCAATAAAGCTAAGGAGTTAAAGGGTTTCTGATGGCTCATATAGATCACGCTGAAAATGTTTGTTGCTGTTGTTAGTAGATCTTCTATATGGAACTGCAGAAAACTCCGTGGTGTGCCAAAGGCAGTAAATATGTCTGTATGCAAAGGGTGAAAGTCCTTCCTCCTACTTGCCGCCAAGCATCAGTTAAGGACCCTAGATACTTTCCTTAGTTGCTTTTTTCTTTGGGCTGTTTGGAGTTTTGGGCAAGTATGAAATATATGCCCTGGTTCATAGAGTCATAGTATGGTTTGGGTTAGAAAGGACCTTTAAAGATCCAACCCCCTAGTTAAAAGCAGACTGGATAAAAAGGGCTGTTACAACGTAAAATGTTTTAAAGAGGTAGTGTGTTCATAACAATTTTTTTATTTTTTTTGAAACTGCTGATTAGTGTTTAAGACTTTGTGAAATGCATGTAACTGAATATGTAACTAGTAGTTTGAATTCTGGAGAAATGAGAGCACTTGGCTGGCTAGGGACAAAATTACATGAGAAAGTAGGAAAACAAAAAAAAATGAGCACTTGGTCTTGCAGAGTCTGCTGATTGAATAAGTAAGAAGAATAGTTTATGTAATTGCTCTATTAGTGCTACAAAGCATGACCAGGACTTGGCTTTTTGATATGTTGGTTGATTGTGCTGTAGAAAAAGGGGATGATGATGATTATGAATCTTTCCCGGGCTCTGCAGGGCTGTAAGTATCATGTACCTGATTTTTTTTTCTGACTGCAAACATTTATGACAAATATTTATACTCTTTGAAACCATTTGCCTTTTAATCAGTCTATGTTTAATAATTGCAGTAAATGATAAGTGTCATTTGAACTATCTGGCTTTTTGTCCTTATCTACCTATTCTGTGTTTATGAAACAGATGTGTAAGGATCGTGTTGTGCACTTCTAAATTACCCCATATGTCAGTGCTATTTGAAGGAGAGATAACCTTAGCGTTGGCATTTCGTGATGCTGGAAGAAAGGCCGTTAGAAATATATGTCGTAGGCAGATCTGATGAGGTATAAAGTTACATAAGGCACCTTCCATATGACAAGCTGTGTTCTCGGTTGCTCTCAACTTTGGGCTGGTAAGCTATCTGCCTCGTGCTTTGTGGGATGTGTTCAGCCAAGTGTTTTGGAGAATGAGGTTCAGATGCATTTTGTTCATTTTTAAAAACAGCTTCAGAGACAAAGATTGGAATGTTTCTTGGCGAATTTTTGGCCACCTCAAGTTTTGAGGCGTGGTTTTGAAATGGCTGCCAGGTACCATGGGATCCATGGGATGCTGTTCTGATTATTCATTTAAAAACTCCCCCAGGAGTCTGAACTTTACTGTTTCCAGGTTGCTTGTTTAAAAGCAGTAAACAATACATACAGAAATGATGCTCAAGACTTAAATATGGAAGATGAAAGCACTGAAAAATAGTAAGGAGCAGAATTAAGCTTGCCTGAGGTTATCTTAAGTCCATTTCTTAGCAGTCATATGCTAGTCTTACCTAAAACTCCTGCACTCAATCTGTGAGTAAGTGGAAAAAGACCTTTTAAAAAGTTGCGTTAGAGAGAAAACTTATGATTCCATCCTTGTGATTGTTATCCACATTACCGAGAGATATCAGGCATAACTGAGAAGTTACATTTCTTTATACATAATTTATTATACACTGCACATAATTTATTACACAGTACAGCTATCTAGACTATAATATTTGTCTTTTCAAAAGGTTGCCATTTTTTTCCTTCTTTAAAAAATAATGTTTGTGTGTGGCGACAAACATTTGCCAAAGGAAAATAAACCTTTACTTTCTGTAGCTTATACAGTTTATACTTCTCCAGAGGGGCAGCAAAAATTAATCGATGTAAGCACTGCTCTCTGCTTTGCCTGCCTGGAGAAACTGTTTTTATTTTCCTTTTGCCCCCAAGCACCAGTGTTAGAGTAGTACCTTCAGTTCCCATCTTGTGTCTCTTCAGCGAGAGTTAGCACTGGTCACTGCATATCTTTTGCTCTACATGTCTTCCAGCAGCTTTCTAGGCTGGAGAAGAAACAGTTATTTAGGGCCGTAGGCAGAGGGGCCGTATGCTCATTTCTCTATCTTGGGTTGTTTGTAGGAGTCAAACTATGTCATTGCACTTGATGTGGCCTTTGTGCTTGGAGGTGTGGAGGCATTCGTGGCTGCATAGAAGTTGTGATCAAGACATCTGTTCTGAGGGATTTCTGGATTTGTCAATGGGGCTGTGGCTATGTCTGTATCGCATATTGCGGTGTGTTTAGATCCGAACTTCTTTTGGTATCTGAGCTTGGCATTTTTAGTTAGCTGAGATGTCTTTGCATTTGCAACAAGCAGCATAAAAACCACCCTAAACTAAAGGTCTCAGGAGCTTCTAGACACCCTGTCTGAGCCAGCAGAGATAGTTAACACCATATGAGTTAGGAGCACTTTACTTTTTAACCTGTGCTAGCAGTGTGAGGTGCCCTTCCCTGACAGCAAGGGTTAAGTGCGTTTAACACAGGGAAGAGATTAAATGAGCTCGGATTTTTTTTTTTTTTTTTTTTAAATCCCCCCTGGGGGAAGCAGGGGGGACAACTAGTAAACAAGGTAATCCAAGAAAATTTCCCTTTACTTCCCAAGTTTGGTTACTGAACTCTCTTCCTACCCTGTGGTGCTGGTGCAAGGATGGGCTGGCAGAGGGACCAGGCTGGCTCTCCCCACCAAAAAAAAAGTACAACTCATCAGTGGTGATTAGAGCTGCTGCTTGTCAGCATGTGAAGAAAAGAGCTACAATTCATCACTCACACTGTCATGTGAAGCCACAGAAAAGTAATTAGCAGGTAAAATGTCTATTAATAGCTCCCACCACGTTTAGTTCAAACACCTGCTGACAAGCTATTGCTCTATGTAGCTTAGCTTCATCAAGTTCTTGTTTCATGATTGCCAGAAGAGACTCCATTAGAGCCATTTCTGTTGAGGCAGGGTGTCTCTGAAGAGACTCTTGCTCCGTGGCCTCTTGTTGAGAAAGCAGATGCGTACACTTGCCTCGCTTCTCGTAATCTCTACAAGCATGCAGAGATTTTTTTGTGGTTCTTTCAGTGACTGTGAATTTATTTTGGCTAATGAAAGCATAACTTACGTTAGTGCTGGCTAAATGCAGAGTAGGGGAAAACAAAGAATTTGTCTCCTTTGCCTGCAATTATCTTCTTACGGTGCTTGAAAATAAATGCAGTGCATTTCTAAGAAAACCATATTGTTAATAGTACATTATCGCATATAAAGTATGATTAAACTTGGCAGTTATTATTTGAGCAAGCTTTTTTCCAATCTTAGAACATGTAACTCTTTGTTCATTTTTAATGTGGGCCAGAAATATTAGTGATAAACAAAGTGGGTATTTTGTTAGCTTGGCTTCTGTGTTAGGATCCTTCTACTTGAAAGCTTCGATAAACACAGCTGCCCAAAAATATATTCTGCCTGAAATTTATCTCTGTATTTTCCATCCCTGGCTGTATCTGTCTGATATTACAGGTGGAGGCTTTACCAAAATCAGTGCCATTCCTCACATAAGACTGAATTTTGTATGTAGCTTAGGCGTTATGTTTGTCCCTCTTTTTTTTATGTTAAAGAACACACACACACACACACACACGTTTGATGAATATGTGTGAAAATAGACTTTGTTAACATTTTCTCTTCCAGTCCATGTATCTGACAGTGAAAAAAGACATCTGAAAAATCTGTGTCTGTAGATGCAAGATCACTTGAAATGTTAACAAGAGGCCACTAAGCTTTTGTAGGAGCTGATTTTCAAAAGAAGGATATACATAAATGCACCCTATTTTCTTGTTGTAGAATAAATTTTTGAGTATTGTTTTGCTCGGTCCACAGTGTTCAACATTGCAAGCTTTCTTTTTGCTGGTGCGTTGCTTTCTGGTGGGAGTGGAGGCCTGTACATGTCCCACTGGGGCTCCCACTGCGGTGGGCATGGCACACCAGCACAGGCTGGTATCCAACACCTGCCTCTCGAGGCGGATGAGGTACGGACAAGGTGACGAAGCGGGGGTTGGAGAAAGAAAGAGGTGAAATAATTTGGGGTTGTCAAGGAGGAGCGCTGGGATCACAGAATCACAGGGGTTGGAAGGGACCTCTGGAGATCATCTAGTCCAACCCCCCTGCCAGAGCAGGGTCACCTAGAGCAGGTTGCACAGGACGGCGTCCAGGCGGGTTTGGAATGTCTCCAGAGTCAGAGACTCCACCACCTCTCTGGGCAGCCTGTTCCAGTGCTCTGCCTCCCTCAAAGGAAAGAAGTTCCTCCTCATGTTTAGATGGAACTTCCTACGTTCAAGTTTGTGCCTATTACCTCTTGTCCTATCACTGGGCACCACTGAAAAAAGACTGGTCCTGTCCAGCATGGTCTCCCCCAACTGTGGGCCCTGTGCGTGGCCTGGCTGGGAGGCGAGCGGGTGCCCGGGCCTGGCCAGCTCCTTCCCCATGCCCACCCCTGCCTTGGTTTACCTCATGTGGTTTGAAGGAGAGCGCAATATTTGGATAATCGCACTCAGCTTCTTAGTTTAACAGCCCCTGGAATCAAGAAGTTTGGCGTTCCAGTGTGTCTGAAAGAAGGAAAGCCCATGAGGAGCCCTGTGGCCAGCCTGTGGTTTGTGGTCATTCCCCTGTGTGTGGGGGAGGTGAGCGCCATATTGCGCAGGTGTCCTGGGGAGTGCTTGTAGTGGGGTGTAGGTTTGGCTGATCTGTAAGACCTTAGGTGTGACGTATCTTTCATCCAGAATATCCTGCATTTGTTTCTTCCCCTATTAATTTTGCCAAAATGAGCTAGGTGCTCAAGAAGCAGGATGAAAGAAGAACAAAACTGGTATTTTTTTCCAACTTACCCCTACCCAGCCTTCAACTTCCACCTTTCTCTCTCAGCCACAGCAACCACAGAAGACCACAGCAAAAACAAATTTATTGTTATCTGATGTTTTATCTCTTTAATTTGGACTGATTTAATATGTTACTAGTTATGAGCCATTTAGCTGCATAATAAAGTATGTTTTACTTTTCCATCCCAATTTATTGTTTTCATCTTGTAATCTTTTATTTATAACCTAACTCTATCTGTTGGATAATTGCTATCGAATATTTACATGGTGGAAGAGTCACGGCCCAAACATACAATTTGTCTAATTTGGAACTGAATGTGGTGGCAGAGGACAGCACCTGTGCAGAAACTGTGGAGTTGAGAAATATGCCCACAAAACCTTCCTTGCCCAAAATATGGATGTTCACAGACATTACGGTAGCAGTTTTTAAAGCCCAACCTTAGGGTATCGTCAGTTCCCCCTTAAGCCGAGTCCCAAAGTGCATCCGCTGCTGTGGAAAGATGTCTGTTGTTTTAGCATCTCCCTCACAAAGTGAGTTTTGTTTACAAGCGCAAAGAGGGGCTGGCTGGGAGATGGCAGACAAGCTGTGTGCTGAAGTCTCTTCTTTCTGTGATGATCTCCAATTTACTTGGGATTGGACATTGTGGGAGGGCTGGGGCTAGCTTCAGTGTAATGTTCCTGAAGTCCTTGTGTAATTAAAGTGGAGATTAAGTTCATTTCGTAGATGGTTTGGATTAGGACCATGAAAACTGCTGTAAATAATCACACCACCACCACCACTCCCCCATTTCCTATAGAAAAAAAACTAAGGTAAATAAGCTTCAGCAGGCTTAAATTAGCATTGGCAAATATATTCCTTCTCCCATCTCTTCACCTTGTGGGCAGATAGCATGGGGATAAAAATGAGGGCTTGGGAGGAGAGCTGATGAGGACAGGGGGTGTTGTTAGGAAGTAGATTTTTCTGTGTGCAGCTGAGGGGCTTTCTGCCTTCTACTTCATCATCATTTGTGGTAGGAAATGGTCCACCTTTGATAGTAAGTAGCCCTTTCCATCGTCAACTGAATGAGTTGTGAGCACCCCATGTTATAACCCTGTAATGTGGTTAAGGTGAGGAGCACCTTCAGAAGTCCCATCTTTCTCTTACCAGAATAATAAGCTCAAGTCTATGTAATTGCTTATTCCTTTACAAAGGCAAAATAAGATCTCTTTTGAAATAAGTCTATTATTATTTGCATTTGTGAAGAAAACAAATCTATTATAGAAATAACAAATCACCGATTGTACTATATTATATTGTAATTAAACATTATATAAGGGCATTCTCTAGTACTGTTTCAGCAACATTTGTATATTTGAAGGATTTTCAAGTACTATTTGTTAATATTTCTGCATAATTATTTCTGTCTCTGCTGCACAGCTGAGGAATGTAATTTAAGTTTAAGGGATTGACTCGTAAATGGAAGCAGAGTTTACAACTTTACTTTAAAAGGGCAACATAGACATTGAGCAGAGTATCACTGTGTTCTCTGGTCTGTGATTCTGGTGGTCCTTTACTGCTGACAAGAATAAAAATAAGGTAATGAACATGCTTCCTTCACTGAAACCAACAAAAGCAATTTGGAGTCACACTGTGTCCATACTGCATACTTCTGCTAGTTGCAAGCCCTCTTGCCTAACGTGATCTTAGGAACTGGTGTGAGTATGGACACGAGGGACTGACCCCTAACTATCAGATCTACTGAAAGAACCATCTGATCTACTGAGAGTGATGCACTGCTTTGAAAATCAGTCTTCCAGACTAGGTTTTTCCTTCTTTTTGAGATGTTTTTCTCAGTGCACTTCAAACCAGCTAAAAGATCACTAATAATTTTGCTCTTCTTTTGTTCTATTTTTATGCACTTTAGAAACAGAACATGCCATACATTTAAAAACTAATGAGTGGGTGTATTTCTACCTTAATTATTAGGAATGGTTTCAGTTTTGAAGCAGAAGAGCAGTCTTGCTGTTCTTGGTACTTCATGTTCAGCTGCAAAGCTAACTTTTCTTTGTCTTTTTTTCAATGCAGAACTATGGCTTGGAAACAGAAAATCTAAAAACCCTTTCTCACAAACTGAATGCATCTGCCAAAAATCTGCAGAACTTCATCACTGGGAGGAGAAGGAGCGGTCACTATGATGGACGGACCAGCCGCAAATTACCAAATGATTTTCTGACATCGGTAGTGGATCTGATTGGAGCAGCTAAAAGTCTGCTGGCTTGGTTGGACAGGTAAAATCTCCCAAATACATCGCAGGTAACCAGATCACGCACATGCACAAACCCCAGCTCCTTTACAAAATGTAGTGTAGGCATTGAAATGGAAGCAGAATTCATTTTGAAACTCCAAGAGGATCTTTGTAGCAATTTTTTTTCTTGTTAAGTCAGCATGCAGTTCAGATAGCCTTTCAGTACAATACTTTTAAATGCACTGCAACCCTATGAATATCCAGAAATACAATATAGCAGCAGGATGACATCACTAGGTAATACATGTATTTTATTATTAATATAGAGCAACACTTTGACCTGTATAACTCATATTCATTGCTCTGATAGTATCACGTTCACAAAACCGTGATCATACTTCTCATTAAATAGGTGTCAATATATACCTCCTGTGTGTGTGTGTGTAAACGTGCATGTTGCATTTTAGGATTTTTAAGTGGCAGTGAAATACCTCTGAAACTGTAGATGCAATTGGAACTGTCTTACAGTTTTACCTCTATTACCTAGGAAGTATGTGGGACCAGGTTTTAAGTGGTCTCCGTTACTACATCTGCAGTGACATTCTTCTAATGGTAACAAGTGTAATACGCAGGTATTTAAGATGATCATTGAAACTCCTGAAGTGGTTAAAATTAGCCTATCTGTATGTCTTTATAGAATGCATCACAGTGCATTTTTATCAGCAAAAATAAAATGCTTATCTTGATTTAAAGGTGTATCTTCTTTTGTATCCAGCAGCTGAAGTTTTGTTCAGAGTATGATCTTCCGGTAATTCTTAAAATCCAACAGAATTATTTGGATTTACTGCTGTGGGTTTTGTTGTGTTTCATTGTCCTGAGGAAAACTGGCTTCTGTCCCATAAATAATTTCCATGTGAAAAGTTTAGGTGAGGCATGAATCTTTTCCGTTTCTTAAGCTGAACTGCAAATTCTTTCTTTTTTCAATAGACTGCAGCTACCACTTCTTGTTTTCTCCCCACTTTCTAGCCTTTCCCCAAGTTTCAAAACCAGAGTACCTAAAGTTGGGCTGCTAAGTTTCTATTTAGATGTTTAACATTAGATGAGCAGAGAAACAATACAATCTCATGGAAAGGGCTTAGTATTGAGATTTGAAAAATTGAGAATATATTTTTAGCTCTGTCTCTGGCCTGTTGTTGTTACTTGGAAGACCTGTAGGCTTCTCTTTCTCTCCTTGCAAGCCATTTTTGGCAGAGAACAGCATATATTCTGGGCTTTAAAACAGAAGTAATAGTAGAAAACAATGTTCTTTTTCACAGGCAGATCAGTGTTTGCCACTTCTTTCTATTTAGAAATAACCTTGTTTGTTTTCTTATTGGTATTGTGGCTAATGGATAAAAACTGTTAGTTACGAAGTTAGGGTTGTTGTTGTGTTGTTGGGATTTTTTTTGGTTTTTGTTTGTTTGTTTTTCATAAAATACTCTGGTATTAAAAAGTAAACTTTCACATATATGTGTTTAACACATTGAAAAGCAATGTGTTTCTATCGTCTTAATATGAATTTAGTAGTTGAACTTCAGGAAGAAATGAGTTGTTGATGCTAGAAAACATCTGCATCTGAGCACTAATGTGTCACTGTAGTATTGCGCACTATGCCCAAATTATGCACTTTTAGTATTAAAAGACAAATCCAGTCTGCAAAATTTGTTTGTTGCTCAGAAGCGTGTTGAGAATTACCTCATAGTAAAAGTATGTTTATAAAGGCGGGTATATTGTATTTGTCAGAGATAATTCTGTTAACAGATTTTAGTGTTGGTGGGGGAAGATCTCTAAAATAATTTCTAAAACCATGCATATCAATTCTACTCCCAGTAAAATGCAAAATGACTTTTGTGTTTATCTGAAATGATAGCTGATCAGACCCAAAAGTTCCAAGAAGTTAAAAACGAGGGCCATGGTGGTAGTGTGCTCTTAGCCTTGCTGTCTTTAGTGTCCAGATAAGGCTTCCTAGAAGTGATACTTTAATTTCATTCAGATTTCTGGGAAAGTCCATTTGAAGATCTGTGTAGCTTAAATACCTGGTTCTTGCAAATTTCTGTAACATTCAAAGACTTTTCTGATTTGTGAGCGTGTGGGTATTTTGGTTAGGTTTGTTCTTCCTTCTTTGTGAAGCACCCAAATTAGGATGAAGGCAGTCCAATGACTGCATTTTTCTCAGGAAGTGGGAACATCTGGAGATCAATAGGATTCTGCTTATTATATTCCTTTTAAGAAGCTATTGGGGCCACTAGGGGGAGATAGAAAGATTTTAAAAATAAAGTATTTAAAATCAGGAGCATGGATTCAATTTTATTCTGCACAGCTGTTACTATTAAATCTGGGCCCAAATCTTAGGTTTTTTGATCGGTTTCTAACACCGGTTCCATCTCTGGGGTGCAAGAGAGGGGAGAGCAAACTAGGAGGAATAAAGCGGCTATTAGGGTTATCCACCCCATTGTAAGATGTATACTAGGCTGCCTCTATGCAGAGTTTTTCAGGTCGTGTCTGGAAAAAGCAGCTAGCGGCAGCTCCAGCTTGCATAGAAATGCAATGATGTGTTTTTTATGTGTAGGGAATGGTGATGACTCTATACAACTTGTGCTTCACTTGCTGCTCTAGCGAGCTCTCTTTTTACGATGTTTCTGTAGGGTGCTTAAAATCTATAGGGACCTTGTTAGGCCAGGAACAATTATCAAAAGGAGTGTGAGAGTTGTGATTTGCTGAGTTACTTTCACTATGGCTCTTGCAGTGGCACTGTGCAGGGCCAATCCAAGGATGCTCTTTGTTCCAAGTCTCTGCCTGGAGCAGTCCTACTTCCTGATCTATGTCAGAGATTTGAGTTTTACTGAAAATTAGGGTAGATTTTATTGCCAGGCTTTAAAAGTCTTCTGGTTTAGTTTCATTTAGGAACTGGAAAACTTAGTAGAGAATTCTAGCTATTTTCAGAAGAGTTTGGCTGATGATTTTGAGGAGCATGAAGTAGCTTTCCAATAACGTTCTGTAAGAAACTGTCATCACAGTAATAGATTACATCCTTAAACTTTTTAGACTAATTTTAAATTCCTGTTACTTTCTCAGCCCACAAAGTCTATCCTCTCTTGTAGAAGATTTCAAAAAAATATTTTAGCTTGATAATGTTTTATTTTGTACTCTTTCCCTAATCTTCAAATTCTTCCAGGCTAATTCGCTGATGAGAATGGTGCTTTCTTGAAAAACTGTAAGAGTCTTCTGTGAAAGTATGGTGCATTTCCACTTGACACTTGACAGCTCTTAGGCTGATGGGAAGCCACACTTTAGGCTAAAGCAACAAACTACTTACCTGATGTTCAAAGCAACTTTGAATTGAAATGTGTCCAGTGACACGTCTCAGGAATTAGAGAATAATATATACAGTTATCGAGGTGTTCTAGGCTTCCAGTTAGATCATTGGTGTTCTTTTCAGTCTTTATTCCTGTAATTCATGGAAGTTGCATTCCTTGGAATAGTAATGTATGCCACCTTTCTGATTCCTCCATCTCTGATGTGTCAGGTTCCTGTAAATTCTTCTGCCTTTTATAGGGCTAACACACTCCATCCTGGGAAGGAATTTTTTAAAATATATAATTAAAGTAGTATTGCTGTTGTGAGTTCACTACTGTGGACCCACAACATGAATGCATTGCAATTTTGTGGCATAAAGCTACCTCTAACCTCATAAAAGTATTTTTTTCTGTACAGGAGTATGTCCAGTAGTATCTGCACATTTAGTTGAAATCGAAGGTAGACATATTATTTCTGTTAATCCTAGGTAAGGTTTTGTTCTTACAGCACACATTTACAGTCCACCTGAAAACCACTTTTGTAAAATGTTGCTTTGTGTGTGGAGGTGTTGGTGTTTACTGCCTCTCTGAGATTTCGGAATATTCATCATCCATCCATGGTTTTCTTGATATAAAAGCACAGTGAACACTCAGAGGATTTTGAGAATCAAACTACTTTTTTCATCTTTAGCAAAATTATATTAGGACTTTACCATGTTACTTGCATCTTCAGTGACACCAGTGAAACTTCCCAGTTTTTATCCAGAGGCGAATATGAACTGAAAAGCAATGATATCATAGGGAGCCCAGAAAACTTTTCTGAGCTCCAAGTTTAGAGCATTTAGCAATGCTTATAACTAACTTTCTCTCTGGTTAAGACACAGCCAGCTCTTGTACTGTACTTGCATCTCATTCCTTTTCTACTAATTTGCTAGTACCTATTGATTGTACTACTGGAATTGTGATGAGCCCTGAGTGAAGGGTGCTCAGATTCATCCAATACTTTTTCTCCCAGAACTTAACAAATCATCTGACAGACAGACAGAAGGTTGTATTTTCATCAGAAGTTGGCACAACGTTGAGTGTGGAGTTTGTCTCCTAATGAGTCAGAGGCTGCTGCAAAGTGAAGGCAGCCTTGGGAGCAAAAGCATCTTTTACACATCCTTTAAGCACCCCACTTTCCCCTTTTGAGTCCCACTGTACAACATATGGTTTTCTTTCATGGGACAGCTAGATTTAACAGGTAGAGCTCATTACTATAGTCTTAACTGGGAAGAACTGTAATGCTCTTTTGTGGAGGAGGAACCATCCTGAGGGAACCTGACCTGGGGTCACATTTGGTGGCAGCTGCGTGAGCTCTGTCTCTTCCCATCTTGTCTCCTTGCTTTGCCAGCACACAGCTTGTTTGCATCCCTTGTTTCTGCTGGTGCCATCTTCCATGTTGCTCTTGGTTTGGTATGTTGTCTTCATTCACCTCCACCACTGTGTCTTCTTTGCCAACTAAACACCCTGGAAATCTGTATTTCCTGCGGACTGCACTCAGCAAGAAAAATTTCTTAGCTGTGCGTCTGGGCTTTCTGCTCCTGCCTACTCTGTAGTGTGTGGGCCCTGTTATCTGAAGCAAGGACTCCTCATACTATGTATCTTGTGCCACATCAAAAAGAATGTTTTGGATCTTAGCAAATAGTAATAATATCTGTATGAACTATAAACGTGGAGTTAGAGACTAGGAGTAAGGAAGGGATGGTTGTTCTTAGGGCTTTAATTAAGTCTTCATTAAAGACACAACTAAGGTAATGCAGTAGTTTATTTTTCAATTAAGAATTTAAGAAAATATAATCAACTTCCCATGAGATAACTACTACAACATTTTGCGTCTGTTGTGTCACCGATTTTAATGGTCGTGAATTAGGATTTGTCAGGGAACACTGCATTTTTTAGTATACTGTTTGACTCAGCCATCTGTGTGGGCAGTGATTCAATATGTCTTTCACAGCAACTCTCCTGTATCCCTTGTTTTTCACCCTAGCACCATCCCCCTTTTGGAAATAAAAAAACCTTAAACTGCTGCTGCAGATTACACTGACGTCTAAGTAGTAGGAACAAAGAGAGCTTGTGGAGATAGAATTTTATTTTTTTAATTTTTATTTTTATTCAAAACTTTCACTGCTGTGGCCAGAGAAAAGCTAGTAGGCTGACAAATGTGCACCAGTCTGATTAATTTACCACTGCTGTCGGGATACATGATACATGAACAAAATGGAACAAGGAAATGAACAAAAAGCCCAACTGTAAATCGAAATTGTTGGTCATATAAAAGATACGGGTCAAATTGCTGACAGTAGTAACAAAATGTAAAATTTCAGAGTAAAAGGCCGTGCTGGCAAGTCTAGGTCTGCTTTTAGGGCCATTCACAATGGGATGTGATACTTTGACTTCTAACCCCAGGTGGGCAAGTCATTTTGGCATGGGCTTGTGTGCTAATATTCTGCAAAGCACTTATATGTATACCTAAATCCTATTAAGTAAGGCTAAAATTTGTGCCTAAAGTTAAGGACATTTGAATGCTTCAGTGGTTAAGGCTGGACAGCAGAACAGGACCTCCAAGCCTCACTGTGGGCTATGTAATCTTTTTTTGGTGATGCTCTGTTGTCTGCAGAGAAGTGCAGCCTGCAATGATGTAAACACTTTTGTTTATGTATGAACAATTCTAGGTGTTCAGCTTCAGCGCACCCTTTAAGCCTGCTTTGTCTGAAAGCGCTGTGGTAGCAGAACGCATTCCCCGCTCAAAAATGAATCTCCCGCTTCTCACCATGGTGACATACACAATGCATACATTTTCTTCCACTGTAGGTAAAAAGTTGTCAGCTGGATTTCTTTGTCTCATTATTTTCGGTGAATGAGCCTTGGTGATGTTTATGGTGTGACTATTTTGTAATTTTAAGTAAAGAGGAGCATTCATTGGGAAAATTATGCTTGGATGTCTGCAAGCCCATAACTTCTTACTTACAAATAAAGTATTATTGGTTTAGAGTCTCCTTTATAAAAGACTTCCTACAGTCCTGCTAGCTGTGTTTGGTTATTGCTTGTCCTGACAGGGTAGATGTGGTTTGCACACAAAGATGGTGGAGGAAAACAAATGAAAACCCAAACAAAAAGAAACCAAAGAGTTTAGGGATTCTTGACTCACCACACAAATAATGCACTTTCTGTCAATTGGTTTTCAGTCTTAAGCCCTGTGAATCTTAAGTTTCCTTTATGCATTTCACTTTATGCTTGTTTCAATGGTATGCCAAACCTGTCAGTAAGTGCTGCCTAAGAATGCTATGGTACTTAACCGTATTGTGCTACTGGAACAGCTGTAAATGTTTAACAGAGCACTCATTTAGAGAATTCCTTTATCCAGTGTGAATTTTGCTGCATTCCTCCTTGATTCTACATAAAACAGTTCCATTAGAAATACAAATAAAATGTTTGTTTCATGAAAGCCTAAAACTATGTGTCTTAGATGGATTTGGCACAAATATATATGCAATGATACTCTACGTTCAGATTTTTATTTGAGCTTAATGTGTTATCTTTGAAGAATATTACTGATTTGGTTACCTCTCTCTTTAAAACATTTTGGACGATTATGTTTAATCAAACTGCTCTGAGGATGTTTTCCCTTGTTAGGATGCTAAAACAAGTATGATATGTGTTTTAAACACCTCACAATGTCTATTGTTGTAAAATAGTTTGGTACTACAACTAGTGGTGAAATATGATTAACTTTAATTTTGGGGCAATGCGTTTACTAACAGCAGTCTCTGTCCAAATTGCAACTTTTAGAAGTGAAATAGTTATTTCTATGTATCATTTTCTCCTAACCACGTTTTATGAAGAAGACAGATGAGGAGGCCAAAGCATATGAGGCCAAAAATGTTGATAATGTAGAAATACCGAGTGTATGCATCTCCTTCACAATATACATCTTTTTCTAATTGTTTGGGAAGGATTTTCCTTCACGTGCAACCAGTAGTTGTGAATATTAGTAGCTGTTGAATTGTATTATTTCTTAATTCTGTGAGGGAATTAGCTGTGCTATATTGATGTGGCTGTGTTTTTTCTACCAGTCCTTCAGGGTGGCTTAATTAATTAGTGTTAGATAATAATTTTTTTTCATTCTGAAAGATGCTGATACTGCTAAAGACTTTAATTAGGTCTCAATTTATAAAAGTGTCTACATACATGCATGTGTTACAGCCTGCATTACACATGTGTAAACAAATTCATGTTTCAGAGGTGTTTTATTATTTATCTCAAACACAGGTTTAAAAAATGTGAGAAGACCTTAAAAGGACCAGTAGCTCTGTCATGCCTGGGAAACCTTATTTCCCGTAGATTAGCGTCTTGAAGTTGATTGACTTTAATGTTTAGGAGGAAAAAAAAAAAGTAAGCACCAATTTTAAGGTTTTTTTCCTTATAAATGAGGTATCTCGCTGGAATCTGTGGTGTCTGATAAGGTGCAGGCTCACAATGTAGGTTCACACAGTGGAAAAATTAGGAGGCTCCCACTTTTCCAGCTGCATGCATGATCACAAAACCTGTATGAACTTAATTATTTGTGAAATAATTTGTGAAACTGGTTTGAAAATGGCTAATGGCTTCAAATGTTGGAAAGGAGAAGGCAGGAGAGAAGGTAAAAACAAGGGCAAAACCACCCTGCACATGCATGCAGAACCATTGATGTGATTGCATAAATCTCCTTTCCGTAAGATATGAGGTGTAGAAGGAGTAGACAAAGAATGGAAAGTGGAAACCAGCAGGAGTCTGGGAGAGGAAATGAATGGAAAGGGCATATGGTCAGGTAGGTGTGCTGTGGAGCTACAAAGGTGTTTTCATGTGGGTGATGCAAAGGAAGAGAATCACAGGGAGGTTTTGAAGGAAGAAAGATAAATTACAAGAGAAACTGGGTAAAAATGGTTCTACAAATAGGGAAATGTATGTTGGAAAAGGTCTTGGAAATGACTGAGAGGTGAGAAGATGGGACACTGAAGTCAATATCACAGCAGGAAGTGGGGCAACATATGGCCCCAGTCCAAGGCAGTTCTTTAGTTCCTGTTTAACTTAGAGCACTGAATTGGACAGCACATGTGTTGGAAAAATTGCAGTTGTTCTCAGGGACTTTGCTTCACTGGAGCTATAGGAGGTATCTGAGGAAGGTCCAAGGGACTGCGAAAGATGTGGCTTTGAGACCAAACAGTAGAAATTGGGAGCTGATAGAAACAACTCAGCCAAGCCAAGGAAATAATTTTTAAAAGTAGAGAGAAGTAATCTAATTAAACAAGGAATTCCTTTTACTTGGTATGTTTGTGATGCCTTGAGAAGGAAAGTGTTTTAGCAGCCAGTTGAGAAGTTACAGTGCATGTATGCTTTATTTGCATTTATACATATTGTTTCATCCATTCACAGTCAATAATATTGTGCTGTATTAAAACTACAATCAGTGGATGTGCTATCAATGATGAGGTTTTTTATCAGATTGGTGTCTCACACTGTGTCTTTTATGAAATCCAATCACTGATCCCACAATGAAGTTTCTGTTGATATTTTGGTTGAAACTGCTGGCATATTGTTATACTAAGTCTTGCTGGACTTTCACTGTTGAAAAGAGGCTTGGGATATAATACCAAAATACGTTTCCTTTGGTAGTAAATATTTAGACAGGCCCTTACCCTTTCCCCAGCTGCTTATGAAGTACTGGCTGTATAGTTGTGCATACAGGTTGCCTCCAGGGAAGTGGTCTGACCTGGGGAGAGGGAGGAAAGGGAATTGCAATTTTACTGGTCCAATTTGCAGCAATACCCCAGAGAGGCATCGACAGAAACTCATGTGAGGGAGTCAGTTTATAAACTACAGAGACCTACAGAGGAGGCAGCTTGAGAACCCCTTACATTTTCTGCAGGAGCAAAGTCCACATAATAAGGACCTGTCTCCTTATCTTTCCAAGTTGTGAAGCACTTTTCAAAATATTACATATTAGTTATTGATTTTTAGTAGTCTTTTCCCTCCTGCTGGCACCCTTGCTGCCTGCTTCACATGCTGTTTTCTGTAAATCTTCACTGTGTAAACGTCAATGTAACAAAAATGAGTAATGTCTCAGTCCCTTTGCCTGTTCTTTAATGTCAACAAAGTTTATTTGGGGCATTTCTAATGATCTTCACTAAGAGCAATGATGGTAAAAATGTCATTATTTTCCTCATGAACCGTGAAACCAAACTAAATTGTAAAAGTATGAGGGAAGATGGTGCGGTATTAGAAGCCAAAGCCTACCATGCGATTTTGTTTAGAGAAATGCTGGAGGCCTTGAAATGTCAAATAGATTCCAGTTGTGTAATTTGAGGATCAAATTGTATTAACATCCGTACTTAAAGTAAAATAATACAATTTGCTGGCTTGATTCCATTCATCTTCAGTAAAAGTGAGTTCATAAATGAAGGTAACCTTTTTAAATCAAGGTTTCAGGTAGATTTCAGAACCTCAACAGTTACAATTTTGAAAGGAAAAATATTAGTGTTTTTGTACATCTTGGCTAATGTACTTTTTAAAACACAATTACGGTTCATAACCAAGCAGTTCAGTTACCTTTTATCCTTTAATATGCTCGCATGTCTCCTGAACTTCAGTAATAATCTCTGTGTGTGTCCGTAGGTAGGCCTGCTGTAGTGTGTACCTACTGTACAGTTGCCATATACTGCATAAAACTTGGACTTTGAATTGTGATTATATGTCTGTGTCAAATAGCTTTTATAAGGCACCTTTTGGAACCTACCCACATGCTGTCTACTAAGTCCTCACTCTCTTGTTGCTTTTATGTTTTTTAGACTCTGCCTAGCTTCCAATTTCTGTACTTTTATTTTAAAAAGAATGTACCGATTTTCTCCCTGGAAAATATGAGCAGAAAGTATATGTTGTTGTATGATGTATTACATCAAATTAAAGCTGCTAGACTTGAGTGTGCACCTCAAAGTTCATTCTATCTTATGAACCGTCAAGGCTGGATTTGGAGCCCTGGAGAAGAAAGAGGGCATTAGAAGAAGCAGGTGGAGATAGGGGCATTCACATGGGTTTATTACTGGACAGTTCCGAATCTGCCTGCACTAAAATGTCAATAATTCTGCATATGGAAAAGAAATTTAGAAACCTCTTAAGAACCAGTAGAATTATATTTGTAGTTATCATTTGGACAGGCTTATAGCACAGTTCTTTGTACTGGAAACTTGTCTCGAGGCTTAAATGAGGAAGGCGTAATACGAACCAGTGCTGTAAAACTCTTAAAGGTATATATGAACATGTATGCTCTAAAAAGTGATGAAAGAAGGCAGTTGGGGAAAGCAGTCACCCAGCTTAATTTAAAGGCAACAACACAAAGTATTGTTGAGAGATTTTGGCACATCACATGATCTGTTCTCAGTTTATTCAGACATTACAATCCTGGTGGTTCTCTGCCACCCTTTTTTGTTTTAAATGTTTGAAGGTATATTAGGGAGAAATGCCATCTTTGAGATACTAATAGTGCCCATAAAAACCCTAATTTGCAACACTGATGAAGCCAAAATCTTGGCTCCTCTTGGAGAAAATATCAGTCCTGCCTAGTGTTTGTCTACTTCTTGAGTATAGAAAATAGGCCAAGTTGAGTTTATAGTTTAATGCAGACTTGTACAGAAATCAGATGACTGCCAGCCTCACTAACCAAATACATTTTAGCAGTGCTCTAGAAAGCAAGCAAGCTTCTAGGTAGGCAAGCATCTCAAACATTCTAACATGAAGTTTTAAGGTATAGGGTACATGGAGGTGATATCTGTAAGTGCTGGATTACACTTTTCATTTCACTAAGCACTTGGATTGTAGTACAGTGTGGCGGGAAGTTAGGTTGCGCCTCCAGTTTAGCCTTTGCAGCTGCTTCTGAGTGTTAATGTATCTCTGGCTCTAAATATTATTCTCCCCTTTGAATAAAGATTTTACTACTTCTGAGTCTCTCCGGTACTTTTACCAGATATTAGATCAGGTCTCAAGAATCCCAGTGAATCAGCCAAATGCTTTTCAGATCTGATTCACATCTGGACACCATTCATATCGCAGGTGGAAGCGTTGCCTCTGGCTGCGTTTATGAGGGTATTCCCAAACAAATGCAGAAGGCAAGGTGGGCTTTTTCTGGAAGAGTAAAGGCAGTCCAGAAATAAATTGGAAGGCTGTGGGAAATAACGCTTTTATAAATGGAATTTCTTAAAGAGGAGCTTAAAAACTGCAAAACCAAGGAGAGGTGAACATTTTCCATGGATATGTATCCTGTATTTTACAATTTTAGTAGTACATTTTGGATATTCTGTGTGATTTTAATATCTCTAGAAACAATGTGTATTAAGCGCATTGTGCATCAGTGAAGCAAGTGGATGTGGTGCTATTCAACAATTTTTTTTCTTCTTGTTTTTTTTTAGATCACCTTTTGCTGCTGTCACAGATTACTCAGTAACAAGAAATAATGTCATACAGCTCTGTCTGGAACTAACAACAATAGTACAACAGGTATGAGACCATCTGCTTAGCAATTTATTTTTTCCTAAATTGTAAATGGCCATTACCTTCTTCAGACAATTTTGTGTTACTCTGTCTGTATCATTGTCTAACAAAAATAAGAGAATACTAGTACTAGATAAATGCTTTATAAAAATTCTGCGTCGTGATTTTATAATACTAGTTTGGGTTGTGCTGTGTATATGCCTCTGCAGATCTCAGTAGTAGGATTCATCTTGGATTCTCTAGTCTAATATCACTATAAATTTGTGAAATCTACTTGATAATTTGTATATTTAATTTCTTGTATTTTGTCTTTAGTTTTTAATTAACTGTCTGGTTCAAAAGGTCTATGTATTGGACTTTAATCATCTGCTCTTTCATACAATTCATGTCATTTAGACACCTGTTAAAATGACACATGGCCCCATGAGGCTAGAATATTGTGAATACGTTTTTGTATATCCTACTGTCAAGAAATCCAGAAGTAGGTACTGAGAAGCACTTGCTTAAAGGGCTTCATTTGGTAGTGCAACCTGGAGAACCTTTCCCACCCTTCTGTTACTTCTCGGTGTGTGGTTTAGGTCTGTCCCTATCTTTGCCTGTTTTTCTGTTGAAACTGAAAAGTCTCTTTTGCTGCAAGCTCGAACTAATGTTGATATCCAATTCTGTAGAAATAACCTAGGAAGTTAAAGTGGTTCTATTCAACTGAGCGTCATCATTTACCCTGATGCATGCATTTCTGAGAAAAGTCTGCTACTGACGGCTGTGAAGGGCCTTGGTACCATCTTACACCATCAATTGACCATGCAGTGCAGCAGTGCCCATCATGCAGAGGGAAAAGGGTCCAGAGAGGGTTGCCTCTCCTGGCAGTTCAGCAACAGCAGGGGGAAGGGACCACTGCTGCCAAGAAGTTCGAGGGAGTGTTTGCACTTGAGAAGGTGGAGTGGAAAAAAAGGGGAGAGAGCGGGACAGGTAGGAGCACTGAGGAGACTTGTTCTGGTTTTCAGAAGCATCACTCCAGACTGAGCAAAGCTGAACTTCTGTGGCCTCTTGGCATGACTTTGTATGATGATATTCTCCCTTTTATAAAAGAAATGCATTTTTCCTTGAGCCACTCATAAATGTGTGCAACACTGATGATTAGTTGGGTTTGCCTCCCACCTGAGTTGGAGAAGAGCAGTATTGCTAGTCCTATGTGTTCAGGCTTGGGAAATGAAAGTTTCTCACTTTTCTATATGATTAGTATTATTATTAATAATCATTTTCCCTCAATAACGTCGGGGGGTTTTGATGTGGACATGGAACATGAGCTGCTCCCTCCCCACAGGCCACACAGCAAGGGTGCCTGCTTGCTCCCCAGGCTCAGGGCCAAGGGGTGCCCCACCAGTCCCATCTTTCAGCCTCCCGGCGCGCCCCGCTGGGCTTCTCGCTGTTACCCTGCCTCAAACTGGGAGGGAGGTGCTAACGGTGGTGGCTATGGAAGAAGAGCCCAGGCCTTCATTTTCTTGGCTGCCTTTTGCATGACGCCTATTTTTTTTTCATCTGTTATCCTGTGGCTTGTTATGCCCATGTTGAGCTGTGAGAAGGGGTCAGTACTCTGGGAAAAGGAGACATGGAGGGAATCCTTTTCCCTTGGCCAAACTGCTCATTTTCCACAGAAGCAGCTGTGCATCACTGTCTAGTTTTTTAATTGAGGGGAAGAGCCACCTGATCCATTTTCTTGTGTCCACTGTTAGTGAGAAAGTGGGTAGAATATCAACTGCTGCAGTATTTCCCAGGAATTAGCTCAATATCCGTTCGTTTTCTTACAAATTCATCCCTATCCATGATACTGCTAATTTGCTATGGTGTAGCTTAATATTTCTCTACGTACATTTTTCAGTGTGAATGAAAGCAAACATTACTATTTAATACCTTTGGAGAACAGCAGTTTTATCTTTGCCAAAACTGACATGATTCCCCAATCAGGAAGCAGTTCAGTACATGAATCCATACTTTGAAGTCAAAAGGAGCATTTACGTGCCTAAATTTAAGCATGCTCTGAAATTGAACTGGGCTGTAGTCAGAAGAATGATAATGAAAAATTCCATTACTAGTCCCAAACACATGTGGTTTGATCTCTACTTAAAACAAATGCATTCCAACGTAGCATTTCAAAATGTCTTTGCTGAGCTTTTCTTTTGTATGATCACTGAACTCACTGAAAATTTTCATTGTGCTTTCTTCAGGCTGTAAATTGAATGCTTCAGTATCACCTTATCAGGTGTTTTTTCTGTCTCAGAATCCATTTTCTTTTGTATGCAAAGTACTTTATAGTACTTCACTAACTTAGCATAATTTATAATTTAATTAAAAAATACTTTTTTGTTTGTGGAAGACCTACAGAAGGCAATGTTACAATTGTTCTTGTAACAGTAGCTAACAACAGTTTTTTACAAAGCTTTACGGTTTATTAAAAAAATACAGTCTGTGCAGTTTCTTATACCTTTGCTTTTTTTTTTTTTTAAGACATTCATACAATTTAAAAATAGAACTACAGTATTCACCTTAGTAACTGAGCACCAGCAGGACTGAAAACTGGTTTTTTTGGTGTTGTTTAAGTTATAGCTGACATTCAGATTTATTAACCAAAAATGCATACTTAGTCAAGATGGAGGGGGAAAAAAAGCTAAAATTAAGATGGCTTGCTTGAATTATTTTGCACATTTTGAGGTTAGTTTTAATGTCAGTGTTTCTTCATAGAACTGAGTGTCATTGGGTGTCCGTCCCCTGTCCCCCCACCCCGTTATCAGTGCTAAATGGATAATGAAGAAAAAAAAATAACAGAATTACAGCTCTCTCTTTTAAGTCTGAAGTCCTAAGAAAATATACTGAGTGTCTGTGCTTTAACCTTTAAATAATTAGAAAAGTTGGAGTAATAATACCTACTTAGAGACAGACTTTGGAATAAAATGCAGAATGGCACATACTTTGTTTTAACCATTTAATTTTCTATGTGTGTTGCACATTGCCAGGACCCAACTAACACACCAGCATGCAGTGGGTATTTGCCAGTAGAAGCAGGTCCCTCAGAGCACTGCAAGTTATTATTGTAACCTGCTTTGCATTCGCACTAATCATCCGCTTCTATGCGGCTGTTTTATTTTGGCTTGGGGATTTTTTTCCCCCCCTTAGGACTTTAGGATATTGTTTCATAGGCACTTCCTGCAGGTTTTCACTCTTAATACCATCCTCCTTGCTGATGGCTTATTTAATTCAGGTCTTGCATTTTTGTTTTATTTTTATAATCAACTTTTCCCTTGCAGCAGAACACTGGAGGGGAAAAAAGAAAAAGAATTTAAATAACAAACAAATCCATGAGACTATCATGATTTTTGCTACCATTCCCTTGCACTCTTTGCCTTTCTCTCCTACGCCTATCTGCCTCCCTCTCCTATGCCTGTCTGCCTCCCCATGGGAATCGGAGGCTGTGCTTTATCTGTACTCGCTGTTTACACTGCAATAAGTAAAAAAGTCCTGTTCTTTCGTGATGGTACAAGATAGGTGTTAAAGGGATACGGGTGTACAGGTTGAGGGGGGTGTGTGTGAGATCGTTTTGGGTTGTGCTTTTTTCCCTTTGGTTCATTCATAAATTTAGATTTGTGTTGGCAGAGGTGTTCCAGTCACAAATGCATATAAGGAAGAACATGAGTGACTCCTTGTCTTCATGGCGCTCATGGAAGTCTTGATACTGACTTAGTCGGTATGTTCACCTTCAGAGGGTGCCAGGAACTGATTGTTTTAGTATGCTTGTTTTGTTTTAGAAAGGTAGCAGTAGCTACAGTGATAACTGTAAGGAATAGAAGTTTTATTGCTTTCTTAGGCAATCTGTAGGTAGCTTTTATTATCATTCTCAATGCTCTTCTTCCTCAGGAACCCATTAATGTTTCACTAAAGAAGCTTTCTTCTTTAGAATTAAAACCCTGGAAGTCTTGGGAATATCTGAAAAGCCTAATTTTATATTGACTTTGTAAGTTATCAGACATTTAAAGAAAACTTTACTGCTGAACACCGTAGTTCTTATTACTGCTGTTTAGTAGTGATCATTAGTAGCACTTGTCACATGTTTTTACTTTCCTTAATCAGCTTTCACAATGATTTGCTGTGTTTATTTAGTATTAAAACCACTGATGTTTATCTCACAGCTTTAATGTCTTGTGGGATTTACTTAGCAAGATGCTCCAGCAGAAGCATAGCTGTAGGCCTGTAAATACTGCTTTATAAAAGCTTCGCTGCAATTACTTCTCTGCCTAAACACCTTTGTGAAGAGGGACTGTGCAGTAGAAGCAATTCTGTGTAACAGGGGTGGAGATGGAGAACAGTCACTTTTCTGACGTGGATCTGGCTCGCACTGTTGTCACAGAACATACTTCTGACATCATCTGTCAGCGACATTTGGAGGTAAACTCAGCTTTTGGATGACACAGGGTGAGAACATGAGTGATGCAATTGGGGAGGTGGCAGCCAGGATGCAAGATAGCTGGGAAAGACCAAGACGACCATCTGCAAATACTCTGTCTGGACTTGGGATTTTGAGCTAAAAGCCCTAATATAGAGTGCATACAGAAGTGCCCTGTGTGGTGCCTCAGCTGAGTGATTTGGAGTTTATTCCCCATATAAAGGTGTTTGAGATTCAAAAAAGTAAGCGCCCATATACTCCATGGCCCGATGGGCTTACTTCCCATGCCAGAGGGGTGACCTTTGTTGGGCGGCTAGTCATTGCTGTCTTTCAAATAATAGATATTGAAAAGGATCATAAATTATTTCTCGAGTAATGCACTATGTTTGTATGACATTGCATTTTTTATAATCAAATGGCTGTAACTTGTATGACGAATGTTTCAAATACTGCCTCACTGAAAAACTAAGTGCAGACTTATTTTCCAGTTTAAAGGATAAAAAGGGAAATTACTTTCTTAGCCCCCCGCCCCAACTCAGAATCCAAATGCAGTAGTATAAAATGGTTCTATTCATTTTGTTAGGACAGTATCAAATACGTGAATAGAGAAGAATAATTAATATCCTTGGTACTATTGTTACAAAGTATCTCTCATATAATCTTTTCTATCACAATTCCTCACTTTTGTTTTTAAGTCCTAGTTATTAAGGACTTTAAGGACTCACTAAATATAGCTTAAAAATTTTGAATTTTAGGTCGTTGCAAGTAGGTAATTACCTCAGGTATCTTTAGCTAGTAAACTAGCTGTAATAGTTTTAATGGTGTGAATGTTTGATTGGTTCCTCATTAAAGCTACTTTGCGCTTCCAGATTGTTGGGATTTTCAAAGCAACGTGTGTTTGATGGAAACAGTTATGTATTAAATTTTGAAGTTTTTAATTTAAATTTTCAACATTATTTCTTCCACCCCAACTTTGTTATCAAATGCTTGCAGGAAAAAATTTGTTAACCTACCATGGTAATAATCTCCTCCCTCCCCCCTTTTTTTAATAAAAATACTTCATGGTGAGGAGACCTCATTCTTGGAATTTGAAATATATATATGCATAGTACACTGTTTATACAAAATGCCCCATTTCTGATAAGTATACAAATAGAGGGGTAAGTGTACAAGTAGGTAGCTAAACAGATATGGTGAAAAGATAAAAACAGAACAAAAAAGCCCCCCTTGAAACCAATACCCAAGCATTATCTGCCTATAGTACATGGAATTCAAATGGTATTCATATGAGTGTTATAACTCATTGCAAGTAACACTGACAGAAATTTGGACTCACCTTGTGTCCTTCAAATGCTGCTCTTATTCAAGATTTTCTGTTGCATAAGGTACAAAGCAGTGTTCAGTAGTAGTGATGTTTCAGGATATGTATCAGCCTGTGCAGCTGTTTTCTTCACATTTAGAAGTCAGTGTATAATGTATAAGGTAAAACAGAATTTAAAGGATTGTTGGAAATATGAAACTGTTTTTTGTTTACAAGAAGCTATATCAAAGTTGTTTCAATTTAGGCTCTTTAGCAATATTTTTCTCTTTTTCATCGTAGAGTAGCTTATTTCTCTGTAGCACACTTTTATGGAAAATTTTGGATGTAATTTAATGTAATGTGAAAAGTGCCTAAGGTGCTTAACATTGATGCCTTTTTCTGTTTCTGCTGGTTTATTTCTGCTACTTTATTATACTTTTTTTTTTTCCTCTTGAAATGGCTTACTTGTAGATATATTGCTGTCTCTTGATTTAAGTTTTGAAGCCCTTTTTGAAATGGGTTTAGGAACAGAATAGCTCAAAGGTTAAAACATCAATAATAGTCTATAGGGATATGAGCCACTACTAGAAGTAATTCAATGCCTCATTAGTTGTCATTGAGATAGATGCTATAAAGAGGTTTTTTTCCCCCAAAGTTGTGTAGTCTGTGATGTGACATTTCCAAAGTGGTTTATGAAGCCACTGCATGCTTTAATAAAAACTCACACTGTAAAGTCCTGTGAATTTGTTAGCTGTGTTTTCTTTAGCATTCTTAGAGAAAGTAGTTTCTTTTCCTCGTGGATGGAAGAAGGAAAAAAAAGAAAAACCAACCAAAAAACCCCAAAAGATTACTGAGTACATAAGAAGCTTAGTGACCAGAAAGCAAAAATGGTTTGGTGTTGACTTGTTTAGTTTTTTTGTTTGGTTGTTTTTTCTTCCAGATTAATGATTGACAGCCTCTGAACATGGAGAAAAAATGAAACACAAAGCAGAATAATTTGTGGAAAAAAAGAGTAGTCTTTTTGGTGGGGCGTGTGCTGGTAAACCAATGCAGCTATTAAATTTTTCCAAGAAAAGGAGCCTGAGTGGGTCAAGGTGATGGTGAAAGAGTCAGGGACTATTGAGTTAATTCATGCACTCATGGAAGAACTTGCAGAAAGTAGCAGAAAGTTGGTGGAAACAGAGATAAAGTGTAGACAGAGGGGAAGAATGTGTTTTAGTATCTCATATGTTTCCTTTAAATAAAACCTTTTTTACTTAGACTGATTGTTGTGGACGCTGTGTCAGTGCATGTTGAGTGGCATCACAGTTTCTATTTGAGTAGAAGCAGAGTATATGACATGCTTCCTGTGTAATTCTTTGTAAATGCTAAATTTAATCATTAATGATGATGGATTAAGATTATATTGGTTGTATCAGTAGAAGTGAAGACAGACTGCATTTCTTGTACTTTGGAAACTGATTTCCCTTTCCACAGACAGTACAGTCTCTATAACAGGTGCATCGAAGCAAGATTGCACTTCAGTAAAGTGAGGTACAGAAACTATGTGTTGCTACGTAGCTAGTAGAAGCCTTGAGCATGAAAAAGTGTAGGGTCAACCTTTATTTCAGGAATATAATATGAGGTACATGTGTGTTTGCTTAAATCCATTAAAAATACATCAAGAATTTCAGATGATCTAATATGAAACATTCAAGCCATACCTGAGCCTGAAATGCCATCTACCTAAATATCATTACTTTTTCTCAAGTTTGATTAATTTCATTTCCTCTGTTGGCAGAATAACCACCTAGGCACTATACGAAACGTGAAATATTTTGCTGCAATTGTGTTTTATAAACCAGAGTTCTTTTTCATGACAGTACTAGAGGAAAAGCAGAAGTGAAAAATTAAGAAGTTATTTACCTCTAAATGGTCTTGGAAGTGACATTGAAAACTTAAGAACTGCACAACACATTGTGCTACAAACTCTATTTTGCGTGTCAGTAATAAAAGACCTAGTTTTGAATGCATGACACTTATTTTTCTGAGTTAGAGATGTGGAAAAAAAAAAGGGTGTTTTGACTTTGTTTTTTCCTCCTTCGGATGGAGTGTTTTTGCGTCATTTCCAAGCTCTCATCTAATGGTAGTTTCAGCGGGTTTTACTTTTACCTGCTGGGAATGTCGCTGTATAGAGAAATCACCCTAAGAGCTGAAATTCAATTTAGACCACGTAGGCATTTAGGTTTTATCAGGCTATATAAGCCAGTATCAATGTGATTTTAGTCAGTGCTAAAATACTTGCTATGATTTCTTACCTAATGGTATACCAGCTCATTTTAGAAATGGCGTAGCAGGAGGAAGTGTTACTCTTTATATGCAAATTAAGAACTAATATGTGACCAGATCCCAAAGGAAAGCAAGATGATGTCTTTTACAGAAAGGACGGTAGAAATAATTGGAAATGGAAAATTACTTCAGAAAGACAGAAGAAAAGAGTTTAGTGTATGCATTGCATCTCTCTTAATCCAGTGAGCAATTTTTCCCAGTAGTTTCTTGATCTGTGGGTGATTTATGTAAGTTGTGTAATTTTTACATGAAGTGTTCTGTTACTATGGTGATAGGTGCCACTCCACGCAGATTGTTTAAATAAAATTAAGGCAATTCTTTGTACTCAGTAGGCTGGGTAATTGTTATTAGTTTGTACACAAGGGTTATGAACTTAGAGAACTGCAGGTTCATTAAATATTCAGAGAAAGGATCTAGACTTCTAGAAGCATTTGTGTAGGTTGCATAGGAAATGACCTTTTATGTAGCATTTATTTAATAGCTTGCATTATCTTTCACAATAGAGATTTTTTTTTTTTCCTGTTCCCCTAGTATCTTAAATGGCGGGTGCTCACCATTCTGTTTTCTCCCATCTCTGTCGGTTCTTATGCATGCTTCCGATGGGGGGGGAGGACAGAGCAGGTTGCTGCAGATACAGATGAGCCCTGGCTTCAGTGTGGAGGGGCAGGGAATAATAGTAGAGTGAGGATGCCATAGACCCAGTGGTAAGAAACTGCAGGGATTGAATAATTGTAGTGTAAGTGGGAAAGAAAGCAAATATTTCTGAACGGCAGTGGGAAGAAAGTCGACAGGATTTGTGTGGGAAGTGGAGTTGAAAATGGCACCCAGGTTGTGAGCTTGTGGGACATAAGGTTGTGGAGTTGTTGACAGAGATGGAGAAAGAAGAGGGGAGTGGGGAGGTTTTGGGAAGAAACGTGATTTCAACTTTTCAGCATACTGCGTTAGGGCTGGTGGCAAATATCCAGAAGGATATTCTGAACTGCGAATGTGAACATAAGGGACGAGAGATCTGTGACTCATCCACACAGAGATGATAATTAAAGCAGCATGATTTTAGGAGGCTGCTGAGCAATAGGGAAGAGGTTGCAGAAAAGGGGAGAGTTGAGGACAGAGCTCCCTGGGACTGTGGCAGTCGGAAGGAGGGGGAAGAGCTGTGACAGGAGACTCTTTTGTAGCAGCTCAGTGGGAAGAAAGTCAGGGAAGGCACGTATTTTGGGATGTTCACTTAGAAATACAGTGTAGAAATACAATATATTTTTAACAATGGCTGCGTAATTTTAAGAATTCATTTTGTATGGCAGCAGCCAAGGATTACCTATGAAGCACTGGGTTGTTGCGTACCTTAGGAAGAGCTTGCCATTGCATTTTAGGTAGTGAGACAGGAAAAAAGTATTTCCTCTTCCCTCTCTCTGTTCCAAAAATTCGTAATTGTCAGTGTCCCTAAGGCCCACACCTTTTGTATCTGAAGTCCTGCTCAACCTCTTAAAATCTGAGATGTAGTAAAGCACCTCATGAACCTCTGCCTGTGTCATGTACTTAATTCTTTGCCTGTTGCCAGAGGAGAGCATTACCTGCTTGCCAGCTTCTGTAGCTTTGGGGGTATTTAAGAGTTCTTTGTTTCTTGTTTTTTTTGTGAAGGGGACTTGGAGGGGAGGGGGTTGAACAGAGCTGTATATCTGCCAATTTGTATTTTATTATTCTGCTAATTACCCAGACGTACCTGTAAAACACTGTCTGAGCAGAGTTCTCTAATATCCTTCCGTTTTCTAATTGTCATGCTCTATAGAACACAGCATTTTGCCATAGCCTGTATTATATTGATCAAGTTTATTTTTTCAAAGCTGTAATTGTTTAATCCTGCCATCAGCTGTATTAGATATATTTTCCATGCATTTTCTAAGTAGAGAAAGGCTAAATTAACTCAACCTATCTTACCCTTTTACCTGTTTGGAAATTATGTGCCACTTTCTTGGTCCGAGAAAAGCAATGAATGGTGATAATAAATGAAGGTACTATGAAAGCTGTAAAACTTTTGCTTTCTTCATGTGTTGGCAAAGCTTTAGACTTTGTCATCGTTGTTGTTGAGAACTTTTGTGAGAACCTTCAGTGACAACTCCAGCAAACCTTAGTCTTGTGGGTCTCTTGCCACAGCTGAATTGGGCAGAATTCAAACCAAATGAGCCTTTCTAGAGCCAATGGGCTAAATTCCCTAGAGCTAGTGACGCTTGAACAGGCTCAGAGTGGGCTCCTTGAAGCCAGAACGACTTACTTTTGATGGTGTGGTGCCGAGGCTGAGGTGACTGGGAGTTATAATCTAAGCATTCTCAAGTTAATTATTTTTTATTGTTGCTAAGTAGCAAGACCAACAGACCATCCATTTGACATGTACTGCTATTAAAGGATTCAGTTACAGTTTTAATCAATTTGAGAAGCAAAGGGATTTAAAGGATGGCTTGGCTTAATTTCAATCAATGGCTACATTGCGCAAGAGAGGTTTTATGCTAAAGGCTTGGTAATGCATGAGAGTCTGAACCCTCTTTTAGCAATCACATAGTTCATTATTTTTGTTACAAATAGAGAACTGGAGTTACATAGTTTAGAACATTTTGCATGACTTCAAAATAATGGTGACAGCAATTCTATCAGACATCTGTTTTTAAGCAGTACATAAAATCTAGTTGTTGTCCTCTTAAAACTAGACATGGAAGATGTGTGGGTTTGCTCATGAAAGATGCATTTCCCAAGCAATTTCACTACTGCTTTTAAAATTGTGTTCCTAACCTTGCCTATGTTTTAGCAGCAAAATACCGGTAAAAACAGTGCAGTATACACAAATACACACTTGTAAATTCAGTTGGACTGCAGAGGAAAACAAATGAAAAAAACAGTGAAGAAAGTCCACCAGAAGCAACTTGAAAACTGCCTGGAGAACGAATGCTTAGGGTCAATGGCGGGTCTAGATGATCGTAAAGGTCTTTTCCAACCTAAACGGTTCTATGATTCTATGCTCTCATGGCAAGCTCTTGTTCTTCGCAAGTTGCTGCAGTTGACTCCACCTCTGTAGCACCTCACAATCTGCTTTTGAGCAATGCTACTATCGTATGAATCCACAATGGACATTTTTTGGCTAACGTTACTTCAGAATCAGGAGATCTGGTTTTTGTTCTTGACAGTCATGTAACCTGCTTCTGTATCGGCTCTGCCTGGAAGTTTCCTTGCCTTGAAGGAAAAAATAAATTAGGATGACTAAATATACATGAGCAACTAAGGCATTCTGCTGTACAAGAAAATACAGTGAAAGAAGTCCATGCTCTCTCTTGAGCACTCTGATCTAAGGATTACTAGAAATGCTGAAATGTTGCTGATTTGTTGCTGAAGGAACTAATAAACGTATTTCTGCAGTTATCCCTTTTTGTATCCATTAACTATTTGTATGTATATATTTTATTTTCTGAGCCAGCATAACTTTATTCTGAAGTTAAGTCATGGAGTTGACAGGAGCTTAAGACTGCTGAGAAGAGTGCAGTGCAGCAGCTGCCTAGAGTATGTGGCAAAACCACCAATAATAATAGTAGTAGTCATAATAATGATGATACATTTCCAGATTACAGCCTGCAAGTAGCCTGAGAGGAGAAGTGTTTGACAGGTAATTGCAATAGGTGATTTGACAGGTTGCCAACTTGGACTTGTAAACCAGATCATACATATGGAAAAATAGAAGTGTTTTCTGCTGAATATTATCCCATAGTTATAGTAGTGGAGAACTGCATGAGCATTTTTTCCCTGTGGGGTATATGAGCAGTAGGATGAGTTGGCAGGTCTTCTACATCTCAGTACTTCACATTTTTAGTTGAGATTTAATCAACTCAGGTGCAAAGAAAAGGACTAAAGAATAAGAAAAGTGCTGGTGTAATTAGCTGACCCCATTCCCCACTTCTGTGACATACTAAGACAAATGTTTTTTTAAAAGGCAATAATAGTGAGGGGAGGAGAAAATAAAATGGAAGAATAAAGCATCATAAACATTGCTTCTGAAAAATAAAATCCACAAATATTTGTATTATATATATGTTGCCTCACACGTGGATTGTTCTAGCAATGTCTGGGGCAGGATGGGGTGAGATGTGGACATTTTGCAGCATCATCACTGGTGCTGTCTAATTCAGTGAGTTTAATTTAAATGTCTTTAGTAAGTATTACTTATGACATTATAATAGGATCTTTGCAGATAAAAATTCTAATTTTTGTAGAAATAATGCGGAATAGTGGTTATGAAGGTCAGAAGTTCTGGAAGAAATATAAACGATGTCTCTCAGTTGCAGTGTAGCATAGGTCTTGCTAGTCTTAAAAATAGGTTTTAAAATTATACCAGGATTGTTATGGTTTGTTCTTGCTCTTCTTATCTTCCTCCCTTACTGCATTTTTTTTTTTTTCTTCCACTTTTGGACCTCAAGTTTCCCTTTTAGGATCCTAGCCTAGTTCCAGCTCCCTCCACAGAGGTCACTTTTGCCATTTTTGATGCATGAGGCAGAGCTGGAAAGAGGGACCATGAAAACTTGATATTAGTAATGAAGTTGTTCCATCATATTCCCATTTCATTTCTCTTTCTTTGCAGATGATACTGTCCCATTTTCCTATCTGAAACTGCTAATGGCCAATATTTGACTACATATTCGGGAAGTAAAAAGTAACGCAGAACTGCTTTTGTTGCTTTATTAGCCATCTGTGTTATTAATCTTTTTGAAAATAATGCACGTTTAGAAGATAACCTTATCCTGTTTCAGCTGAAGTTTTGTTTGTTTGGTTAGCTGAAGATCATATAGCCTAGCTTTAGTTATAGTTTGTCAGTGAATGTATGTGTGCAGTTCAGAGAATAAATAGGTAAAAGTAAAATATCTCCTTGCTGTATTTGTGCATTTCAGTTCAGGGGTAGTCACAGTATTGTTTCACTAAGTGAATAGCAAATTGTTAGCTTGTGTAGGAGTAAAGCTTGGTTGCAGATTTTTTGTGTGTTCCTACTTTTCTAAAGTAGAAAGAAGTTGATGTTAAACTTGCATATGATCTGTTTCTTACTTTAATTGCAACGTTTTGATAGTGTTGTTAAACAGATATTTAAGAAGATCTTTCAGGAGTAAGATACGGGTTTATAGTGTAGGTATGGAAGGAAGAGATGTTCTCCAGCTGTGGGTGGCATGCTATTAAGAATACAAATTTATTTCTAATTACATAGTTAGTGGCTCTTTTTTTGTAGTTCTTAAGTGCTTTAAGCTCTTTTAGCTGAAATGAAATGGGTATGAAGAAGCAATAATTGTAAATGGTAAAGGCCCCCAGTAATAATGATTCAGCTTATTGTTCTGCCTAAGGGATGTTTGAAGAGGGTGGGCAACAGTTATCCTCAGCGCTTGCTTAAAGATAAAGCACAAAGCAGTGAGTGACTTAAAAGATCTAAGGGGAAAGAAACTGTTCTCTATGAAAGAAAGTGACATGTAGGTTTTGCTCTTGGGATCATTCAGAAGCAGTCTCAGCCGTCATCTCTAGGGATGGCTGCAGGAAGTTAAAACGAGCTGGCTACGATGCAGGCATCAGCTTGGTGACCTCTTCTAGATTTCTTTGAATCCTAGACTTCAAGGCTGCTCTGGGCTATGCCAGCGTGGATCTTTGCATTCCTGCACATTTCCCTGAGTTCATGCTTGAATTATGTTTAGTTGGATGTCATTCATGTATGGAGAAAGTATATTTTGGAGTTGTTTTTTTTACCTAAGCATTGCATTTGCTCTCCTCCAGTTTTTTTGTCTTTTGTGGTTTACTGAACTGTTAATTCTTCTCTTGTCTGAATATGAAGATGTAGCATCATCAATTGTCTGTCCAGTATGTGATGAACTCATTTAGCAATTCCTCTTCCCAGACCCTGGATTTGTAGGGAATTGTATGTTGCGAAGAGAATTTAAGGGTGAGGCCACCTGCCCTTATACATAGACTGGATGCAGAAGTTTTTCACTTGCTTTACTGTCTTTTGTAGATTCAGAAATACTTTATTTTTTTTATATATGCTCTTGGTTTGTCAGAAATAAGCATATTTTTTAGCTCCCTTCATTATTGTGTGGAAGAGTTTCATTTCAAGGATGTAGCAATGTTTCTCTGTTATTTACCAGTTTCTTGGTTATAAAAAAACCTCCACAGCATTTAAGAACCCAGAATCCTTCTTCGCTTAGTAGTGAGACTTTTCAAACAGTATCCTCTTTAAATTGAATGTTTAATCTTATAGTAAATTCTTCCTATTACCAATGAAATAATTATGTCTGCTTAAAAGCACTTTTTTCAATGTGTTGCAATCCATTCCTACTATTTTTGCAAAATGATTCATGAGAAACCATGCAGAACATAAAAGTACCCAGATTGAAAATGTTACATGCCCTCCTACATATAACAATGAAATGTGTGTTTTGCTACTAAGATTGCAAATACTTCATTGATGTCTGCATATAATTAAATGTGTTAGATTCTCTTTCCGGCTGTACTTACTGGTGAATGTTTCCTGAATGCCAACAGCTGTTATTAGGAAAATACTCCCTGATCAACCTGCTGCTTCTGCATAGGTTGTTTTGTATAAAGCTTAAGAACACATTGGCTTTTCTTGCCTGAGTAACACTAGAAGCGTTTCATGGATTCATTTTTTAAAAACAGTTGCATGTAACAAAGTTGTTTTTCTAACAGGATAAACTGATTTAAAAATGAGACTTAAAACATGAACACTTAGTCACATTTTTCAGGTGGGTTATTAGGTAGGATATAAAGCATCTGGTCTAAACAGAGCTTGCACTAATTACCATAAAGCTACAGCATCTGATGAATTTAGAAAAGAGTGGTTCTTTCACCAACATTGGTTGTATTTCATGTGCTCTCTGCCTTACTAATGCCATTTCTCTATATCCACTGAGATTTTGGCCTGTCAGAAAAACTTTCACAGCCCACAGCCTCCCATCTCTTAGTCTTGCTTATAGAAACTACCTCACATGCTATATAAGGTGACAGCAATGTGCACGCAGTCCCCATCAGGCTGTATGAAATAGGATGGTCCGCCTCAGGTTTCCTGTGCGTTTTGTATTCCGTGTTTTTCTTCCTTCCCACTGCATGGAGTGTTGTAAACAACCAATGATTCCCTTGTCTCTTCTTCCTCATCTCAGGGTTTTCCTTCTCTTCTTTGGCAGGCCGTGCAAACGTGTTCAGCTCAGCTCAGCAGGAATTGTCCAGCTTAGTTTGCTTTCTTAGTTACTTAAGACTGTTGCTGGTACCTCTGGTTTTCAGTGTTACCAGCAGAAGCGGGGCATTTTTGTGCGTGGTCAGGGACTGCTGGCTGAAGCCACTTGTCTGGCATACATGTGACTAGCTGGTACGTGCCAAAAGGATGTAAAGTGGAGGAAGATCATTATCTGTCTCAAGGAAGGAAGCAACAAGAAGTAGTGAATAGGTTTAAACGTTTACCAGTATTTGCTTTCTGTGGTGGCTTTACACTTTGATTACATGAATCTTTGCGTTCTGTTTGAGACTTTGAAAGCTTTTGTTTCAGCCTAAAGACTTTTCAATTCCATTTAATTGTTTTTAAGGGTAAATCTAGGAAGGGTGAATGATTGGATCAATTTAACGTGCCTTTTCTGCTTTACTTTTTCAGGATTGCACAGTGTATGAAACAGAGAATAAAATTCTTCATGTGGTGAGTAGTGTTTGGATCTCTTAATAAATATATTTGTACAGACTACATAGAATTATAGATCTGTGTGTTTTGTGCTTTTCTATGCAGTGCCAGTGTGATAACGAGCTAGTCTGGGTATGAGTGAGTGAATGTGTGGAACTACTTGTGAATAGGCAATGATGGAAGCCGAACTTTGCATATGAGAAGCGAGGAACTTTGCAAGGGCTTGTGTTTGTCTGGCTCAGGCCCATCTCTTATTTGTAAACCATGATCAAAAGAATTATTTTGAAAAATGGCATTTTTTTGAGAGTGAGCTGGTCGCTAGGCTTCTAGGAAAACATATATATTTATTAGTGATATGTCTTAATTTATACAGCTTTATTCCTCATAGGAGCATGGAGCTAGCCTAGTGATAGGAAAATGAATGCAATTCTTTCCTTTTGAATTCTCAGCGTAAATACAATGGTCTGTTCTCAGAATCTGTAGTGCTATTAATAAATACAACAGATGAAAGTCATCAGGGCATCAGAACACAGGATGAGTTTAAAAGGCTGATACTTTGGTGGATGGGGAGTCAAAAGCTTGAGTAAACTTTGAAAGCTGTACCTAAGTTTTAGATATTAAATTGTGTTTAATGTTGTGGCTGTAGTTTACTGAGTATTAAGTTAACTCAGAGCTTGTTTCTAAGAGTTAGATACAAAGATGTTCTTCCTAAGAGTGAGTAATGAATTGGTTTAAATTATTCACTGTTTTTTACATTTAGGAAGGTTTTGATATCTTACTTTTCTTATTACCGGAGCTTAAGCATGAAAATACTGCATTTTTTTATTTTAAAAGGAGAGCTTCCCAGTAAATTTTGCTATACTTC